>JAGQAX010000013.1:2272625-2760125 GCA_019142605.1 Cephalopholis sonnerati
AATCCATCATGAATGGGCAACCATGTGCCATGTAGTACCAAGAGAATGCAGATTTAAAGCAAACACTGGATGTAGTGATAAGCACACCCTCAGGCAGGCAGGAGGACGCACACAGACTCATCACCTGCTGGGTTAAATACCTGCCTGCTGCACTGTCGCCAGCGTTTTGTATACAAACTGCTCTGCTTCAGCAAGTGTCGATGCAGAAGGGCTGCTGGTGTGGGCGGTCGCAGTTCCCTGCTGTCCTCATTGGCTCCCCGCTTTTCCCAAAAACACATGTCTCCAGCTCCTCCCTGCTATGACTCCTCCGGTGAGAGTTTGACCCAAGGCATATGTCTCAGTACTGTACACGGCAGAGGATGCTGTCTGTTGTAACGGGGATGGATAATGTTTAGGAAACGGTTCGGACACTTATTCATTATGGGACTTGGTTCCGCTTTATTGGGAAATACTGGACATGCAGGCGTCACTGTTTGGAGTAGGAACCCAGTGTGCTAGACTTATTACTTCCCCCAGCTGAAGTTATTGCGACAGATTTGGAAACCTTTCATTTTTTTGCGGTGCCAGTTCCGCGGAATATTTCGTCATTTTCTACTGTATTACGAGCACTGACACCCAGAGGAAGTTGTTGCCGTCTTGAAATGACAGCGCACATGACCGTGGGAGAGGAGTAAAAGTTTTCTCCCCGGGCCGACAACACCTGACACCCTCCTCCCGCTCTGCGCTCCGCCTGCGCCGGCATGACTCTCGGCGCGGTGTCCGGATCCGACAACTCGTCGGCGGTCAGCTTCTGCTCCTGCTGCGGGGCCAAGATGGTGCCCTACTTCGGCGAGGACGCGGTGGTGACCAAAAATCAGATCAACCAGCTGTAAGTGTGAAAAAGTGGCAAGTTGTGTCGGGTTGATACACTCTGGGGTAGACTGCTGTTTGTGAATATTTTATCAAAACATACTGATTTATTCAGCGACAGTAAATGTGCCATGAAGTGACAAGGTTTCCATTCAAACTAAAGACAGCACCTGATTACGCATGAGCATATCCTCACCTCTAAAGGACTAATTAAACTGTAAATTACTGCCTGTATTTGAAATTGAATGGTTGTGGATTATCAGACTGTTAATACTACATTTAACCGTGGATTAATGTTTCCCATAATAATAGTAATGATGTGGAAACTTTTACCATTGTTGCAACCCTGTGAGTAAGCAGAGCATGTGTTAAAGTTTGGCAACACCAGTGTTGAATGTATTTCCTGGTGACGTAGCAGTCTTACTCATCTTAGTGGCTCTTTTTGACCTTACTAAGACATAATGCCTCTGCATGTGCTGTGAATCACCCTGCCTATTTCACAAATCCAGACACACTGAATAAGGTAAAGCCACACTGCTACTGATTTACAGAGACAAAGCATACATCACCTGACCTCCATATCAAGGGTTTTTCTGTGGGGCATTTTTGTCCCTCCCTTTTTTGTTTGTCCAAGGTTGGGATATTGTTTGTTTGAACTGGTGAGTGCTTGATGGGATAAAGTTTCAGCTGAGCCCTTTTTTTAAATTTAGGTTTCAAATAGATTGTTTCTACCATTTTTTACCTTGTGAAAGGGTTTTTGGGGGAGTTTTTCCTCATCCGCTGTGAGGGTCCAAGGACAGAGGGATGTTGTATTGAATAAAACTAACCTGAACTGAAATACACATTCGGAAAAATAACTTAAATAATATGGGTGGGAACCATCAGAAGTCCCACAGTATGATATTATCACAATACTTAAATCACTACGCTATATTTTTGCGATTTAAATGTGTTGTGATATGCTGAGTATTGCAATAAGGCATGTTGCCATATATTGCGCTCAATTACCTTTTTTAAATGCCACATTATGTCCATGACGGAAAACTTTGCCAGCATCTGTTTTATTCAATAAAATAAAGTTTTAGTTTGTTCAACTTACATCATTTTAATTGCAGTCAGTTGTATATAGTAGACTGAAAAGGCAGTCAGTGTTTCTAGAAGGCTACCAAAAGTTTTATTTGTAATATAAATAATTAATTGAAATAAAAAAACTGTATTTGCGACCATGTATCCATACTATATCGCCATGCAAAATATCGCAATACGGTGGTGTATTGATTTCTCCCCCCTTGAAAAGCCTGAAGAAGAAGAAAAAGGCAGCAATGCTGTTAAAAACTTCAATATTTTTGTATAGAATGTGATGTTTAACTATAATCCAACAATTAAAGCTAATATCTAGCTCATATGTCTCTTAGAGTTGGCCTGCATCCACTTGGCTTCAGAAACTAAGTTTAGGAAACCAGAGAAATAAGCAACTGAATGTCACTTCCTAGTGATTATGATAATAGATTTCCTTGTAACCCAGAAATAGGCTACACTGAAAATGCTTGCACAATTGGCCGCTGATCAGACCTAAAACAAAAGGCCTCTGCAATTAATTTTAGCCAGTCGACTGAGCTGAATATTACATACCCTTACTGTGATGTAAGGGAGTTACCATTAATGTATCTTACACCAGGCTTATCTGTGATCTCCAGTGTCTGCAGACATCAAGGCAAAGTGAGGTAAAGGCTTCTTTTTGCTTTTGAGATTTAAAAGGATTTAGTTGACTTGTACATGCAGTGAAGACAAGTTTGCCCTTCAGGACAGATCAAAGGCTGGTTTGTTCCAGTGTCTTCAAACTCTCATGTGAAGCCGCCGCAGATAAGCTTGGCAAATTTAAGGAAAATCAGTGTAGAAATAACTGAAAGTGGATTAAAAGATGATGAAATCAACATTAACCAGTTTTCCATGAAATCGGTTAATTTAGTTCCAGTGTCTGAGTTTTGTTGTTGTTATGTAACACTTTCGTGCCGTCAGTAACTGGTTGTGTCCTGAATAAGAATTGACCTTCTGTGGTGGTTTTCAGCAAAGTCAAGGACAGCCTGTGTCTTCATTGTATTGTCCCTTAGCTGTTTCACACGTGATTGTGCAGTGTTATTGAGTAAACTGAACATTCACTCTTTATCAGGACTACACCCACTCTTTAAGGAAATTGATGTTTTTTTTTTTTTTTCTTTAACGCGGGTTTGCATAACGAAGGTTCATGGGAAGATGTTACACACAGTGCATACTGGCAGGCGCATGTGTCTAGTAAATAGCAGCAGATGTGGGAATCCTCTGACTTCCTGGTTTTGATAGCCACATTGTAAGATGCATGTTGATTGTTTTTATCACCACTCCCTTGTATTGCCCAGGAAGGACAAGGGCCCTGTCACAAAGCAGGGGATTTTAGCACCCTTTTAATTAATAGCACCTTGTGTGTGTGTACTTGTGCGCCGGCATGTCTAATGTTTGTGTACATATGTCTGTTTGTTTTAAGTGTGAACGCCTGTATGTGGCGAGTGTCAGCAGGACTCTAATGTTTAACCAGGGTTTGAATGAGTAATTACAAGGCTGGAGGCTGTCCATGGAGTTAAGTGTTACCTGTGGCTAAATGGCATCTAAAACACTATTGTTAGCCCTCCATTTTTAGAAATACCGGTAAACCCCTCTCTTCCGCTGCACTTGTGTGTTTGCGTTGCGTACGTGTTTTCCAAAGACAACCGATAAGACCGGAACGTGACAAACTGAAGCGTGCGCTCGAGTGTTTGTGTGAGGGGTTTCAGCAGCTGACCAGGGATGTGAGCAGCTGGATATAGGTCACTGCTTATGCTTGTGTGTGTGTGTGCGTGTGATGCATCTAAAGTCAAATAACCTACATAACTTGGGTGAAGTTGGTATAATTAGCCTCAGTAAATGGCATGAGCTCAGACCGGCTGTGTGTAGCTACCTACTGTATCACAGTAGTCCCATTCAGCAGGCATCTCATAGTGTTTGTTAATGCATATGGCTCCTAGACGTTCCACATTATAAAGTACAGTTACTAATCATTTTTTACCACAAGCTATCAAAGTGGGAACGGCTTCTTCAGCCATTGATACTACCAACCAAGCTACATTTGGCCTCATTCAACCAGCATTACTTTATATTTACTCAGCTTACTCAGTACTTTCTCTGTCTGTAGTTTAGTCTAACTGTAAGTTAAAATGTGATCTGAATCCCTCTCAGAAAAGCACTGCATGCCAGGGGCAGGTGTGTTTAGTTCTCTCAGGTGGCTGGTGCTCAGATCATGGCCTACGCACAGATTACCAAAGAAACTGCAGCAAAACTTGTGGCACATCCAAAAGACAATGGGTCTGAGCAAAATGTTGACAGGCTTCTGTGCCAGTTGATGAAAGTCTATCTTTAGTGTCCTCTGGTATTCCTTTCTCTTTATCAGCCCTGAACCTCTTCTGCTCTGGCTGCCCCCATCTGTCGCCTTCCTGTGTCTAATTATTTGCCTGATGATGTACTGTGCGATTGTAAACAACTTATTTCTGAGGAAAAATAGGAGAGTAAGATGGTGTGCGGCAGAGGTCCTGGGCCAGACTTGAATCAAGGATGTTGTGGTCTGGAGTCATGGGCCTCTACTTCATGGTGCCCCATGACTTGACTTCTCTTTCTTTTCATCTGTCGGTCACTCTCCTCTGCTTGTGACACATTTTCCATGGTCGTGCCTCTAAAGCAGCAGGGCCTCACACGCACCTGTGGACACGTAGACACACACACACACACACACACACCAGCTAACTCCCTGTCTTTCCCATGGGCTGTATCTGTCTCGGGTGCAAACTCATAAGGCCTTAGTGGGGCCTGCCCTCCACCGAGCCAGGCCCTATATTTATCCCACTCTCCTTCTGAAAGTGACTAATATGGGCACAGGCAGGAGGGTGGGGGGTCACCCAGTTATCTGCCTACTATGTGGAGTGGTCCTTACATAGTGATGATTGTGTCTGTGACTGTTGCCCTAACAAGTACCTGCCGCTTCACTTCTGCCCAAAGCCCGGGATGGCTGAATGCCAAAAGATGACCCTCCCTGCTCTCTGCTACACACTCTGACAGGACCCTCTTTCTTTATCTCCCATCCTTCACTGCCCAGTCCTCATTCACATACTTTATGAAGACAAATTTAGTTGAACTTGTTGCCCTTTCTTCATTTCCCCACTTGCACTATCTGTGTGTGTGTTTGCCATTAATCGGCTGGTCCAATTTAAGCAGCACCTTTACAGATCTCTAGACAATGCTTTCCTACCTTTTGTTGTTGTAGTATTACATTAACTTCAACATACACATAATGTAGTTCATATGGGTAGATGCCAACACCAGTGTTACCACCAGTCTCCGATGATGCATTACAAATGTATGTGTTTGAATCCCTTCAGGCTACAGGCAGCTGTCTGCAGTGCTAACTTCATGATAGGGTCTCATTTGCAGAATGGGTCCACATTCAGTTGAAAAATATGTGGTTTGCACGTTGAATAGGCTGGCAACTAACTATTATTTTCATTATTAAGTAACCTGCTAATTATTTTGAATGTGTAGCATTTATGATAGATAAAAAAACAACGTTTACTGATACATTTTCTGTCGATCATCAGTGGATTAATCGACCAGTCACTGCAGCTGTAGTGTAAAATCATTGGGTAGTCGTGTGTATCTCGGCTTCAGTGTTGAACCTCTGCAGAGGGCTGTCACTGCCCTGTCAAAGAGAGCTTTCTATGTACAGTAAGTCGGCCGTGCTCTTCTGAATGCGGTCTATCAATAGCTGAGACTTTTAAAGGACTACAGTATTTTTAGAAACTGAAGTTGAAAGTCGTTCACAGCCCCCCACTTCACCGACCACCAGGCTTGGATTCCACTTTCTCAGTGTGTCTATGTGCAGTAGTAAAAGTATTTGTTTGCACGTGCATCGCCCTCCGTGCATGATTTCCAGAGAGAGCACAAGTGTGATATTACAGATGACATTGTACAGTAGCACTGCTATACATGGTCATTGCCAAGTACAGTACACGAGTCAGTGTGTGTGAGAGCAGTCGGACATGATACAGCAGGAATCGAGCGGAGTGATGGAAGTGTAAAGTGGGACAAAACTGAGAAATGCAGAAAAGAGGAAGCGTCAGAGGAGAGAGTGACAGGAAACAGCTGGGTCAAGGGTGGGTGGGTTCTGGGAAATAAGCTCAGCACAAAGCTGTGGTTTTGTTTTTGTGTCCGTCTCTGTCTGTGTCTCTTTATTCTGTACATTCACGGTCTCAGCAAAACTCAGGAAGGACAGTTGGACGGCTGGAAGGATGGAGAGATGAAGTTACAGTGAAAAAGACAGGAAGGCTAAATGGCAGACGGCAGACAGTGTGAAACTGAAGTACAGGAGAACCTGATGAACTGTGAAAGTCGACTTCATTGAGTGTAGACTTGCAGCTTGCTGTGAAGGCCAAAATACAGGGGTTAGCCATCAAATATGCATATGAATCAATTGTTTGCGCAATTTCAAATGACTCACGTGGCTTTGATGTCATCACCTCCCTTTGATTGATCCCAGTGATCTTCACTGTTTGCGCTGGTAGTTGTCAGCTCCTTGTCGTAGTTAATGGCCCCGCAGGCTATGAAGCCACTCCTGTTCAAGTTTGATAGAACAGGTCTGCCAACTCCCTCGATCAGTGTTTCCTCTAGAAACACCGAGACATATATATCCATGGTATTTGTTCCATTTAATTGTAAACAAACTGCAGTGAGCTTAAACTTTCACTGACATTTACTACATTTGACCTCTTAAAAAAACCATTAACCTCTTTTGGCTAATGTTGTGTGTAAAATACTGAATGTGGAACAGCTGGGCATTTTCATGCCAGCAGATCATGTAGAATACTATTGAAATGCTATTAAAGAATCCAAAAGGGGTTTCTCCAAAAATCTGTTTAAGACCCACGTTTGGCTTGCTGTCAAGATTGCGGCTGCACATGTTCTTGTTCCTAGATGGGCTAAATCCTTGCCAGCTTGACTTGTGGTCTCAATTTTGGCAAACCTGCAGAGCCAACACCGCCTATGTGTTTTTGTTAATATGATGAGTTTCCTCCTGGTCTGCAAGTGCTTTTTCAAATCCTGATTAAACATTTAACATGCATAGTTTTCTCCAACAGTAGTGCTTTTTGTGCTCTCAGCACCCACTGAACAAATGCAGGAGCACTGTCTCCTAAGTGCCCGCTGTCTAAGTGGCAGACTCCTTGCTCAGCATCATTAAGGTTATGGTTTATTGGTCCCATGGCTGTCATTTGACATGGTCATAAGCTGCTGCAGAAGTAGGTCTTCAACCTGTTTTATTGGTATCTTGTGTGACTTAGTTCAGTGTGCCATCGTGAGACTCTAAACAAACATCTAGTCATTCACTCATTGACACATGCAAGCACACCAGAGGTGCTCACACACACCCAATGTTTGGTATCCAGTTGAAACACTGACCTCAGTTTATTATGCGTCCTCCTCCTCAATGCAGTGACCTCAGTCACAGTTAATAAGATTAAGTGTTCCAGAGAGGAACAGAACCCCGTTTGATACGACCTGCTTTGGTGTGGAGCGCAGAGCGCTGGCCGACTCTTATCTCCGCTCAAACACTGTGGAGGAGGGGACTCGTCTTCCCTCTCGGACCCCCGGTCTCCTCCCAATCCCCCATTCCCTCCCTTCTGGCAGCTGCTGGTATGAGTAAGTCTGTGTGTGTAATCCAGCTGTGTGGAGGAGCAGAGAACATTGTGTTCTGAGTTCAAATTGGGGCTTGGATCTTGTTTTTCTTGCGTTGGTCTGACAGCTCAGATTTGGGGAGCCTGTAGACCAGAGGGCCAGCTGAGTGGATCATGTGACACTGACATAAGCCCACGACAACATTCGTCTGTTCCCGGTCCCCATCTTGTGCCTATTATGAGAAGTCAGGGTCACCATGTGCAAGAAACTGATAACAAATTACATAAGTTACACAAAAGACCAAATATGATTAGATAACTTGGAAAGAGTCCCTGTGCTTGAGGCTTCTATTAATGTCTTGTTCTTTTCTCTTCCCTCTTCCTTCCCAGTATCAGTGAGAGTTTCCTCACAGTGAAAGGTGCAGCCCTGTTCCTTCCCAGGGGTAATAGCCCCACGCCTAACTCTGCACCTCGCATCAGCCAGCGCAGGAACAAGCACACAGGTAAAGACTTGTATACATGAATGACAGCTGCAGCTTCTCCCAGTGCTGACTCTCAGCCTCAGAAATGAACTCCTCAGAGGAACTTAAGATTGATAGCACAGTGTTTTCAAATGGACATTCCAGTACAGCATCATCGGTAACAGCTGGTGTTAACTTCACTGAAGCTGTTTCACAACAAGACAGATGAGTTCAGTGCCGTCAGTTCACTGCTGCATGCAGTGTGGGGGCCAGCTTGTTTTAGGAATGTCAAAGAACCCACACTTTAAATATCTTCACACTTTTGGACAATGAAGATGGAGTTTGTAAATTTAAGAAACAAGAAAAGTAGGCTCTGTTGCTATCTGTGAATAAGGACAACCTTTGTGGTTGAACCTGTGTGCTAAATAGGCCCTTTTCCCTCAGATGTATTCAGAGATGAGTTTGAATGTAGGCCTGAATGAAAGAGACTTCATTGTGAATGCACTGGAAACTTGCCACAGGGTACATGATACTTTATCAGAGGTGTTACGTCAACCTTTAAATGCTAAGAATGCAGGTTTTATTCCAAAATAAACTAAATGAAGATTTTCTTTTCCATCCAGGTGACCTCCAGAAACATCTTCAGACCATGTTCACTGTGCTGCGGCCGGAGGACACCATCCGACTGGTCAGTAACACACTCAAACACAGAAGCAAGGCGGCATTGTGATCAGGGAAATTATACTGCAGACGGAGGGGGCTGGTTTCAGTTCTTTTGTTAGCAGACATAAAGAACTGAAACTAGTTTGGGAAAAAAAAGTTGTTGGACATAGAAGGTCTTAACTATTCTCTCTGCACCGACAAAGATACTATTACATAAATCCCACAGTACTTTAAGTGTTTTGAGCAAGACACATTTTTACCATGTCTCTGAAGTCCCCTGCAGCGTCTTTGATAAAGGGGTATTCCAGTAAGTGATGCATTTAGAAACCTGGCACTGCGTCTCTTCTCTCTGCTCATTTCTCCTTTTCCTATCCTTCCTTAACATCTCATTTCTGTCTTTACTCACAGGCTGTGCGTCTGGAGAGCGCCTACCCTCAGGTAACCCGCTACATGGTGGTGGTCTCCACCAATGGAAGACAGGACACGGAGGAGAGCATCGTGCTCGGCATGGACTTTGTCTCCTCTGATAGGTCAGTGCCACAGCAGCGGTACACTACTCTAGCTTGCAGTGTGATATTAACACTCATTAAATCCCACTGTTGTGACAACAACTAAGAAGAGATAGCATTGTCATGAACTCTTAAAGTAAATGTTTATATCGTGCTAAGACATTGTTAAAGTGAAGGATAAACTTAGCATGACTTGCTTTACTGTTTTGCTTTCCAGTGTTGTCCTGTGCTCATCGAAGTATTGTGTGAAACCAGTGTGTCTTGTTTGTTGTGCTGTTGTTTAATGTGTTGATTGATCCTACCAGCTGCTGTTCGGTGGGTCTGGTTCTACCTCTGTGGAGCGACACTTTGATCCACTTGGATGGAGACGGGTAAGACACCACACCTACCTCCTGTTTCCTCTTACTGCTCCCTGGGGCGACTGACTCATTGCTCTGATGACTTTCTGTACATGTTGCTCTTTTTTAGCCGTTCATTTGTAAGTTGTGTTGTTGGTGTTGTAAGATGGCTATAAGCTATCGCTGGGCATGCCATTTCTAATCTCGCTGTTCTTGTCATCACAGTGGTTTTAGTGTGTCGACGGTGAACAGGGTTCATGTTTTCAAGCCAGTTTCTGTCCAGGCCATGTGGTAAGCAACCTTTTTTTCCCACCAACAAATGACAGCTGTATGAAGTTGCTTTAAGGCTTGAAAAGACTTCATCCATTGCACCCCCCCTTTGACTTTGACCTCCAGCTTTTTGTCTTTGTCACTTTGTCTTCTCTCCCCTCTTCCCTTTTTTCTCATTATCTCTCTGCCTTCCAGTCTCTTCATTATCTTTCCCTGTCTCACCTGCCAGTGCTGCCTCTTCATTTCCGTACTCGTCTTCATTTCCTCATTTTCTTGTCCCTTTGTTACTTTGCTCTTTGCCTGACCTCCCTCTACCTCAAATATCTCCCGATGCCTTCATTTATCTGCAGTTATATCTCTGTTAACATGCCTCTTAATCACTCCAATCTTTCCGCTCTTCTCTTCTCACTGCTGTTGCTCCCTTATTTCTCTCACATATTATTCAGCTCACCTCCCTTGTTATAATCCTCGTGTGTTATTCATTTGTCACTTGTCCTTCTATTAATTTTCTCTCCATCTCACATAATTCCTCCCTTCCTCTTACCTTGTCTCATCTTTATTCCTTCGTCCATTGTTATAGCCTCTCCTGATTTCAATTATTGTGATCTCAGTCAGTCGTTTGAACTCTGTGGTAGTTTTTGTCTTTTGCCCTCGAGACAACCTCTAAAGTGTGAATGCTCTTCCTTCCCACCGTCTGCCTCAGGTCAGCCCTCCAGTCGCTCCACAAAGCATGCGAGGTGGCCCGCTGCCACAACTACTACCCAGGCAGCCTGTTCCTGACCTGGGTGAGCTACTACCAGAGCAGGGTCTCATCCAACCAGTTCTGCGTCAATGAGTGGAACGCCATGCAGGATGTGGAGTCGCACCGTGCCAATTCACCCGTTCTCTTCACAGACTTGTGAGTAGAGACCACATGAATACACACAGACATTACAAAAACTCACAGTTCACACCGATGATGGAATATCTGGAGCATTGTTTGATTTGCGGTGCATTCCAGACAGAAGTCATTTTCACAAGTTTTCATTTTGTATGCGATAGACTGGCACAGTCTCCATTGATGTGTAGTGCAAAATTCCTGTGGAGTGAATATACTGCGCTGGAATTCTTCAAATCAAAGGATGTGTTGAACTGATACCCCCAAGATACAGCATTTTATTCTTCAGGTTATAGAATACATTGACTAAATAATATACAATGCAAAAACACTTCTCTAAGCATTTTTTTCCAAACAAAAAAAAACAGTAACAAAAGGCAGTAGATTTACTTATTACCTTTTGCTACAAATACAGTGTACTCATGTCTCCACAACAGCATTGCCTAACCTCTTCTCACGTGCAGACGTTGCTACAGAATATTGCAGGCTGTCAATCTTCAGAGCTGTGGACTCTGGAACTGGAGTCACGTGCTGTCTGTGACCTCGCAGGGTAACAAGAAGCAGCACAGAGAGGCACAAACAAAAACAAAAGCCCACATGCAGGCACAGTATGAAATGCTGAACTGTGTGCAAAAAGACACCTGCTGATAAACACATATGCTGAATCTTTGTGACAGAGTTGTCAAGAGATCCACGAGGGAGCAAAGAAAGAGCAGGGAACGATACAGGCTGCTGGATTTATGTCTTTACTAATACCAGGGAAATTCCCCTCTCTGCTGCTTAGTCGCATGCCTCGCTACCTATTTGGAGAGCCTCTCCACACACACACACACACACACACACACACACACACACACACACACTTCAGAGATCCTCCAGTGTCCAAAATAGCTGAGGCCTCAGCCGGCTTGATTTACGTTTGGAAAAATGGAAACCAGACAGACAAATAGGTAGACCAACAGAGGGACGGACAGAAGCAGGTGGTAGGCAGAGAGGAGGTAGAGGATGGGGGTGTTAAAGGGGGGGATTATGGAAGATATTTTGCTGCTGCTGCATGCACCTGATGCCCCTGGATGGAAAGGAGAGAAAATTGGGCACTGAAAGAGAAATCAAGGTCCACTTGAAACCTGACAAACAAGAAACACCCACATTTGTTGTCTGCCGGGAAACAGAAATGCCTCACACAGGAGGTGTGTTTGCACTCGAGTGCACTTATCATTAAGATTGCCACCCACTCTTTATGAGCTCCAATACACGTGTCAAAACACCAAGTCCTTGGTTGTTGTTCCACGCAGGGTGGCATGGCCTGCCAGTGTTTATTGACATGCCAGCTTATGTCACTGTCGAACTGCTGAATGAAAAGTTCAGATAGCAGGAAGTGGTTTGATCTTGGCATGTTTTCATGTTTGTATGATTAATGGGGATTACTGTGAATTCCCGTAGACTACTCCTCTATCAGCGATTCAAGGAAGTGACATAGATTTTCCATTTGTCTGCTATTCATTAACGCCAATCGATGTGTCGTCATACATGTGAACTTTTTTTATTCTTTATTTTTCTGTCTTGTGTCCCTGATTAGCCATTCCTCCCTCAGGCTGTCTGTGGGCAAGTCTGGGCTTGCTGTGAGGTCAGAGTTTTAGTGGATGTCGCTAACTAACCGGTATGTGTTGGCAGGAGTGAAGAGGTTCTCTTTCTCTTTACCCTGTGGACGCAATCTCTGGGGGTCAGTGAGATATTCAGAAGTTCACTGAGGAAAACAACTGGCTGTTTCCAGTTCTTCAATACAGACAGATGCTATTAAGTCTGCAGTTACACGCTTGTGGCCTCATTTTGTCACTGCTGACCAAGTGGCAGCCTTTGGGGGAGGAAAGTGAAGCCAATGCCAAAGTGCCAAAAACTGCAGTTCCTTGAATGGCCACTTGAGGCTGGCACCAAAAGCCAATCAACCCCCATAGTTAAAATGCCTAGCTTTACAGCAGAAATAAACATGTTTACAGCCTGGTACAAAAAAACAGTTTCCATCTCTTTTGCAGATTCCAACGTTCATTACAACTGTACAGGGGTGAATTCTTATACAACTCACCTGTTTACATTTTATTCAGGCATAAAGTTACACATAGTTAAGGGTGTGGCTGTTTGAGTGACGGGCTGTCTGCGGATAGTGCCCTCGGGCTCTCAGTCAGATCCACCCCTTGCTCCTCCACAGCGCCACCTTTTCCTCCAAATATGGTCACTTCTGGCTCCAAAAATTCAAGATGGCAGCGGCCAAAATGCCAGACTCAAGGCTTCAAAACAAGAGTCCACAAAACATTGGGTGACATCACCGTGGCTATGTCCAGTATTTTTATATAGTGTATGTTGCTGACCCACATTGATGTGTACTATTACTGTTAGGATCCAGTTAATAACATAACAAGAGAAAATTACACAATGGCAGAAGAAGAATCTAGGAGACAATCTGAGCTCATCTCTCCAGAGAGGTAATTAGACCACTTGTTGGTATGATCCGAGTGACGTCCAAAGGCTAAATGCGTCCCCAGCAGAGAGGTTAGGAACAGAACAAGGCACAACAACAGGCATGCTCCACAAGGGGACTTTGTTGTGGATCGCCGATGGGCCACGCTCTCAGATTTTCTGCTCCCTCTCCAGTTTCTGAGAATCAGACAAAGTGGCAATTCTCTCGTGGAACAAGTAATCTCATTGAGAGTGAAGTGAAAATGAATCAATGAACAGAAGAAGAGTGTTGTTACTGTGACTGTGAAGGTGCTTCTTTGTGTCCAAGAGGCTTTTTTAGACGAAGAAAAAACAGGTCTAAGTTGGTGCCTCTGTTGTTTTTGTGTGCAGGCCCACAGAGAGGGAGCGCACAGAAAGGCTCATCAAGATGCGCCTCAGAGAGATCATGATGCAGAAGGACCTGGAGAACGTCACCTGTAAGGAGGTAAGAGGCACATTGATGAATGAGGTGACATTTACAGTTAGGTTTGGCACACATCTTGTTCGTGCAAATGCAGCTTAACTAGTTAAAGTACCTAAGGGCATCTTTCCACCGTCATACCAGATCCGAACAGAGCTGGAGATGCAGATGGTGTGTAACCTGAGGGAGTTCAAGGAGTTCATAGACAACGAGATGATAGTCATCCTGGGACAGATGGACAGCCCCACTGAAATCTTTGAACACGTCTATCTGGTAGGTACCCATGACCCGTGTGCTCTTAGCCACTGAGTTTGCTTTAGAACAGGCAGTGTTGTGGTTTGTCAAATTTTGCTGTTTGACCACAGTGATTAGAAATGCAATACAGGCAGATATACCCCTCTCACATGATTCATCACGTGGTCCATGGTAGGAATGTGTGCTGTTAGTTGACTAGTCAATTAAACGTTACTATGCTAGCTAGTTGGCTCCAGAAATACTAGTCCATTAAACTTAATGTTAATAAAATAACGTTTCTTGCGATTGCGTTCACCCAATGAAAATGCCTTTCAAATGATCACCCATGTTTCCCAAAGATTTATTTTCCCAAATAATTTTTTGTTTTGTTGTGATGTTATTTGTTAACTTTAATGTAGTGAGTTGCTGTCATGTTTTGTAGGACAATGTCCAATTTTGGTAACTCACACTACACATTTTAGTGACATTTATCGTACAATTTAAAGCGTGATTACGGATTTCAGATCTCCCACGTAATATGTATATATTTTTTGGACAATGTTTCACCGTACAGATTCAATTGTTTTACAGTTTTGACTGTTCTCTAGTCAAGTAGACTAAGTTTAAACTTCTGTTTAATTCGATTTAGTCACATACAGTTGAGGTTGAGTCAAAGTTTGGGCGTCTAAAATGAAAAATGTACTGACCTGTGCTCAAAATATCCCTCATTTGTCACTCTATGACTGTTACGTGTTGAATATATTTGTGCACACCTTGATATTGACTGGACTTGTGATGTCTTCAGGGCTCTGAGTGGAACGCCTCTAACCTGGAGGAGCTGCAGAACAGCGGGTAAGAGATCAGTCAGTGACCCTACAAAGCACACTTAGTCAAAGGCACACTCACTAATATCACTCTCTGAATTTTAATAAATGGAGAGACTACACTTCATGTATTAAATATGCTTTCTAATTGGAGTTCATTAAAATGAGAGAATCCATTACAGCTGCATCAGAGTATCGCTGCAGAGGTTCATGCATTTGATTTTTAATCTACCTGTAGTCTGTTAATCGATGTTTGACAAAATAATCACAATCCACTTGCTAGCTTTTTGGGGAGATTTCAGTAATACCTTACAGTCTTGATCAGCATCATTTTGGCGTGTTTTTCTTCCCAGTTCTGTTTCACCAGTTAATCACAGTTGTAATATACATTTTAAAAGCACCAGCAGTAACCAGCTGATTGGATTGTCAGTTCTTTGAAGCCGCCTGTTACTTGCATTGAACTCCAGAACAGTTTGTAGTAATGTCTGACCCATGTGTTAAAATGATATTTTTATAAGTCTCATGGATGTTAAAAGGTCAGCTGCCACTTCTTGTGTCTTATAGAGTGCACTACATCCTGAACGTGACCAGGGAGATTGACAACTTCTTCCCAGGGATGTTTGAGTACCACAACATCAGAGTGTACGATGAAGAGGCCACCAACCTGCTGGAGTACTGGAACGAGACCTACAAGTTCATCACCAAAGCCAAGTAAGCTTAAACACACTTAAGCTTGTTACGTTTTCCCTGGGCTTGCCGTCTTGTAATCCAGTTTAATTTCTCTCTTGTCTCTCTTTTAGGAAAGCTGGTGCTAAGTGTCTGGTTCACTGTAAAATGGGTGTGAGTCGCTCCGCCTCCACAGTGATCGCCTACGCCATGAAAGAGTACGGCTGGGACCTGGACACTGCCTTTGAGTATGTTAAAGAGAGACGGGCTGTCACCAAACCAAACCCTTCCTTCATGAAACAGCTGGAGGAGTATCAGGGAATCCTGCTGGCCAGGTGTGCTTTCATGTCGAAGCATCTGAACAACGTGCACGTTCTTAAGGAAACATTTCAGCGCTAACAAACTATTGTTTCTCTTTGCTTCCACAGCAAACAAAGGCACAATAAGCTATGGCGCTCACACTCCGACAGCGACCTATCAGATCGCCCGGAGTCAATGTGTAAACCATCATCTCACTCTCTGGGTCGCTCCGACTCTCACAACAACAACAACACTTCCTCCCCCTCCTTACATCACTTCCTAGGAGCGGCCGTGCTGCAAGCGCTCGGTGCTGAACCCGAAGACTCTGCCAAACCAAACACCGCACACACACCACACGCTGACTCACACACAGACTCCAACAGTGTGTGTGACTCACCGGGTCAGGAGGAGGTCGGATCAGATTGCGGAGACCCCCTCCTGCTTCCCCTCCCCACACCCCGAGCAGCCACTGTGGTCCCAGAGGAAAGACTGGACAATTCAGCGAGTGTAGCTGTCACTGTGCCTGTTGCTCTGCCCCACCCTCCACCAGCACTCCACATCTTACCTCCCACTCCTGAACTCCAGCGTGCTCACAGGGGTCCTCCCACACAGCTGTCCATTTCAGTGCCCGAACACAAACCAGTAGAACTGTCCCTCAGTTTGCCTGAGCAGAGCAGCTCAGAAGAAATCTCTCCTCCCACTCTGGAATCCACCGACTCAGACTTAATAGACCAATCATTATCAGATTTAACAAGTGACAAACACAGCCCCCTCAGCCCTGCCAACAACAATCCCCTACCTCTGGTACTTCCCCTTGCTGCCAGTGACGACAACAACAACCCCAGCGAGTTACAGATGGGCAGTGCTTTGGACAGCCGCGGCGAGGCCGACGGGTCGTCCAACCACAGCGCAGACAGCATCGACTTCTTCAGCGCCAGAGAAAAGTTTCTGGGCCTGGCTCAAGATGGCAGATCCCGGACACTTTGTGAGCAGACGCAACAAAGGACACCTCTGTCGCTGGAGGAAAATGGAGAAACCGAGGCTAAGGAGGACGAGGAGGAAGAAAATGGGACTAGTCAGGTACGGGATCTTTCACCTTTGTCAGTCTGTGAACATTTTGTCTTTGCTGGTGTAACTTGCTTCATGCAGAAAGGAAGGAAGCAGGAATTTTTACTGTTCTTGAATCTGACTGTGTCAATAGGGAATGTGCCCGCAGCATCTGTCTGCCTTTTACAGTTTACTGTACAAAAGTTGCCCCAGTCTGCTCATACAGCCGTCGCAGCAGCACCACAGTTTGTGTTCATAATCTGGACTGCAAATTAAATGCAAAAGGGTCACAAAGATGCATCTGCAAGAAGAGCTGAATATGAGGGACAGGGTTTTTTTGTGTTGTATCTCTTTAGTCAAACTTTACTGATGCCTGTCACCACTAGAGATACAGTTGTAGTGTTTGACATAAGCAGCACATAGCCTTGCCTACAAGGACTTTGAGGTAGCAGATGAATTGAGCAAGTAACTCTGCATCAATCACAGTGACACCTGCTGGAAGATGAGAGAATGTCACTTCTTTGTCTCTAATGTTCTGTCGTGCTGTTCAGTGGTGTTTTATGTAAAAAGTGAAACAAATATTTAAAATAAATGTCACAAATATGTACACAAACAGAAACAGCTCAAGAGTATGACTAATATTATCTCTATGTGTCTGTCTTGCTCTGTTTGTCTCTCTCAGGCGTCTCCACAGTCTGAAGACAGCGCTGACCAAACTCATCACCCTCACCATGACAACGGAGTATCAGTCCGCCATATTGTCACGGAGATAGAAGCCATAAGCCACCCTGCATCCTGCCTTCCTCCCCCCTCCTCCTCCTCCTCCTCCTCTTCCTCTTTGTCACTCCCTCCATCCGCCCACAGTCCTCAGCTCACCCGACCAGAGCACCAGATGGAGGCTGAGACTCCTGAAGTCACGCACGGCTCTCTAACTCCACCTTCGCACCTGCAGTCTCCCTCCATGCTGCCGTGCGACTGGCCGGCAGGCTCGGTGCGGCGAGCCACCAAGCAGCTGGAGCAGAAGCTGAAGCAGGAAATGGAGATGGCTGCCTCACAGCGATCTCCGCTGCATTCCCCAAGCGCCGAACACCCCCCTCTCAGACTGTCCCTGTGTCCTCTGAGTGCTGAGCACCCTCCCCTTCACTTCCCTCAGGACTGCACAGAACAAAGGATCACTCAGGGAGAGATCACGGCTGTATCTGCCAAGTCCAAAGATGGAGAAGAGCATACAGGGTCACACACAGAGCTCAACTCCTCAGGCACGGACAACCTCCCAGACCCTTCCTCTGACTCAAATATCAGCCAAGTCTCCGGTGCTACACCTATAATTGTGCCCACATCCATCGATAGCCATATGCTGACATCATCACTGGCCTCTAATTGCCAGTTAGAAGAATCGTCTCTCAATACCTCAGCCCAGTCCCAAAGAAAGAGCCAGCTCCACAGCCAAAACCAGCAGTGTCAGATGCAGCCTCAGGCCTGTTCAAACCAAATGACTCTTGATGGGGTGACAGTGCAGGAGTCAGGCACAGATGAGAAGATGGAATCCAGTCCCCAGGTGGGGCGAGGGGGTTGCGGCCCCCACTGTGATGCCCAAAGCAGGCTGGCTCGTGGCAGCCAGGAGCTGGAGAGGATTCAGCAAACACTGAGAGAGCTGCAGGCTTTTCTCCACGAGGGCATCAGCCTGGAGATGACAGAAAGCCAAGACCAGGAACTGGGGCAGCCTCAGCGTCTCAGAGACGTTATGGACACAGAGCCAGAGCCTTCTAAAGGGGCAAGTTCTGAACATACCCCTCCGAGCCTGGAAGTAGGGCAGCGGCTCCGAGAGAGACAAGAGGGCAAGAGTTTCCTGGAGCCGATAGTGTGGCACAGAGCCATGGAGCTCGAGGCTCGTATCCGCCAGGCAGGCCTCACCCCGCCCTCTCTCATGAAGAGGTCGGCCTCTTTGGCTAAACTGGACTGTCTGGAGCTGTCGGCCAATGACCTCAGCGACTTGGACCTGAGGCCACACACGCGGACGGCATCATCACACTCCCAGGACTGTTTCTCTACGTCCACACCTCACCCCGACGACACCTGGAAGAAGCAGAAAGTGTTGACTCGAAACACTTGCGTTGAAAAGGCGGGGTTGTCCCTTGACGGCAGGGATCTTGACGAGTCAACCTCGTCGCCGTCCCTCTGCTTCTCCTCCTCCCCTTATCATGGTCCGAAAGAGGACGCAGGTGAGAGGGAGGAGCCAGATGGCAGTGGGAGCGGCGCGGTCGCTACGACACGTCAGCAGGGGAGGGGACACTCATCAAGACGTTCTCGAAAAGGCTCAGCTGAGAAAAAGCAGCGAGCTGTCACTGTGCTATACAACACCATGTAACCTCAGTGAAATGGACTGGAACGGACACAACTGGAGCTGTGCGAGAGAGGCTGCATGATGTGTATGAATGCGTAGCAGGCAAACTGGAGACCTCGTGTAACCTCCCATGTATGTTTAGTGTGTAAGATCTGAATGATGAACATATGTTTGCATGTAAACCACTGGATGTGTTGTTTCAACTGGAGTTCAGGTTTGTATGTACAGTAATAAAAATATGAATGTCCAAACTAAGACTGAACCAGTGCATACTCTATGCACTCATTATATCTGTCTCCCGTTTTTTAAAGAAGCGTTTGTTCTCAGTGTTTGACCCTCGCTGCCTGTTGAGAGTTTCTGAAACTACAAGAGGGGCTTTTTCTCCAAACATGCACTTTACTGTTTCGATGATTTTCTTTTTATTTGAAATCTGTTTCTTACCCCGGGGAAGATTCTTTTGCACTGTTCTCAGTCGACTTGTCTCTGTATGCGTGTTTTTGTTTTCAAAGTGGACAGATGTGTCTTTACTCAGATTTTTAATTGAACCAGGACAAAGCTGATATCTTGTTTTTTATTCAATGCTTTAGCAGTTAATAAATATGGTGAGTTTGTTTTGACTGCTGTTACTGTGTACATTTATTTGTGTTCAGGTGTTTCTCATCACACACACACATACACACTCTTGTACTGTTGTACTATTTTTGTGAGGACCCTCGCTGACATAATGCATGCCCTGGCCCCTCACCTGAACCGTCACAGCTTAATTCCAAACCCCAACCCATACCCTACGTAAATGTAGCCTGAACTTTAAAACCAAATCTGAACCCTCAAACAGGCTAAAGTAAGGACCAATCAAAATGCCCCCACACTTGCTAAGATATGTTATGTGGTCATCACTGTGGAGCAAGTACAAGTACACAAATACACACACCAGTTTGAAGAGAAGAAACAAGGTGCTGAAGTTTTACCTAATACATTGGTGACTTTACCGCCACCTGCTGGCCAATCAGAGCAGTACAGCTTAAACCTGTGGCCTTGCAGCACTAGAGACTGTGAAAGAGGGTAATATGTGTTATTAACTAAAGCTAGGTGTGAAAAAACATCGTAGTCAACTGAAATAAAAATAAGATGAGACTTGATTAAGAAAAATAAATAAATGATACAATACTGTGTACTTCCACAACTTAAACTAATTAACTATAAACAGGAAATGTCTTCAGTTTTAGTCTTTGTCATTTGTCAAAACAAAAATAATGAGGATGCAGTGGTGCATATTGAGACTGGGATGTCTACGTGACTGTGAGTCAAGGGCCTTCACAATGTATTTGTTTAATTACACTTATTATAAACTTAATAAATCTTTATGATAGTAAACATGAAGTGAATATAACTAATACAGAAATTAATACAAACTAAAACTAAACATTTCTAAACAATAAAAACTAAACTGAAATGTGTGAGCGCACTCTGGGAACAAACAAACTAAACTGAATTGGAAATAAAAGAATAAAATAAAAACAAAAGAAAATACAAAATTATTATAATTCTGACGTGGTTAAAGTTTCTAGTTTCTAGTTGAAAAAAACACTTGCGAGCTCAGGTAGCCAATCGAAAGCCTCCAGTGTGGTCAGATTTGTACCTCTGTGGAAGTCGAGCTCATGACCTGACTGCTGATAGAGATGTGTTCTACCTGTCATCTTTAAACAGCAAGTCTGTGTTTCTTTGAATGAGTCAATCTGGTCTCCTGGGGGAGATGATCTCCACCGGTGCTCAGTGCAGCTTATTTCAGGCTGACATTTTACCTACTGTTTCATGTGGGTAATTAAATACTGAGATGTAGGCCACCGGGGCCCCTGCTGAGACACACAAATCAGATAGCAGCGCTGACAGGGAAAGAGTGACATTCAAGGACTTGAAATTCTGGTGATTTTTAAACAGACATAAAACTCACAAGCTCCATATTCTCTCCTGTTCTGTGTTTGAGTGTAAAAACACCAAAGGCTCTCAGCCGCTCTGCGTGAAGCAAGAGGAAAGCTTGATCCCTTGATGACTTCACCAATTAAACTTACTTCACTACACGGAGCAGGCGGGTTAAAGGGGGACTTCTTGTTTTATACGGTGCTTGTCCCAGATTGAACTGTCAGCAGGGAAGTAGTTTAAACAGTGAGGAATAAAATCTGTGGAGCAGAATGGAGAGGGTGTTACAGTGAGATTGGCATCCTTCCTCTTTGCATACTGATGCTCTCGGCTTCTGTGTCTCTCACACACCTTGTTTTGTCTGGGGCTCTTTACAAATTCACTTCACACACACTTGCACCCCAAATGCTTCCACCGTCCCGATGCTATTCATAATGTCGAGCTGAGTCAGGGGCAGCGGAGAAGTTGCGGATGCATACTGCTGATTCACTTAAAAATAATTTTATTCTCTCTTTCCCCGTTCTCTCCAACCCACCACCAAAGTGCAGAAAGCAGCCTTGGTGCTCTGAGCGGTGTTTCTTGGAGGGTTTACAGTCTCTAAGCTGTCCTCTTCCTCCCTGTCAGGCCTAAAATAACTACAGGCAAAAACCCCCTTGGATCAGGCTGAGGCGCTGGGAATCCATGTCACAAGGAGGATGATGGAGGTGGAAGCTGCTAAAAACAGATCAGCTCTCTCTGGTGCCGACTGACGCTGCAGCTTTCCCTATCTCGTGAGAAATTAATTGCCTTTGTCACCGTCCTTCACTCGAGAGGACTGGAAAACTGACTTACAGTGGAAAAGCTGCAGCTAAAACTCAGTGTGGGGTCAGGGGATTTGAAGCATGCCAAAGCTGTAATTTAAAATTAGATTAAGAAAGAAGTCACTCATGCAGTGCTGTTCCAAAAGATGTTTCTTTATTCGAATCATTATCTGTAGTCACTTCCCAGCATACACCATGAAAACATCTTGCTGCGTCTCTTTTTTTCTGCAACATTTTTTAAAAAGTAAAAAAATGAGTTTTTTTCTTATCAACCAGGCAAGCTTAACTACGAATTTGAGAGGAGACAGAGGTGGTTCTCCTCAGTTTGTGCTGATATTGGAGTGCGAAAGTTTTACATTTCTGTCAAAGAAATAATACAAAAAGAAAAGGAAAAAAAAACAAGCTGTCCCCGTCCGTCCTTGTCCCTTGCAACAAAAGTTTTTAAGTGTAGCCTTGAGCCCTGCGATATGAAGTTACTTACAATTATGAGAGCAACAATCTTTCCAATCCTAGAACAAAACGCTTTGTTGTCTTAGATTTGCAGCATGTTGTGCTGTTGGCGTGCAGTAAAACCTAAAAATTGCTGTCAGTAGCCTCTGCAGTGATTCCTATGGGGCACATTTTCCCTCAGAGAGCGTGCTCTGATATTGCAGGTCTCCAGGCTAGACTCAAGTCAGACAGAATGAACCTCACACGGGTGCAGACCATGCTGAAATATTGTACACACACTGTACCGTGACTACACAGAAACACAGAAATCATCCGCTCATGTAAGGTGAGAGGACGCAAATATACAGAAGACCTCTTTCAGGTAACATTTCTAGTCCACAATCCACTGACAAACCACTATCATGTCCCTTTATTGTTTGTATCACACACAGGCCGGCCACAAACTCATTCACAGTCATATACAGGTTAGTAAGTTAGTACACCAAGTGTTCATCTGGTAGTCTCATCATACAGTATCTGTGCTCCTGCAGTCTAACGTCAGGCTAAAACTAGAACTGGCCTGAGTTTATCTTGTGCTCAAACTCATCATCTACATCCATTAACAGTCAAACATGTGATCCGCCCACAAGATAAATACAGTACATCTGGATTTTGTGCAAATAAAAAAAAAAGGTACCAAATGTTTTCATTAAAAACTGAGGAAGTCTGGTTCGTCACTGCTCCGTCCACACAAGCTCTTTCTCTTTTTTTTTTTTTAAATCACAGTTGAGACTGAAAACCACACGACTCAGTGGCAAAAGGACTCAGTGAGCGTGTGTGTGTGTGTTAGTGCTGGAGCAGAGAGTTGGCCTAACGCAAAACGTTTTTCAGGACAGAAGGTGATCTGATGACCCCTGTGCGGAGAGCTGGTTTTAAAACACACACACAGATACACACACACACACCTGCAAACAAACAGCAATCACTCCCCCAAGGAGGCGTCCCACTAACATGTTGTATTGATGTGTTGTTGTAAACTGGCACTGGTCGAGAAAGTACCGTGCGGCACCAGAAAGAGGGAACTGATGTTCCTCTCTGGCTGTCTGAGGCCGGACAGCCGCATCGCCGTATGGCTTCATGGGAAAGGTCTGGCGAAGGTGATGGGAGAGAAGGCAGGAGGCCGTTTGATCGTATGAAACCACAAAGATGAGTTTGGCATTCAACTCCCGCCACTTAAAGAGTGCGCTTTAAGTTTGAAAGTAGCCTGCACTGCCTTTTTCTCCCATTTGTCCTTGGTCCAGACCCCCCCCTCCTCAGACCCCCGCTGGGCCACTCAGCTCTCATTTCTCCATGAGTGACAGCTGGATGATGCGCTGTAGCTCCGCTTCCTCCTGCCGCCGCCGCAGCTCTGCCTCTTCCTGTTCCCGAGCTGAGATCTCCATGGCGATGCGCAGCTGCTCGTCATAGCTGCAGGTGGTTGGCTGCTTCTTGGTGGGGGTGGAGCAGAGGCTGGAGGGGGCGCGGGGCTTGTGCTGGGGGGTCCTAGGATGGGGAACAGTGAAGGAGGTAAAGGAAGGAAGAACACAGGTTGAAGTACCTGCACCTGGACTGAATGTATGTCACTTCCTGTAGCTACGGTAGTCTGGGAATTTCCATTAGACCATTCTGCTGGGACTATTTTCTAATACACTCGCCTTAATAGATTTTTTTTTCCTCTTTAAAGACCACTTATGAGTCATTAAAAATAACTTTGGGTTTCCAGATTGTGAAAAACCTGTTGCTGATATCACAGGATAGCTTCGGTCTTTCAACCTGGACCCTGCTTTTCTATGTTTGATGTGTCCAAGTGACAAATGGGACGCTGGTTAAAATGTGACAAGTGAGCAGCTGGACAGTGTGTGAGAGACTGAATTACTTTGTTCACGACTGTGGCACCAGGGCCGGAGGGTGCTCTTTGCAACTTTCAGTGTTGCCGGCAGCAAAGACAGCTGAGTAGAGGAGCTGTTCCCGCGCTAGGAGGAAGGTTCTGGATGCCTCCCTTAGGTAGCGAAGGACCAGGGTGGAGAAGGTGCCCTTTGCCAGTGTTTTCAGAGCTTCAACTATCCTGTTGCAACACATTGCCTCACGCTACGAGCAAGTCATCTGCCGTCACTACCTTCGATGCCCTGGCTGCTGCTGCATCAAGTTCTCGTTCCTGTGGGCGCTTCCTGACTCCACGGTAGGCTCCATGTTCACACCCTCAGTTAATGTTATATGTCGTCTTACAAGACCTGTTGTCCTAGTCCTTCTATGATTAGTTTTAAGGTAGCTTTCAATGATTCAACACCCTGCCAGGGGCCCATTAAGAGGCAACACCAGTGACTCCTCTGCCTCCGCCTGCAGGTTGGAGAGGTCCTGACTGATTACTTTGCATTTTGATATTGTGAACCAGTCGTTTGCTCATTTGCTGTGAGCTTACGGAGAAGGATAGGTTTTATTGCCATATTAATGTCGGACGTGTGTGGTTGACAGGACAAGGACAGTGGAAACAAGACATGACGAGAAAATCAAGTCAGGCAGGACACAGAGACAGTACAAAACAAACAGAACACAACACACAGTAAAGCTACAGCAGCCATGGGTGGCGCCATCTTAGGTTGAATGCTTTCACAAGAAGGCAGGATGTGCGCAGTGGAGCCTCTTGTGTGGGGGTGTCATTTAGTTTTTACGAATTCTTATTTTTCAGTAAAGGCTATTTTTGTACTCTACACCTGTCTGTGTGGAGTGAATGTTTCTTGCCTCTGACACTGGACCAGACCAGGTTAACATCCAGGCTAAAACGACCGTTTATTTAAATGGAGTCTGGTAGGTTTGGATTGTGATTTCAGGGCTGTTTCTGGTCAAACAAAAAGGTCTATTTCTGTTTCTAGAGCGATCATTCCCATCATGTTGTCAGACACTTAAAATAATAATCTGAAGTTGTCAGTGGCAAAAACAAACACTTTTATTGGACATAAACTGATGACACACAAATGCCCTGAGTGGTTAGCCTACATTGCCACCTGTTTCACCGTCATCGGCAGCAGCGCTCAATACAGACCCAGTTTTAAAGATTGTTGTCCCCATGAGACACTTAGACACAAAAACATGGAAAAAGAGTCCAGGTTGAAAAATACCAGCGCTTCCCTTTAATCTTCCTGTTCTGACCAGTGTAGCGTTTTGTGTACCTGGCTCTTATTCGTTGTTTCAGGAATCTTCCTTCAGTCCAATCAGCGCCACCTGATGTATCTACACACTCCCTCCTGCCTCCATCTCTCTCTCAGCACCACTTTGTTTAGTCTCTGCTCTTTTATTCTCTTGGTAGAATTTGGTTTATCCATTGTCATTTCTTTCTGCAAGTGCCCTTCCCTTGAGTCAGGGTCGTAACACCGACACATGGTTTGTCTTTACAGGCACTTCTTAAATTCATCAGGAAGAACTTAGCTTCTTTTACAGCTGCATCCCTGATGGATTGTTGGAGAAACCCTTTATTACTGACCTATCGATGTCAGTTATATGATCAGTTTCTAACTTTGCTGTCGCTTTATTGGAGAGAAAGAAACCTGTGCCCTGTGGTAATGACTTTATTCACATTTGTAGCCTCAGAATTGATGGCTTATTAGGAAGTTAGACCCAAATGCACCCATAAAAGATGTTATGGTAACATAAAGGAGACTGTAAAAGAAAGAGAGTACGTGACAAAAATGTTGCTGGAAGACAGAAAAAAAGCTGTATCAAGAAAATGCTGTGAAAACGATCCTCCAGGAGGTAATGTGTTCAATGCAAAAATCAACCTATTTTTAAAGAGTTACGTAAATGTAAAGTAAATGTAAACAAAAACAGAGTAAACAACTATTTATTTCTTTGTAAAGCATATTATATTTATGCTACTTTTACATGTTGCTGTTTCAGATCGGGAAGCAAATAAAAATAGAAGTATTAAAAAGAAATTAAAGGGTGACCTCAGTATTTTCCAACCTGGATCCTGTTTACTTAGTTTTTGTGTCAAAGTGACAAATGGCAGCAGCAAATTTTAAAACAGGTTGAGAAAGGCTTCAATGTAAACCCTGCACTGTCAATTTACTTCACTAAAAGTGCTCATTTTTACCACTGACAGGCTCTGATTGTTATCATAAGTGACGGACAACTTACAAAAAGCAAAAAAGTCGTTTGTCATAAGACTGTTGAAGTATAAGACTTTGAAAATATGTAATAAAACAACTATGTAAACAACTTCACAAGTCACATAAATGACGTCATAGCCTTCTCTGTCGCCTGTGTTACACTCACACGAGCAACGGGTCTCGCACATTTTTTTGCGACCCAGCCGAGAGTTGCTGAATAGAACACATCTTGTTAGATAACACACACACAGCTAAGTTAGCTAGCTTGCTGATGTAGTTCACTGAATGGTTTCTTTTTGTTTAAGGTGAGATTGTTTTTTTTAAACCAGAAACAGCCCCAAAAAAGGGGCGGCAGTAGCTCAGTCCATAGGGACTTGGCTTGGGGAACCAGAAGGTCGCCGGTTCACGTCCCCGCCTGGACCAAAGTATGGAGCGTGGACTGGTAGCTGGAGAGGTGCCACTCACTCTGACATCTCTACATTTATACATGTATAGGTCCTGTGTGTACTTCAGGTCTGTGTGTATAAGTGAAAATATTGAATTTTCCCTTGCAGGATTAATAAAGTATAGAAAAAAAAATCCCCATCAAACACACCAGACTCCATTTAAATAAACAATCATTTTAGCGTGAATACAGCCAGCACATCGTGGGACGTGGGAAAAAAAAACGTGCACGAAATACGGTCGAGGGCTAAAAACATTGAAACTGCCCTTTAAGTTGGACCCACTGTCTTCTATTAATAGTTTACTGACATTTAGATGTTGAGCGAAAGAGAGAGACAAAGCAAGTGTCATGCTGGTTTTTTTTTCCACAACCTGGCAACCCAAAGGTTAACTATTAGTAACAGCTTATGAACCCATGTCTTGTTCCATGTTTATTCAATCAAAACTCATCACATGACCGAAAGGACGACACAAACACGTAAAAGGGTTTCGTTTTTATGGTCTGCCCAGTGTTTTCAACACCCACAGTATTCTCTCACATTATAACACTGGTGTAAGTAAACACTGCAGCGGCAGCGAGATTGTGTCAAACGAGGGAAGGAAAGAACAGGTCTGTGTGTGTATCCATCCATTCATCTACAAATGGGGAAGACACAGACAGAGAAAACACCGTCTAAAGATAACAGGCTAAAGTCAACAGCAGTACTGTCGACTGTGAAAGCAGGAAACTCTCCCATCCTCCAGCCGCCGCCCCCCTTCTGTCTCTCTTTACACACACATACAGTCGTGCACAGCAGACAGGAGATGAGAGGAGAATAGCAGGATGGATAAGAGAATAGAGAAGGGGAGGATAGGACAGGAATACAGGATGTGAGTCAGGGATGGAGGGAAAGATCTGCAGGATGGAAAAAAAAACACAATGGAAGAGTGCAAGACACTGAAGAATAATAAAACAGGAGAGAAGTGAGAGGAAGTTAGAGACAATGTGGGCGGAGGAACGGCAGGAAATATCGCCTTTGTCCTGACAGTCATGGAGATTTATGTTTTTTCTCAAGGATTCCAGCTCTTTTGAAGATAAAAGTCCCATTTGTTTTTAACAACTGATGCTTTTATCACACTTTATCTGCAGCTTCTAGTTGATTCCTGACGACAGCAGGGTCGGACTTTGGAGGGAGGATAGGGGAATGTGGAATCAGTGTAGACACCGACTCACAGAACAGAGAAGAGTGTAAAACTAAGATGGATGAAAAGAAAAACATAAAGTACCGTCTAATGTCTGACCTGTCCAGGCGACTTGGGTCACAGGATAGGGGGTGTGCTCCTGGCTTGCTATTGGTCAGCGCCTCCCAGATGGTCACCTGGATTCAAAGAGAAGGAAGAGGAACACAGGAAGTCAGAGAGCGAGCACAGGAAGTGGGTAGCGGACAGATAAAACAACAGCATCCTCTCTGCAGACCTTCTCCTGTTAATGTATTCTGAAGAACCTCTCACACACAGCACAGACACTACTGATGATGATTTATGAACTGACTGAATGTGAACTAGATCGATCCTGGCGCCGGTTCCTCAGTAAGCACGCCCAATATTAACACAACCACTGATAATGTCATTAATATTGATAAACACCTGTTCAAAATGAGGATTCACATTCTGCTCCTGCACTATTAATGCACATCAAACCACTCGCACTCAACAGAGACTCATTTAATTCCTCATTTACTTCGTGTAAAACCTTGCGGTAAAGCTGGGGCAGGGTGGCTGATTCATGGGTGGAGTTTTTATTTTGATTTTATTTCCGGATTCAGTTCTGGGTAAAAGAATTAACATTTGGACTTTGGATGTTGGATTATAAATATATAAAAAGAAAAGTGTGTAAAATTTAAGGAGATTTTATGGCGTCCAGCAGTGAGGATGGCAGATTGCAACCAGCTTAAACTTCTTGCAGTTACATTTCCTTCAGTGTTCAGTGATCAAGTGTCACAGCTCAAATTTCTCAGATTGTTTTTATTTCATTCATTCATGTTGTTTCCTGTTTTACTTTGAAACTCACATCTCTTATTTCAGATGACTTTACTTCCTGCCCCTGTGTGTTTTCCCTCCTTTTGAAAGACTTCACCTGTGTCTGATTGTCTGTCCCGCCCTGATTAGCCTCACCTGTGTCTCGTTATCCTTCCCCTCGCCAGAGTGTTTAGTGTGTGTCTTGTTTTCTCTTAGTGCCAGTTCGTCTTAGCTCCTTGTGTGTAGAGTCATGCACTTGAGTTCACTCTCACCTGGTTCACCAGTTGTTACAAGGAAGTTTTTACCTCTTCAAAACAAACAAACCCAGTGATTAAAACCAGTAGAAACACTGACTAAAGCAGTTTCACGTTACAAATCAGTGTTTGGCATGTGGGAGAAGGCTGTCAGCCGAGCACCTCGAATGTGTGCTCACTCTTCTTCTCTGATAACTTCAGATGCAGACGTTCAGGAGGTTTTTAACAGGAGCTGTATTATTATCTCTTCCTCCTCAAAACAAACAGACGAGGTGTTTTCAGACTGGTTAAACACTGAATGAAGCAGTTTCACATTACAAATCAGTGTTTTTCTGATGCTGCTTGTTGCAGAGAGGCTGATGTGAAAAGGCTAACGGCCCGAACTAGAGCCAGTGTTTGGTCTGTCCATTCTGGGTTACTGTAGAAACATGGCAGTCTAAATAAACTAGGATGTGCTCCCTATGTAGATATAAAGGCTCATTCTAGGGTAAGGAAAGTACAACAACTCTTATTATCAGGTTGATTATACACTAAAGAAAACATAGTTATTGTATTATATTCCTTTATATCAATCTATCCCTCTAAATCTTACACACTAGACCTCTAACTAAAATGAAAATAATAATAACTGAATTGATTTATTAATGTTTTAATCCTCTGATTTTAAATGTGATTTTATTTTATGTAATGTAATTTTAGAATATTCTAATTTAAATTGCATTCCCTGACTTCATTTTGTTTTCAAATATATTGTCTGGGGTGCCTATTAGCTCACCTGGTGGAGCAGGTGCTCCATGTACAACAGCCCTGTCCATGCCACAGCAGCAGCAGGCTCAATTCCAACCTATGGCCCCTTGTCATCCCCCCTCTCTCCCCCTTAATGGCAAAACAACTGTCCTGTCGATTAAAGGCATAAAAGCCCCCCCAAAATATCTTTAAAATACATTATCTGAGTTCCACATGTATGAAATTGGCCAAAAATGTTCATTTCCAACATGCTGCGTAACCAAATTATTTGAACAGGGCATGGTTGTTGTAAGACTTTCAGTTTCAGTTTGGTGTGAACAGGTCAGGTTGCAGAACAAACTGGTTATATGTGCGGGTGCTTTATCGCACGTCACAAGGACGAGATGGGAGCAGGTCTTGAAAATCAGACCCCTGTAGGACTCTTACATGTGGTTATTATAAGATATACAGTTTTGGATTGATCCGCAGATCCTGTGTCGATGTGTCAGCTCAGGCTGAGGATCTCATCGGTCCTATGTGCAGAGTGAGTTTTGCAAATCAAACCCATGCAGGACTCTGGGGCAGGGTGGTATTCCAGTGTAGAAATATGAGTTGGTTCTTATAAAACGTACATTTCCTTATTGTTCCTGCACAGCTTGCAGAAACTGAATGATCAGGCGACATCCATGTTGAATGCGGACTACCATTTTCTATTGTTCTGTGTGTTGCTTTCTTCACATTCTCTCCTCATGTTTGTCAGCAACTTTAATTTCTTGTCAACCTTACCGTGAGAAAAGGCTTCAACTTTGAATAAACTTTCATGACACTGCAAGTTAGGTTTAATACTGTAGTAAAAATGAAAGGAAACAGTGAATGAATGAGGGGAAATTACAGCCTTATGGTGTGTTCTAGAAGGTGACAGGCGATTTGTAAGGTAGTTAATGCTGTATGTTTTACATGCAGCGTCAGCACTACGGTCCTTTAACACCTGTCCTGCTTCCAAATTAGAGCTATAATTAAAAATGTCACCTTTTTCATCACAGTTTGAGGCAGCGGTACGGCAGCTCAGGACAGCAGGCTGCGGAGGATGATTGTACAAACTACAGCACAAATCCTCAGCTGCAACCTTGCCTCTGCCTCCTCTACATTCCCCTGCTGTATCCAAGCTCAGAAAACACTGAGGATGTTCTGTGACCTGTCTCACCGAGCCTATTTATACTTCTCTCTCTCTGTACCTCTGGAAGAAGGCCAAGGACTATCAGGACCAGGATCTCTGAGATTTCAAAACAGCACCTATCCTGAGGCAGTGTTGAATATAATGGGTCTGGGCTCCACACATCACCGGCAATTTATTCTGCTCATTGATTTTGTTTCAGTATTGATTGTTTATATTTTGAAACTGGTCGCTTTTTTACTACCTCAGCGTGTCTATTTGTCTGGTCCTGGTTGACTTATTGGTGAATTTACTGCTGTAATTTGTACTGGGTGTTTCATAGGGGGAATATTGGACACCTTGGTTGACATGGCAACATGGCTTTGTGAACCTTGAAAATGTTACATAAGACTATTGTAATCCGTCTTCATTCAGTACTTCAAAAGGAGACACTAGATTATTTTTACTCACAAGTAACCGTAACTACCCACGGCAGGTTTCTCTCAACATCTTAAAACCGTGTGCATGTTGCTGCAGTAAGAGAGACTCTCAAGAATTTAAAGAGTATGGAGGATATCACTCTTTTGGCTCTCCCAAAGTCAAGAGATAAACTGTAAGGAACAGATGAAGCAGTGCGTTTGTGTGATCTAATGCAGCTGTCCCCAACTGGTGGGTTGCGGTCCAAAAGTGGGTCATGGGTCCCTCCTGAATGGACCACACGTGACTCGCAAACATGTCAAGTTTGTAGAAAACACTTTATTTTGAAGTGCAGTGAATTTCTGGCACATAGCTTTTATTTTGACGTGCCATTTCCTGCTGTAGAGTAGTTGACAAATGGACAGCTTCTTGACAGAGAAGGCAAACTAGCTTGAGGACATAGCCAAACACAAGTATGACGCTGAATATATTTAACTGTGTGGATCTTGAATCATGGACCGAGGAGAAACCTGGATTCTGTAGCTGGACCATCAGGGAATGGTGCTCTTATGTAAGCTGCAAAGTGTTACTGTATATCTTTAGGTTTTTTCTTGTGTTGTTGGTTGGCTGTAACTTTTTCTCATGCTGCTGTCTTGGGCCAGGTGTCTGCTGAAAACGTTAGCTGATCTCAGTAGGACTTACCTGGTTAAAAATGGGTTACATTAAAATAAATAATAATAAATAATGTCCAGCTCATTACAGTAGTAAGCAGCTAGCTCCTGCTTATTTGAAAAACAGCTTAGCCACCTTATTCCCCAAATTACAATTTCTATATCAATTACTCACCCTGTGTTTGGTCAAATTTGTTAAAAAATGCCTTCACAGTGAACAAAGCATCCAAAAGAGGCAAACACTCTTGATGACTTGAAGTAAAAGGCAACTGCATTTAACAGCAGCAAACCTACATTAAGACATCAGTTAACAAACTTTCACACCACTTGTGCAGTCTAATCTAAGTCTAATTTATCCAGACATGTGCTCAATGTGTCCCAAGTACATGCATTTTTCATAAAGAGGTATAGTCCACGCATGTTTCAGTGATGCACGTGTTTGGGAAGTCCTGAGCATTCAACTGGACAAACGAGACTTGGATTATACTGTGTGAGAATTTAGAAATAGATTCTGCTAGTTTTGCTCTTGTTAAACTCGGACCCCTCTGACTTTAACTCATTAAGAATGTTAGCCTGTTTTGGATTCTTCATTAACCGTTGAGGCATGCAGGAAAACAAAGTTTTATTCCTGGATTCAATGTAACACAGGGTGAGTAACTGACATACAAATGATCATTTGGAGGGTGAAGTATTTGTGTAATTAGCCGGCAAATTATAGCTGATTGAGCTAAACAGTTGCCATTTCAACTGACAAAATTAATAGTCACCAGCAAGAAAAGATAAGCCTGCAATTGTCTGTCTCTGTCTGAGCTCATTCTTGCCAACTAGCATCCGCTACCACTGTAAACTGCATATGTGCCATGCAAGAATAGGTTTGACAGGTGAAGCAATGGTAACAGAAAGCACACCGTCAATTAAACTAGGTCTTGTTTTAAGATGTCTGACAGATGTTCCTATAACTTGAGAACAGAAGATGATCTCTCTGGAGCGTCACGGTCAACCCACCTGATCATATTCGGAGCCGGCCTCTAGCAGGCTCTGCTGTATGGCGAACTGCAGCAGGTCCTCCTCCTCCTCCCTCATGCTGTCTCTCTGTTTGCCCCCTAGCATGGAGTATCCAGGCGGGGGCTCAAACACACACGGGGGAATCTCTCCAGCTCGACATGACACTGCAGCACACAGGGGGAAGGCAAAGGGCAAGAGATGGGGATGAGGGTTAACTAAAGGAGATCAGGCTACAGGAAAAGAGCAGGAAAGGGAAAACTAAACTGTAACTTCTGAGTGAAAGGAAGAGAAATCTAGAGTTAAACAAGTTGTATCAGGTTATTGTCCTGTCATACTCTTATTGCCAGAATATTTTTACAACTCAGCTGCGTGCATCCTCACAGGACTATAACTCAAGTTAGAGCATTTTTGCAAGATAACATCAAGGATTTCCAGAGAGGTTCCCTCTGAGCGGTCACACAGTAAATTGTGTCTTCTCTCCGCGTGGCTGCAGATTTAAACGTGGCTGTTGGGATTCAGATCGAGTGATGGGATGATGAAAGTGAGCCATAATCTCACACACTACACAGAGAACACAACCTTGTGTCTAACGTCAGCGATAAATACTGCTCATAACTTTATTACGCCACTGTAAACTGTGTTTGTGGACTGAAGTGTGGACCGGCTTCAGCAGCGGTGCAGATTTATACAACAGCTTGTTGGAAAGAAGCAGCAGGAAATGTATCTGGGGTGTGACACATCTGTAATTTTATCAACTGGAGGAGAAGGTGTAAGAAAAGATGACACCGTAATAGGACAGGAAACACTGTTGAGTATGTGTGTGTTCTTACTGGTGGAGCTGGAGCTGGAGACGCTGGAGGAGTCACTGCCCGGAGATGGAGTGTCTGTCCTCGGAGGGTCCCTCTGTCCATCCCCCTCCACCCCAACTTCATTGTCAGCACGGACGACTGTCCCCTCCTCGCAGCCGTTCAGATTGCTGAAGGTGATCCTGGCGTTCAGGATGTGGTAGAGAGGGATCTCTGTGGCGGCGGAGAGAAATGAAGCAGAGGATGACATTTTTATTGTTATTATTAAGTTTGTGTCTTTGCATCAGTCTCATCATCCAGTTAACCATGCATGGCCTCATATCAATTCTTTTTTAATGTTTCCTGTCTTTCTTACTCACTTCATCCCCCGTCTTCATTTTTCCCCATCCATCTTTGTATCTATTTAAATTCCCCATCATCCCCTTTATTTAAGGAGCCATCATTTTAACCTCCCTCCCTCCACCCTTCCATCCGTCTCACTCTCCCAGCTCTCACCGATCTTGACAGGGAAGCCAGGCGGCAAACGCAGAGTGATGAAGTCACGCAGCTTAGCGAACAGGGCGTTGGAGATTGCCATGAGATCAATGATAGGCACCACTTGTTCTGCCAGGGACAGAGGATGGGACTCGCACAACCACAGCTTGGCTTTAAACCTGGCAACAAGAACACATACGCACTCTGAGGACACTGATAAGACGACCAGTCATAGAGTTTGCTGATTAAAATGACCAAATACAATTCTGGCGTCAGTGTAATTGAAGCAATTTATGTCCTCATTCAAGTGATTAGCTCTTTGGCCAGACGTGCACAAAGACATTGATTACATCAGCCAACAGCGAGCGGCCACAAGCTGCTGAGCTGTGTTCAAATTGAAGCCAGTCAATGATTATATTTTAACATGTCCGATAATGAACACAGTATTGAGAGGCAGCTCGGAAACCTCGAACACTTCATGCTCACGATGTCCTGCCACTTTTTATTAAGTGCCAGGGAACAATGAAACTGACGACTGAAAACGACAGACAGGCCCACAGTCAGTTAGAGGAACACGGGGCACATGATTGGACAGTCAGCTGGCAGGTGTATCGCTGTATCGTTAGCTACATTACAAACATTACAGCTTTAATATATCATGACAGATTTTGTAGTGTTCATTTCATTTTTCGTGTCTTTTTTGGTTAAATAGAGTAGATATGATGTATCACGAGCCGTGTGAATATGTGTGTGTTTGTTTGCTTCCCACTGTCATGCTCTCCTAACCCTCAGGATCACTGTGGTCAGCTGTCATGGACGGCTGATTTTACCCTGCCTGTGTGTATGTGTGTATGTAAGCCTGTCTACTCTCTGTCCATCAGTTTGTCAGCTCTGGCACTTGGCAGTGAGTTTGGAGGGCGACTTCACTGCATGCTTGGCCGGCTGTCTGTTTTCCTGTCTGCCTGCGTCACCTCTGGGTCTTGGTTGTGAGCTGGCACGGGTGGCCGATGTCCCTCTGAGTCAGTGACGAACTGGGGTTGAAATATTCCTCGGCCGTCAGCGCTGCAGGGTTGGTCACAGCGGGACACGACATCTGGGTCACCAGGGCCTGCAGTAAGTAAATAATGATTTCTATTTTCTTAAATCCTGATGGAACCTCATATTGCTGTTTTAAAGAAAGTTAATCTTTCACTGATCCAGAAGGATCGATCAATACCTGTGACTCAAAGATTACTCTATAAAGTAAAAAGATCTCTGGCTTTTTAAACTCGCTTTCCTCACTTTTCTGTTGTGGAACAAAAACCTCACCACCCACTGGGATTTCAAGGCTTTCCTCTTACCTTCTGACATTTTCAACAGCTTGATGAAAGAGAAAGCTTTACTCAAAAGCCATAAGTTGAGAGGCAGTTTTCTTATTCCAGTATTTTACGTCATTACAGTGGACGCGTCTGTTGGTTCACCACTCTAATTAGTAGCTCACTGTCGACTGTTAAGTATGACTTTGGTAAACCTTTCAAAGGCCTGCCACCATTACTGGAGGAGGCAGAGGCTGCGTAAGACTTGTGAAGAAGAAGAGAAATGTTGTTTGCATTCTCCTTCCAGTTGCAGTCAATTCATCACAATCCATTTAAGATTTGGCATAATTGAAACACTGCAGCTTTACAGTTGCGTAAACTATCTGCAGAGCATACGTCAAAGCCAAAGAAAAAAAAAACTCTTCTCAGTGTTGTGTAGGGAGGATAGAGAGAGACATGAAGTTGAAAAAGAGCAGAGGTGACAGTGAGGGGGAACAAGTGAAAAGGCAGAATAGAGAAAGAGGAGAAGGAAGGAGGTATGAGTCATAGAAGCTCTCCAGCAGAAACAAATTAAAAAACCGTAATCAATATTTGAGAGCAGGTTGGAGCCTCTGACATATTGTTTTACTGTGCAGGCACGCTCAGTTGACACAGTGGACGAGGATCATACACTCACTGTCCATCTAAGGAGGGGACGTGATGGTAATGATGCTAATATTGAGGGTAATGATTTATTTATGAGCGCCGGAACCCATTAATCACTACTTTCAGGTGAAAACATCCTTGTTCCCATCTCAAACTGTTTGTTTTCTGATGTATTAGACCCGTAGTACAAAAACAATAATTAAAGATCACACAGGAAAATCACCTTAAATGGATTTCATGTCACGACTTCCAAAATAAACTGTCCACTTACCCCGTTATTAGGCCCCATGTGTTGCTCAGCAATCCCAAGGAAGTTCTGCAGCGGCGTCTTCCCACCTGCTCAGAGACACAAAGCGGTGATGAGTTCGACTGAGAGAATGTAGTTACACAATGTAGAAACTCAACCTGTCCTGTTAGTCAGAGCTTTAAAAACCCTCCTGAGCGTCGGTGCACTACAGAGCACCCAAAGCTGACTTTAGTTGGCGCTCGTTTATCAAGAGATGATGAAGCACAGGCTCATTAATCTCCACTGTGGCGTCTGTGGTGTCATTCTGATCTACAGTGTTCTGCTCAAGATAACTTATTGCATTTTGCACTGTGGTCTTGTCATCGACTACAAGCCAGTATGAAATGAACAAAACCACAATGCACTGATTTGAACTGAGGCGAGGTAAATAGCCAAGTCCTTTGCTTTAACTTATCATTGTGAAGTAAATGTTGATTGCACAATATAATGGCTGTAGATTAATGACACTATCAGCGTTTAGATTGGCTTCCTATAAGCCTCGCTTTCACCGTGAAATCTTGTCTGCCATCAGGTACGCTCTCCCAGGAAAATGAAGACTTGATTTACGGCACAGAGGAAGTGCTTCAACCATTGTATAACTAAAACACGACCAGGATAGTGCTTTTGTTTCCCTAGTATGGTGAAGACATGACCCGCCCCAGGCCCTGATCACACAGACAGCATTTTAGCAGCTAGAGGTGCCTTTATTAATTGTTGTTAGTGAGAATGAAGCCCTTTTTTTTTTCCGGAACGGTCTGAACTCGTCGAGTAGAAAAGCGCCCCATGTCATTTCTTTTTTTTGTCATCTTTTCCCCTATTGTCCAATTGGATGATTTGACAGGCGGGCCCTTTGTGATGGTCACAACAACCAGTTTACAGTTGGTAAACAATGGAGGAGAAACTGGTGGTAGCGGTTGCTGGATACCCAGAGCTATATGGCCTGACGATAGACGGCAGGTTTTCAAACTGCCCTTGAGTCATCCTAAATATGCCTGGAGATGGCCATCATTGAAGCAAAGCTCCTGGACCAGCTGGTGGTACTCCCCATCATGGAGGAGAAGCTCCTGGACCAACTGGTGGTACTCTTTGTGATTCATCCCCTCCTTTAGGGTCTCATGTACCCACACTGATCTCTGTTTCCCTGTGCCCAACAAACTATTTTCTGACAGCCTCTCACCCTCAACCAGAGCTACAGCAAGTACCCTCTGCCTCAACATGTCAGGAACTAGCTACTATTACTGTGAAAAACAGTAAATAAAAACCTTAGATTGATTTCACGGGAAGGTTAGTGTAAGGGCGTGATGAGGTGGCCTCACGTTTTGCAACCTGCAGAATGCTCTCTGTGTGATCAGGGTCTTACTCTGCCTCTGATTGGTTTACCCTGACGTTCTTACCTTAACCCTTTTCAGTTTCGCTCCTCTTACCTGAATCTAACCAATGAAGGCAACAAGCACTGGCCAGTCAGAGGGACAGTAGGGTGGGTCATGCTTGCGTCATCCTAGGAAAATAAATTTGCTCTCTGGTAGTTATCCCCAGTGAGCAAAGAGTATCAGCGTAAGTTCTTTGCAGTTACTATCTCTAGTCGCAGAAATGGCAGATAGTGGAACAACCGAAACAACAACGGAAAACAAAATGCAGTGTGCCCCGTGTTGTTGGTCGGGTTTGAAAAATTGTCTGTTTCTACTGTAAGTAGCAATATGAATGTCATGAAAAATGAAACACCTGGAAACCTGAACATTATCTTTCTGCAGCTGAAATGACTCTACGGTCTGCTCCACCTGAGAGTACACGGTGTTATATAGTTTATGCACACATACACACACTTGCAACATGTGTAAGTTACTGTTATTATTACACTGTAAATGCATTAACAACAGGAGGTTTGTTAAACAAGCAAACACCTATGTGATAAAGGTTGACTCTTTGAAAATGACAAGTGCTTTGAAGAGCCTTTAGGGAACTTGAGACTGCAGCAGCAAGTGAACTTTAGTAGGGTCTTGAAAGAAAGATAACATTTTGGGGAGTGTCAAGCTGTCTTCTTTGGATTTTAAAGACCACCTCAAGGCATGTTTTGAGACATATAGAGATACTCTGTTTGGAATAATAATTTGTGTCTGATATGGTTTTTCCCCCAAAAAGTTACTGTGTTAAAGATTCTTAAAATTTCATCTACTCCCTCTCTGTCATTTAAACATCCAGAATCTGTGAATATGCAAATATTAGTCCTCTCAAAAGCTTACAACATGTCTCCCACCTCTCAGTGTGAGTGCAATGGGGATTTCACACATCATGGGAGTTTCAACATCACACTTTAAGTGTAAATTGCACAAGTAAGACCAGGTTTAGTTCACAAACTAGGTGTGATGTCACAAAATCCTGCTCACATGTACAGGTCCTTAAAGTAATAATGGAGAAACTTTCCTTTCTTTGGTGCAGACCTTGGAATCCGCCCACTCCACCTAGTTTAGGTTGATTTGTCTGGCATCGTGACATGAAACACTTGTTTCTTGGTTAAAATGAGAAACAACCAAAGACTGCCACAGGGGGATTGAGTTACCCAATCAGTGCTATGGGCAGGACTAAGGAGTCAATAGAGCAGACAAGAGAAACGCTGCTACTGAGGCTGTTCTAAATAGACATGTCTTCTCAATTAGGCCCGACATCTTAGTATGTTTTACCTCACTGTGTTCCACTTTAAATCCTGAGCAAAACAGATATGTTGTCATGGCTACATCAGTGTGGACTTAAAATGCATCAGGCCGATACATTGGTCTCCAGTGATCAGTTAGGGAAATCGATCCCTCCTATGGAAATCGGTTAGAATGGACGCAATGTCAGACTGAAGATGGAAACGGAGTGTCACACTTTGATTTTTCGTAACTGCTTATCCAGTTAGGGGTTGCGGGGGAGAGACAGGGTTCACCCTGGACAGGTCACCAGACTATCACAGGGCTGACACACAGAGACAGACAACCATTCACACTCACATTCACACCTACGGACAATTTAGAGTCACCAATTAACCTGCATGTCTTTGGACTGTGGGAGGAAGCTGGAGCACCCTGAGGAAACCTACGCTGACACAAGGAGAACATGTAAACTCTGCACAAACTCTTTAAATTTCCTAATAAAAATCAGTTCTGAAGTATTTCTCTACAACATTAAGAATTCATGACTAACTAAGCATCAATAACAGTAAAAAATAAATGTCATAGGGACTATTTAGTCCAAGATTCGGCACAGTGGTGCAGTAATTAGCACTGCCTCTTCACAGCAAGAAGGTTCCTGGTTTGAACCCATGGTGGGGGAGCAACCCTGTGTCAGCGTGGGTTTCCTCCAGGTGCTCCAGCTTCCTCCCACAGTCCAAAGACATGCAGGTTAATTGGTGACTCTAAATTGTCCGTAGGTGTGAATGTGAGTGTGAATGGTTGTCTGTCTCTATGTGTCAGCCCTGTGATAGTCTGGTGACCTGTCCAAGGTGAACCCTGCCTCTCACCCAGTGTCAGCTGGGATAGGCTCCAGGACCCCTGCGATCCCCAGTGGGATAAACAGTTATGGAAAATGAATGAATGAATGAATGAATCCCTCAAAGATCCAACCGATGTGCTTCATTCAGACGATGTAGGTGGGATCTAACCTGATTTAATTGAGAGTGACAAAACAACCCACCAACTGCCATCACGTTTTCATTCATGTGTTTCTACATCCTGAATGGTATGTGACATCACTTGAGCCCTGTCCCCCTTCAAACCAGTCGGAAGAACACAGAGAAAAGCACAAACCCACAAGTCTCCAGTGTGAAATAAACCAAACTGTACCAAATGTTGAGAGAATAATGAGTTTGTGTAGGATACCATCACTCATAGCAAAGAGCTGACTGAGAGCATAAGATTTATCACACAGTGAAGGAACCCTTTGTTTTTAGAGTGCCATGGGAATATCAGCAGCTGCTGCTCATTTAGAAATGAGAGCAGCAAAGAAAACATGACCAGCTTGTTAGTGTGTGGCTTGTACTTTGTGACAGAACCGATGCTGTGGTTGTCCTCACTAACCAGAGACTGAATGAGCGCTAAAAGCAATGCAAAGGTCCGTCAATTAGTGTTAATGACAGTGGTGTCATGTCGTGGTGTGATTTATACGACCACATTTTGACCTTCGGCCCACTGATCTGTCTGCAGCTGCTGCTTTACTCAAGATACAGTATATGTGTTTCTCTTTTAATGCCCAAAAGTTTTTTTGTTTTTTTTTTACAGTGTTGACAAAATGATGATAAGTAGCACAAGGGAAGGGCAAACGCAGTGAGTCACTCTTTCAGGAGTCAGTGTAGAGCTTCCAGGAATACTTCCCCCCCTCATATTAGCAGAGTGCAGATGGGGATTGTGACCTGGGAGAGTGGAGCTCTCAGAGGAGCATGTGATGGTTGATCCTTGCTGACAGCGACAGTCTGGGGGGGGAAGCCTGCTAATCCCGTTTGATTTATGATCTGAACCAGAAAACGAGCCGCCGAGCAAACGTTACAGGCTGTTAGCCGGAGTCACAGAGTGATCTCACCGAGCTCAGGTGAGAGGGATTACTCATCATCAGTGACTCTTTTATCAGACATGGCGTGGTGCTTGGGCTGAGGGTTACAGAGGGGATGATGGAGAAATTCAGCTGCTGCAGCTGTGACGCACCTGGAGATAAAAAACACCTTGACTGCCTGAGAGGTGACGATGTCTGAGGCACTCAAGTATAGCTGACAAGATAAAGCGAGTTACCTTTCGTCTTGTTCTTGTTCTGGTCTGACAGATGGTCAGTTCTGGTCCTGGTGATCAGCTCCACATTGGATGCTGCGTACACCTGGGAGAGGAGGAGACGATTAGTTCTTGTGTTCTGTGACACTGGCTTAATGTCCTTGATGTTTGGGACCATACGGCTATATAAACAACAAATCATGCCACAAACTGAGCTTGTAAATTTGGTGAATGTAACAAAATACATAAATAAGCATGAGGCATTGTTATTACACTGAATAAGGAAACATTACATGCTTCCAATGTTATATGGACTTCACATGCACAGATATAGAATTTCCCTTGCTTGCTGAAAGGGCATTCACAGACAAGGAAATGATCAATATGTTATCCCACATAGTGATGAGACTAGTGGTCAATTAGACCCCAGAGAAGTCTTCATCTCTTGACTCCAAATAGATTAATTGGGATCTGGGGAGCTGCATTGTTGTATAACAATACTGTCAACAACAATCAAAGATACAGAGCAGAAGAAAATCTATTGTATTGAACCATGTTTTACACAGATGTACAGTGGAAGCCTCTTACAGTGATCACATCTATCCAGGTTAAATTGGCTACAAGAAGATAATGATTATATCTGACTTTTTTAACTTTATTTGTCATGCAAATTACAATCTGACATTTGTAAATTAATTATGTGAGTGTTAAGTAACTAGAGACCACCTTACGATGGGCCTTAAAATGGGGAAACAAGGGCCCCTATTTCTGGGCCCCTTGGTTGGACTACACCCATCTTCAAACTCGGCCTTCATTTTGATTGCACCTACACAACTGCAAAGTTTCATGTCTGCATCTTCCACAGCTGTGATGCCATCAGAATGATAAGATTTGTCTTCAAACAGACATATTAAACAGATGGCAAAATCCCAGGATTGGATGTCAAACACCTACTTACAATTAAACACGAACAAGACGGAGGTTCTAATAATTGCTTCAGATAGAGTATTGGGTCAGTTTCATCAGCTATACAGTCAAATTTTAGGAATCTTGGTGCTATTTTTGATCAGGCAATGCACTTTGATGTTAAAACACTGACCCGAACTTGTTTTATACAACTAAGAAACATTGCAGAGCTCAGGTCTGTGGTGTCTCGACCTGAGCTTGAGATGATTATCCATGCTTTTGTGCCCTCTCCACTGGACAACTGTATCTCTTTAACCTGCCTGAGCAAATCTTTTCTGAACCGTCTTCAAATAATCCAGAACGCTGCTGCTAGGCTGTTAACGAGGTCCAGCAGGTCGACCCACAACACTCCCATTTTAGTTTCTTTACACTGGCCTCCCATCAAGTTCAGGATTCACTTTCAGATACTTGTTCTAACATACAGAGCCCTCCACGGTCAGGCACCTGAATACATAAGTGATTTCCATCCATATATTGTTAGATGGTCCCTCAGGTCTTCAGATCAGGACCCATTGGCTGGCCCCCGCTCCAGACTTAAAACAAAAGGCGATTGTGCTTTTGAAGCAAGAAGTCTCTTCCATTAGGTTTATGGTCTGCGGCCTCCTTGGAAACTTTTAAAAAAACAACTCAAGACCCGTCTTTTCAAAATGGCCTTTGTCCCACCTTGAATTGTGAGCTGCTTGTTCCCTGGTATGTTTCTGTTTGGGTCCTCAGTAGCTTGTATTTGCTCTATGTTTTACTTTCTTTTTCTTGCTTTGTTTTAATTGTTATGATGCCTTTGTTTTTATTGACTGTGTGTTTGATTGTTTCATTGTGCTTTGTAAAGCACTTTGTGAATTTTATTTCTGTGAAAGTTGCTATATAAATACATTTATTATCAATTCAATGCGGCTACCGTGGTAGTTCTGGCCACCGCTGGTGTCATCGGGACCAGATTTTGACATGATGAGCTTTGCTATTTACTGAATGTTATTGACTGTTTCATAATACAGTACAGCTTTTTCATTACAGGGGTATTATGTGACTTATCAATCTACTACATGAGGGCAGCTTTAACCACAGGTACTTTCCCCGTGTGCATTCGTTTTCCGTCTGCATCACTAGCAGCCAGCAGCCATAAGCTTTGAGGAGACTATGTTTATCATTAAGAGAAAATTACTTTCTTTTCCGATGTGTATGCAGCATGAGCCTGAGGAAGCCAACTGGAAGCAGACAGGTTAACACAAGGCATGTATCACCGGAGTAAAGTTTAAAAAGAAAAAGAATTACTGTAGTTTTTTTTTCCATATCCTCCTGAGACCCTGTGTCCTCATATGAGGACATCACATTTTGGGTTTACTTGACCTTATACTTCATTCTACTAAACTCAGACCTGTTGTCCTTGTTCATGGGCACTTTTTGCGCCATCTAGTGGTAGTAAGAGCACAATACACTAATCCATATATAAAAACAAGATGGCAGCCATTTCTGCCGTGTCAGTCTGCAGTGACCCCGACACAAAAAGGACAACCTGATCAAATTTTTGTTTCAGTTTTGTCATGATCCTGGGTTGTTGTTTAGATTCTGTTATCCTATGGACTTTGTTTTGGAGTCTTCTGTTTGTGATCCTCATGTCATGTTATTCATTCATGTTTAATCTGCTTTCTGTTTCATTGTTTTTAGATTCTCTCCTCGTGTGTCGTGTCTGGTTTAACTTCCTGTCTTTGTGTGTTTTTCTGTCACACCTGTCTCGTTATTCCCTCCCTGTTCCCAGAGTCTTCCCTTCACACCTGTTCTGTATTAGTCTTGTTTGCTCCATGCTAGTGTTTCCCTCCACACCCTTGTTGTTAACCAATCTTCATTTCCCTCCTTTTGCCCATGTCGTACTGATCCAGCTGTGTCTCGCTCTTGTGATTAGTTTTCTGTGTATATATACCTGTGTGTTTCTCTTTGTTCTTTGTCAGTTCATCTGTGTTCATTCCAGTGTTGATACCTGTGCTCACCCCTGTGTTTCTAGTGTTCTGTTTTGATTTGCGTTCATCATATTATCTGGGTCGGGTTTTCAGCTGATTTTTTTGCTCTGCTTTCAGTTACCTGCTGTATCTGCATGTTTTTTATTGGCTGTATTAAAGCTCGCATTTTGTTAAAACCTCAACTGGTCTGTTGGTCTGCATTTGGGTCCTCCTTGAAATGCTACGTGACAAGTTTCCACTGTACATCATCATTTTCTATAACATGTCATCAGGTCATCAGTTTATAAACAGTTCTTACAAAATGTGTAAAACTCATTAAGTATGAATGTGGTGCAACAATGGTAAAGAGAACCCAGGGTCTCTAGGACCCCAGAAGGAACACTGGGGTTAAAGATGGATGGAGGCAAAGAAGTAATTAAGTAAAAAAACAAATAAACAAACAAAAGAATTCATTGGTCAGAGCAATACTGATATCAGCTTTTTGTTTTCTTGATTACTTATTGAGCAGATGTAAATGTTAGAGGACGTCAGAGCATTCAGGCCGCTTTGTTTTCTTGCACAACCCATATCAAACCCTTTGTTCCTGGTCTGCTTCCTACAAGTCAACTTCTTCAAACTACAGTTCATAGCAGAACACTGGAATTCCTCAATAGTGACCACAAAAAGGAAATACTGATTAAAAATTGAGCAGGCTGCTGATTCTGAGTTTACACTGGATGGCGGACGAGTGGAAGGGAGAGCTAAAAAGCGTCCAGTACAGGGGCAGCTCAACAGGAGTTGTCTGTTTACGTTTGTAACTCTAAATCAATGATGCAGAAAATAGATGCTTTTCAGGCAGCAGTATTTTACTGTCGAGCCTGTCTGAAGTGCTTTTAAACCACTAGTGACAGATGGTCCTGGGTGTCTGACACTTGTCTCCCATCGATCCCTCCCGGGGGTCAAGAAAACAAATGGGGTCAAGGTAATGCATGTGTCTGTGCAATAGATAGACTTGTTTGGCTGGGTTTTTTTTTTTTAAACTTAATTTTATAGGCCATCTGGTGTTTTATGTGCTGATAAATTGTCGTAATTTAAGGGGCCAAGAATTCAGGTTTCAGAGGTCCATCTGTTATTATTTAAATATGTAGAAGGTTATGTCCTCAGGGTTTTAAATAACTTTGAGACTTTAGTAAATATAAACTTGAGCTCTGACAGCAGCAGTTTCTCTGAACAGTGAGCGGGATCAGTGAGCTGTCCGAGCAGCCTGCACTCTACCTTGGCTTCATATCCATTCACCGTCTCAGTCTTCTCACTCCTCCAGCCCAGTATACCCGTCTTGTTCCTGCAAGGGAGATTAAACACACCCCACATCAGTTCTCTGGGGTCTCAACTTCCTGTTAACACACAGTTGCAATCATAGCCAGTGTAGATGATTTGCCTGTCCCAAGCGATCTACAGATACATACTTAAGAAGAACTCAAACATACAGATTCGACTGCAAGTCACAGGATCTGGGTTTTCTCTATAATATGCCGCCTGAAAACATTGCAGCCATTGTCCTTGTTTGTCGTCAGCGAAGATCAGCAGTTCAGTGTGCAATTAGGAAGTCTGCCCAGAAGTTAGTGAGGCATGTCCCATCTCCATAATCTATTCACATCGCTGAATTCCTTCAGAACCAAACCACAGAAAAGTGAGTTTTCAGGGATGAGTTTCCCACATAAGCCCTTATGTTTTTGAGAGCATGGGATCTTTGAAAATATATCATGCATTTTTTACAAAGATATTTTGATTATATAACAGCAGAAGAAGAAAGGAAGAAAGGTTTTGAACAGTTTTCAGCCATGCTAGTGGTGTGACTCTGGGGATGGCAAAGTCAGCCAGTGAAACATTTAATCTGGCACCATAATCAGGTATCATTTTAAATGTATCAAATACTTTGGTTTATGGCGGTTCCCATAGCCAGAGGAGACTTCTTGGATGAGCATCTGACCTACCTGGGTGGAAGTAAAAGACTTTCATGACGCAACATTGTTCACATCTTGACAGCATCATCTGACGTTATGTCAGCATCGCATTCCAATGCTCCCACCTCAGCAAAGGCAAGACTAAATACCCGCAAAACTAATTTGCATTCCTGTCATCCTCAGCTGTTTATGGGTTTTGTGCTAATTAGCAAATGTTGATCATGGTAAAAATGACCTGCTAAACATTCAAACCAGGCTGACATTAGCATTTATCAAAAGCACCGCTATGCTTAAGTAGGTGTCACGCCTTTGTTCTGTCAACCCAAAATTCAAATGCCCCATTAGTCTGGAAAATGGCCATCAGACCAACCATTTTCCAGGAGCATGTTATACCCGAAACAAACGCCCATTGCTGTGAATTCCCTTTTCTCCAGAAATAAACACTCCCTGCATTTAGTTTCAATTTCCCACCAATCTTGGGTGTTTCTACCAACTCACAGCCAACAGTGTTTGCCGGCATCGTTTGAGCTACCAAACCCGGGTGTTTTTCAGCGATCCAACCCGTCTTTTCAAGAAACTTTTGTGCCACCAAACTTGTGTGCTTTAAGCAAAAACTTGATCTAGACCATAACCAAGTGGGTTTTGTGTCTAAACATAACCACACATTCACCACAGCAGCATTAACAAATGTTATGTATCCATGGTTTACAAAAACATATAGTGTGAACAGTTTTACTGATGATACGGTTGTCTAACTGCGGGATGTGTGTATTTTTGGAGAAACTGGATTTCGGATTAATAGGTGTTTGATTTTGGGTTAATGGGCTGTCAGAGAAATCCAGTGGGACAATTTTTGGACTACTGTGGCCTAAGAACTTTGGGCTGTTGGAAAAATGCGCAGCCCCCAGAAATACAGCCTCACAGAGCCACACATGACCGTAGAGCTTTATCCAATGTCTAGTCTAGCTTACAGGATGAGACTGTGGTATAAAGCTTGTCAATAACTGCCTATCTCAAATGATACTCTTCTCGCACTGTTTTTAAAATCCTTGTTGCTACGCAAAATTAGTCTTGTATAGTGCTGTGCATCAAACAGCAATTAAGACTTCCAAGCTAGTAACCTACCTCACCTCTCCAGCAAAACGAGTTCCCTCCCAATACTGTTTTGAAAGGGCACTGTCACTGCATACTGGGCCTAACACTGCCCATAACAACTGTGACTGGTTGAAAAAAATACAAACAACCCAGAGCGTTGTTTGTTTGTTTGTTTGTTTTCTCATATTGTGGACTCATCATTGGTTTAGCCAGACCTTTCTCCAGTGCTGGCTATGTGACACTATCCAATGTCAGACAGTCTGAATTCTGAAGTTATATCGGAGCTCAATTACCGGGCACTCAGTAAACTTTGCACTCCTTATCCCAGCCCTAAAAAAAACAAAACTGCAGTGCTGTAGTTTTTGTGCATGGCTGCGCGAAGACGTATTAACTTCAGAGGTGGATGTCCTGTCTGTGGTACTTGACAAAGTGGTGTGCTCGAAAGCATCATAAATAGATTATTGGCATGTAGACAGGAGTGCTGACCAGGGAAAATGCACAGAGGTGACACTGAGGTGCAAGTCTGACAGGGAGATGATTACCCACCTCTCCCAGCTCACTTCTCTCTGTCACTCCCCTCTCTGTCTTCTTGCTTTTTACCTGTTAACATTCACTTCCTGTCTCTGCGTCTCTTTCCATGATTCACCTATCTGTCATTGTGTCTCCTCGCAGTCTATTTTTCTCTCTTTTCTCCTCCTGCCTCCAAAACCATCACCTCCCCCTATTTTGGCTTCAGTATTGTACTTTTGTCCCCCACAGTCTTGTGTCACATTTATCTTCCTCTCCTTGTTACTCTCTGCATGTCTTTTACTTTCCCTCATCTCTCACTGCCCCATCCCTTTTTCTCCACCTCATCCCTTTTCCTCTCTTCCTCTATCCTGTCTTATCTCTCCTTTCATCCTTCTTTTTACCATTTTCTCCCCTCTATCCCTCTCTGTCTAAAACTTTCCTTGTTCCGTTATCCCTCTCCCTTTCTCACTGTCACATCAGTCTTATCCCACCAGCTGACCAGAATAAGATGAGTTTTGTCCTCTATGCCCCTGAGTGGCCCACTTCTCCCTCCTTTCTCTCCTCCTCCCTACTTCTCTTCATCTCTGTGTCTTTGTCGCTTTATGTGAGCCGTAAAACTGTACCCTTAGCGTAATAAAAAGCTCCTTAATTGACTATACACAAGCCACCTGCCCATCCAATTTTCTTCCACCCCTCTTCTCGATTCTTCTCCAAGTCAGCTTGTGCCTTGCCCTTGTCTTTTTGTTCTGCTGTATGCCTCTCCATCTCAGTGTGCATCTTACTTGCACTGGAGCGTTGAGCTTCTTTGAAGTGGCCTGAGCCTGAAGCTAATTTGTGCCTCACTGCCTCCACATCACACTTACTCTTGACACATTTTTTTTGACATTTAGCCAAGTATTTCACTGCTAGAAAGATGCTCTTTTCATAAAACCTGGCTGTCTATGCACTGGAGAGATGCAAAAACTTTTGAATTTGGTGCGATACGACCAGAGAAAACAGAGGAAAAGAGCTCCAGAGGTAGAAAACCTACAACTTCTAGAATGCACTGCACAACACCAGAACAAAAAATCCCTCCCGCTGGTGGTCAACATAATGCCGGCTTGGCCATTTTTCAAAAGGAAACAACATGGCGGCCGGCTGATAACAAACAATTTCAAATAACAGTTAAAAGGTCAGCTTTAATAGGTTTCTGAAAACATTTGAGGCGAGAAATAGGAAACACAGTAACAGAATCTTGGTTCATTTTTAATCAGCACTGCGTAGTTTTACCATTTGATCTCCAGCCTCCATTTTTACAATGCAGGAAACAATATGGTGCCCACTTTCTGCAAGTTTGGTCTGAGTTTGGGGGGTTGTCTCTCTCGATCCGCATCTATACTCTTTGAGTCCGTGTTGGTGGGCATTAAAAAATGAAAAGGTACAATGTGTTGTTCAAGCAACAGCCTTTGAGCCAGAGAAAATCCGCTAGGTAATCCAGTGGATTTGAGCTGGGAGAGGAGCAGGGAGGTCAAGGTGCTGGCAAGATGTAGCTTAGTTTACCATAGTTCATTTACATATACTACTCACATTGTTATGATGCAAAGCTGGTTAAAAATCAGCTAAGTAGTCCTTTAAGGCATTTGAGTTCACATTAGACACGACAGATCAAGAAGGGAGTATTACTGGTTAGATAAAAATGCAATGACTTAAAGGGAGAGTGTAGCTTTTGCTGAACAGTGGCTTAATTGGCCAGAGGAATTACCAGATAATGATTTAGCTTGATTTTATTTGTCAGGAACGGTGCTAGTTTCTATTACTGTAAATGAGCAAGGGTTAGTGTAAAAGGGTCATTCTCATCAGTGGTCTCTGGCCATGTGTGCCATCGCAAAATAAAAATAGTAAATACAAAATTAGGGGTAAAAGTGTAACAGTGGCACAAGTAGAGAGGTGTCATAAATGCAGCAAACTGAGTGAAGTCAGTTACACAGCAATATGTATCCGAACATTTGCTAACTTTAGAAAAATTAGCCACCATAAGCTCAGTGTGCCTCTAGTGCGTGATTGCACTGAAATGATTTTGACTTTTCATTTGTAACAGGAAGAAAGTGTTATTTAGTCTTTCAAAAGCTGCACAGTCTCACTTCAAACTGCAGCAGGGTTTTGTAATTAACTCAGTTGTTTAATGCACTTTCATTGCAGGAAATTTCCCCCTCAGCTCTGGTGTAGATTATATCAGTAATATGTGTTGTGCTCAATGAACTCCTCTGTTGTCTCCACTTCCTCCACAACTGCTGCACTTCTGTTAGTGTTTTCCTACATTTTATGAAATGCATTTTGACAGCCACCAGAGAACGTGCCTGAACTTGTTCCACCCGGCTGTGGGTTGTAGCGTAGGAGACAGCAACAGTGAAAGAGTGACAGAAATTCAACAACAAAAGAGTGATTTTTTTCCACTCAGGAGGGAAAGAAAAGCCAGCACTCAGAGCAGAACATGTCCTGAGGCTGAATTGCATCGTGTTGTACAGAGGCTACTGTTGGTGGAGAAAATGATTATCGTGCCTGTTCTATGGAAGATTTCTTCCTGTATGATTGTTGAACATGGCTGCAAAATGGTGGGACCAGAAAGTGGCTCTTGTTTCCTTGATTCTGAGGGATGTTATATGAAATCCGGATGTTTTATTGGATGTTTTGGATTTTCTGCCCGATTTTCTGTTACAGCTGCATCGGAAATTGACACATCACATCATGTCAGTTTGCTTCAAGTTTTACAAAAATGAGAACAAATCCATCACAGAATGACAAAAATGGGATAAATCAGGAGGAGCTGTGTATTTGGATATATATGTGCTTCTTACATCTGAAAGTACACAACATAATTTGCCTCTCTGATTGGGTTTATAAGAGACAAACATCCTCATATTCACACTCTACATACGTTAGTGCTGCTTCTGACCTCTCAAAGGCGATATTGCGGGTGTCCAGCTGAGTGGTCACCACGGGGGCAGACAGCCTGGCTGCTACCTGCTCATCGCTGGGTTGGATTGCCCCCAGAAGACCCAAACCGGCGGCATTGCTGCTGCAGGCAGCGCCATTACCCCGGCCAGGTGAGAGCGTCGTGAGAGATGAGACGCACAAGGTCTCGCAGAACACCAGCTGCCTGTCATGGTCGACCTCCATCACCTCTGCACTGGAGTCTGAGGGGCAAGAGGGTGACAGGCAGGAAGAGCAAAATGAGGGCAATGTTATAGTTAAAGAGGCGGATAAGAAATTGACAATGGGAAAGTACAACAATACAAACATGTCAATTAGGTTGTAAGACACAAACATAAAAATGTTCATGGAAGGAGAAGTCAAGAGACATGATGACTGATGATGATGATGATGATGATGGACAGTCGAAAGAGCAAATTGAAAAATATCATGCAGATACTCAAAAAAGTCCAGGGGAAGAAGAAGATTATTTCCAGAGCGGTGAGAGGAAGAGAGATAAAAATAAAATAACTGGGTGAAATAATGCGGAGAGAAGCCATTGGAGAGTCGACTGAGTGGAAACAGCTGTGCAGTGAGGCTACAAAGAGAAAGTGGAAGAGAGACGATCGTCCTGGAAACGCATGGCCACACCTGCACCAGTCTCTCCACCTTCTCACATTCACTTCAAATGAAGCATGCATGAATGATAAATACCTAAATGTGTTCCATAAAACGCAGCTCATTTTCTAGAATATTACACTACTATAATAACTGTGACAGAGCTGTGTAATGGGTAAATAATATGTTTGTATAAATTCACATGTACTGGCACAGCTAAAAATGAACTAAATGTGGACGGGCAGCGGGTGAGAACAAATCTGGAGAAATCAGAAATGATATCTGTAAATGAGAAATATTTCTTCAGTACGTATGTTAGACCTTTGATATCACAGGCATACATTTTTGGTGCTGGAAGCAGAGTTATTTCAATGGACTGAATAGAATGCAAATCCAGAGAACACAGAGGAAGAGGAAAGAAAGGGAGTAGAAAAGGATATAAAGAAACCCAGCAGAAGACAAAATAATAAACACATGCTTACTATGTATTTACGAGCCAATGCACAATTTGGTCTCATGTATCTTAAAAGAATGTTTTGGGGGAAAATGCAAATTTATTCTCTTGCTGGGAGTTAGATGAGAAAACTGATGGCACTTTCATGTCCGTACAGGAGGCTGCTGCCAGCAGCTGGTTAGCTTAGCATAGCACAAAGACTGGACCATGTGCTGGACCATTTCTTGGTTGGATGCAGCTTCCTAAAGTCTTCTAATCTAATTCTCAGCAAGAAAATTGAGTACATTTCCCCTAATGTCTAATTATCCTTTTGAAATAGTCTGTGTTTGCTCCAACAGTTCAGTTATCTGTTGTACTGTGTTAAATACACGACATGGTGGTGCAGTGGTTAGCATTGGGGTTTGCATGTTGGGTCTTCTCCAGCTTCCTCCCACAGTCCAAAGACATGCAGACGAGGTTAACTGGTGACTCTAAATTACCCATAGATGTAAATGTGAGTGTGAATGGTCTGTCTCTCTGTCACATTTACACTGCCAGATTATCAGCGAATGTTGGGCCGTTTTGCAGGCAAGCTGTGAGCGTTCAGACACACAGAGCCGGATTGGCGAGTTGATCCGAGGTGCCCAATTTTCCGCCGTGTACAGGTAAACGTAATGGTGGAACCTTTTTGGTTTAAAAAGAACGAGGCACCCTTCCTGCATGGGAGGGGCTGTTGATGACGCCGCACGTGCGACCCACTGATGGTGGACTTAAAAACAGGAAACAGCTGATAGCAAGACTGATTTGTCCTTTTCTGCAAATGTGCACAATTCCTATATAAAAAAGGCTGATGTGTCAGCCTTGCCATAGTCTGGTGACCTGTCTAGGGTGTACCCCGCCTCTCGCCCAATGTCAGCCGCAACCGTATAAGTGGTTACAGAAAATACACGAACAAATGTATTTAATACTCAAGGACCAGTAAAGGTGCTTTAAAAATAAATATAACCTAACACAGCACAGACTCTCTCACACACTCACACACAGTAACTCCAGTACACGGTTCAGTTAGCTTGACCTCTGACCTTGTCCCCTGAAAATGAAGCTCCGTTTCCCTCTCTGCCAGGTCATCTGCTCAAAGCCCATCAGGGTGGTGTCAACGCGGAGACACTGACCACTTTTCCAAACTCTGTAGGTGTCGCTGGGGCAGATACGTGACACCAGGGGCACTAAGGACAAAGACAGACATGCTTTGAATCAAACTGTGCCATTTGTAATGGATATGTACAGAACGTAACGCAGCAGATATCCTCCTGTTGACTTACGTTGGTTCTTGGGCTCGCTGCTCTAATAAAGCTATGTTAACAGGCAATGTCAGTAGTTGTATTTCACAACTATTTATGGACAAAAACAATACAATTAAATCCATTATAGCTACTAATACTGAAACTACATCCACTTGTGGCTTTGTGAGGCATTTGAGATCAGAAGCATTAGCTGTTTAACTCCACACAGACATTCTGATGTGCAGGAAGTGTGTGAGCATCAGTGCCCAGTATAACAGGAAGAAACAGGCCTATCCACCCCAGAGGGAGATGATAACATGATTAGTTCTGACTGGTCGGTACTGGACTGCTTTACTGACTGTAATGAAACAAAGACTGGACTCACCCCAGCTGGTAAACTCCCATTTCATCTCCACATAGAAGTCCTGGGCCTGGACAGAAAGAGGCAGAGAGAGGAGGTACCAGACAAATGAGAAAGCTATGGGCATTGATAAGGAGGAAAATAGAGAGAGGGGGAGACAATTGGGGAGATAGAGTGATGAATTTAAAGATGGATAGACAGAGGGAGAGAGGGGAATAGCAACGCGGAGGAAAAAGAATTGCAGTGATGCTGCTTCATTGTCTGTTCCAAAGATGGGGGGCTGGCACGGAGAAGTAGTTGTGTATGTGTGTGTGGGTTAATAATAGAAGTGATGGATGGAGAGACAGAGGGGAGAGTGATGTGGACGGGAGCAGATGAAGAACGGTGCGTGATGTTTGCAAGTGCGTGTGCTTGAGTGCGAGTACTCATTGTCAAAGTGTGAGGGTGTTGTGTCTACCATGTGCTAGAGTGAGAGAGTGTGTGTGTGTGTGTGTGTGCGTGTGTGTGTGTGTGTGTGTGTGTGTGTGTGTGTGTGTGCGTATCGGGGAGCCAGCTGGAGCAGATACACAGGAAGACAGACTGTGTGAAGGCAGTCCCCTGCATCTCTGCCACTGTTCTCTGCAGATCTACTGCTGCAGCGCGATCTGCTGCACCTCAATGCTCTCCTGTCAGGATTATAACCATTCACCTTCAGGCTCTCCAGTCTCACCTTGTCCGTCGCTGCTATTGTGCCTTTAAGCACAGCCCTCCTCACCCCTTTAGGGGGGAAGCGATGACTCAATTACCCACGGAGGGTATCACAACATGGAGACATATCATTTTAGTGTATTTCCCTTGTTGGGTGGTAAACAAAGTTATTTATACCTTCAAACAAAACCAGGAATATTTTATCCTAAAACAAAGATGTAAATATCAAAAAGATTCATCTACATTTCAAATGAATTCATCTCTGCTCACACACCCCCCCCGATGGGCCTTTGTAGTTGTTGTTTCATGTATGTAACGTCTGTGCTTGAACATACACGCTTGTTTGTGTCTACGCAGGTGTGTGCAGTCATGGGAGTATCTTTTTCCATGTGTATTAAAGTACGTGTGTGTGTGTGTGTGTGTGTTTGTGTGAAATCCCACTTGGCGCAGTCGCTCCAGCAGGACGGGGATGCCCGCCAGTCTCTTGGCAGTCCTCTGGTAGTCACGGTAACGAAGCACGAGACGCACCAACTCCGGATCTCTTGTACTCACCGCCTCCTGAAGAACTGAAAGAGAGAGCGAGACGGGGAGTAAAACAGAGCCAATCACTCAGGCCTCATCTAAAATTTATGTAAGTGAGCAATTTAAAGGGGGGGCAGCTAGAATTGCCGAAACTGAAGTAGGCCAGAGGAAAAGCTGGTACGACCAATTACTGCGGCTCGCCCATCATTCATCAGACCGCCACTTACAGGCTGTTCTACACTTGAACAATTATATAACAATTTCCTTTCTCTTGCTTTAACAGCAAACATGTGAGTAAAGCCTAACACACACAGCTGAGACAATCTACTGTATGCGCTATCTCACTTACTGACAAGACACAGTAATCAGATTAGGAGAAACAAAAGAGGATTACTTAATGATACTCTGCAACCACACACTCCCAGAAGCATTCATGACAAAGGTTTCACTCTGTAGCACTTAACTCATCATCATCAGGGCAAATCAGCCTTATGTTACATGCAGTGTCACACAAGATAAGAGACGGATGACAGCAAAAACAAACCTGACGACGAGGGTGAAGATATATGACTCACAATAAAGGGTGTTAAATCAGCCAATATAATTTCAAGGTTAAAAAATGAATTGATTTCATGCTCCATTAGTCTTCCACTGCCAGACCTCCACACTACATTTGCACAGTGCCAGCAGATAAGAGGTGTCTGGCAGAAGCCACTTGTTCGACGAAAGGGGTGGCGAAGAAAAGCATCATGAGTGGTTTGCATTTTCTTAAACAATCAAGAGGACAAAACTGTGCGAAACTCATCAGTGCCAACGTAAAATAAATTGAGCCAGTGGGAAACATTGCACCATTTTTGTAATACAGTGATAGTGTATATCATACATTATATATGATCTTAGTCCTCTAATTGTGACCAAGGGGGCCACAGCCACAACATTTTCAGACCATTTGTAATCAGGTTTTTCACTGGGTTACTGCAGATGACAGACCATGTATGGCATGTTAAACTCTTCTGGTCTGCACACATGAATGAATGCTCTTTATAAGAGGAACATTTTCTGGATCATATCATTTAAAACACTAAATTAAAACACATGACAGAACGAGCCGAGCAGCCTCTTTTTCTCTTCCAGAGGGTCTTCATGATCAGACTGACACCACTTGAAGAGCTTTTTTGATGTAGGTGCTATAAGTAGCATTTTAACATCAACTATAATAGTGCTCCCAGAGTGCAGATGTCTGCCAGGTGTGTGTGGGGGCATGTGGGTGCGTGGGTGAGTGCACGGCAGGCTGTGTGTCTAGAATGAATGGGAGACAATATGCAGGTTACACTATTAAGGTATAACCAGAGAAGACAGGCTATATGGAGACGAACCTCGCACACAATGTCCAATAAAACCACTCCCTATTGCCTCCCAGACAAAGATGAACCTCACTTAATTTACCTCCTTACTCCCTTACAGCCAAGATGGTGGCAAAGACAACAAAAACAGGGATTTATTCATCTTGTATTCTGCCTGACTTTAGTAGAATTCATCTGCAGATGCTCCGGTTTAAAACGAGACCGAACTTTTCTATGGATGACAGTTTTGAGCCACGACGACGGGCAGAATGTGGCCTGCAACAGACGGTAAGGCTTGTTGTTTTTAGCTGAGATTTCCAGAAAACTTGCAGCCCCTGCCAGCTGATTGAGAGGAGTGAGGAGTCAGCAGTCGATGACGGTATAAAAACAGTCAATAAAACAGGTTTTTGAAGAATTGTGAATCACTGCAACCATCAAAGGTCCTTGAGCATACAGTCATAAATGTGCACAAAACATCTGTGGCTGATCAGCCCAGGAGTGTGCAAGATTAGCTGCGGGCAGACACACACTCACACACACGACCGAATGCATGATAATAACATTATAAATGTCAGTGTATAATAAAGCTTCTAGGCCACACTGTGTAAAATCTGTTAAATTTCTGTGTGGCACATTACTTGTGAAATTAGGTTTCATGTTATTTGCAATAAAGGAGTATAAATCCATAACATTTGTTTCCTCTATAGGAGGCAGACAGGTTCATGGTAAATGTGCTTAGAAATTTTAAACACTGGTGTGAGTTTGAAACTACCATTTGTCTTTTTTTAAAAGATATTTTCTGGGGCCTTTTGCCTTATTTGATAGGACAGCTATAGTGTGAACAGAAGAGAGAGAAGGGGGGGGGTGACATGTGATAAAGGGCCGTGGGTTGAAACTGAGCCTGTGGCTGCTGCAGCAAGGACACAGTGTTTGTACATGGGGTACGTGCTCTATCAGGTGAGCTTGTGGACACCCCACTGCTGACGGTCTTCACCCTTGTGGCATTGTTTAGCATGATTATACCATAGTATCATAATTACTTTGACTATTATATATTACTGCATGGAATGAAACACACTCCCAACACACCACCTGATAATGCATTATGTATACCGCACAATGCTCATGCTATCAGATTTATACTCCCCACACACACACACACACACACACACACACACACACACACACTCACCGGTCCATCCATTGCGGTTCTCTTTGCTAACGTCAGCTCCGTGCTGCAGCAGGACCCTGGCACAGTCCAGGTGGCCCAGTGTGACGGCCAGGTGTAGAGGAGTCCGACCACGAGGGTCCAGAGACTCTAAATCAGCCTGGATGGAAGAAAAGGGGGGGGGGGGGATTTTTTTTTAACAAAAGGAGGAAGAGAGGAGAGGAAAAAAGAGAGGGACGAGTGTGAGGGAGGGGAGTGTGCATAAAGGAAAGAGGAGCGGACAGAGAGAAATGAAGTAGGAGGAGGGGAAATTGGGGTTAATTGTGTATCATTGTACTTCTCCTCTATCTCAGACGAGGGGCGGAGGGAGAAACAGAAAAGGATAATAGACACAAGTGTGAAGATGACGAGAGGGAGATGGAAAGAGAGACAGTAACAGGTGCTAATTGATCTGTCACCACTCCAGCATGGCTGGGAGGTACACTCCCATATCCCACCTCTTTGGATGGACTGGGAATAACAGACTAACACAGACTAACATTAACTAACACAGATAGGACTGTCTGCTCCCCAGCCAGAGCTTTTTTTTTAGCAGTCTCCTGTCTCTTATTCCTCAAAAATGTTTATTCAGAGAAGGCTGTCAGTTTGAATCTGCGACAGGAGAGCGTGAGCAGGTAAAGTAAACAGGGAGCACAACTCTCAATCTGCCACGCCCTCAAGCAAAATATACAAGCTATGGCTTCTTTGTGACCATAAATAAATATTATTTTTATTCTATACATTATGTAACTGTCTGACAACAACACTGATGAACAAAAAGCATAATTAATGCTCCAGGCTTCACTTCAGCTCTCAGCTACGCTCTGTATTTAGAGGCATGTCAACAAGACCTCATTTGTCAGCCACATTACATTAGTGTTAATCTGTCACATCAATCATACTTTGATATGCTAAATTAAAAAGATTCATCGCAGAGGGCTTTTAAAATCCTCTCAGACATATTAAAAGACATTTGGTAGACAGTTATGGATAACGATAGATGCTCAGAATATCAACTTGATTGATGTTTTGGTTTGTTTTTGGTGCATCTTTAAACCAAAGAAATGAAATTAAAATGGAGCTGTGCCAGGCTACATTAAGAAAAAGGGTATGTCTAATTTTAAGCCCTGAAAAACTCCTTTGCCTCCTTGTCATGTGTTAGATTAGGACGTCTGTGACCAAGCAGCAAGAACTAGCAGACGATTAACTTAGCTTAGCATAAAGACTAGAGACAACAGCTAGCCTGTCCAAAGCATCAACTGTATAAAATAATGGATGTAGCTGACGTGACATCACCCATTGGTTTGTGGACTCTTATTTTGAAGCCTCATGTTCGGCGTTTCGGCTATTGCCTTGTTTTGGGGGGCCAGAGGTGACCATATTTTGACAATGGGTTTCAACTGTGGATAAGTGAGGGGGGATCTGACTCATAAACTGCAGAAACATCTCACAGACAGCCTGTTGCTCGAGCAGCTATGTGAGTTATATAAAAATTCAGTCAGTCAACAGTCGTCACGATCGTTGAAATTAGCAACAGAGCAAAACCATTTTTTGTACCAGGCTGTAAACATGTTTATTTCTGTTGTTAAGTTGGGCTTTTTATTCATCATTTTTGGAGCCAGCCTTAAGTGGCCATTCGAGAAACTGCAGTTTTTGGCACTTCCACAGTGGCTTCATTTCTCAGAATCCGAGGCAGCAGCTTGGTCCAAAGTAATTAAAATCCACCACCCAGCACCTCGGAAGCTTACGTTGTGTTCAAATGGAACTTGCATACTCATGTTTACGACATAAGTCGTGTACACAAAGTCAAGAACTCAGACCTCTCTGAAAATTTCCACTTATGAGGTTGTAAAAACCACCACAGGGGGGCACTCTAACAGACTTGTCTCCAGAACACCGTAAACACCAACCCATTTGAACGTAACATTAACATGCTACTAGTTTAGGCCAGGCTTAGCGTTTTTGTGAAGTGATGTAACTCCCTATGAAACTACAACCTCTCGTTTTGACATGAAAGATAGGCTAGTTGCTTTCAGTATTTATGCTAAGCTAAGCTAATAGCTGGCTGTAGCCTTTTATTTGGTGTAGGCCTATGGAGATCACAGTGATATCTTCTCATTTGACTCTCAGCAAAAAAAATAATCGCATTGAATCAGAGAGGCTTGTACTAATATCAACACTTAAAATTATTTGACCTAACTACTATTAACTTGTATGTGTCAGGGGGAAAAATGCAACAAATGCTGAGCCACGGTTGCAAAGTATCAGTCTACTGTCTTGTTGTGCTTCACATGTATTTACAGGACTGTCGGTCCAGACATGTTGAAAAGATGACAGGGTAACACATCGTTATAGATCAGGGAGACTGAGAGTTCTACAAGTGTTAACGTGTCAAACAGCAGCAGTGCCCACGTTACTTGCAATCTGTTTATTACTACAGCGGCGGTGGTGCTTGTACACCTGATGAGGTATCATGTCTCTACACAAATCATTTCATTTAATCAAACACTGGCTGTACTGCTCTGCACGAACCTGCTCATCCCTCTCTCGGCACTTTCAGGCTGTTCTATGCACCACTGTTTTCACGTTGCTTCTCTCACTGCAGTGCGCTGCACTGATCTCAGATCTGCCATCCAGTTAAATAGATGCTGACGGCCACCATTGTTCAGGAGCTAGGCTGATCCAAGGTCAGTTCTGTCAGTCCATTGCGGGCTTGAATTCTAATTAAGGATTTCTCTCGGAGATAAGTGTAGTGCGACTCAGAATCAGCACTTTAATAAAGACCTGAAGGAAGCTGTGGGAAACTCTTTCCAGGAATAAGTATGATACCATTTGGAGAACATTGTGAGGGTCTGAGTTATTTTTTATAGCGTGTTTATAATACTCTGATGTATCAGAATTATGGCTGAGCAGGTGAATTCAGGGAAGAGGCCTGAGTCCTTATTGATCCACATAAATCCGTAAATCAAAGCAGGGGAAGGGGAAGAAATGTATTAAGGGTGAATTTTTAAGCAACTGAAAATAGACCAAACAACTCAATATGCCTGCACGCTGCCCTGACTGTTCACTGCGCTCAGTTTATAAGATCCACATAAAAATGACTGGCAGCTACTGTCCAGCACAGGTTAACTGTTACGCTCCGAGCAACACACAAACTGTGAGCCGAGCCAGAGAGACTCAGCAGTTACATTATCAATCAGTTACTGCGGGTTTCTGTTTCTGCTATTTGCAAGGGAAATGAGATAAAACCGCACGGGATATACACAAACATTGATGAGCATAAGGATGCAAATACAGACACAAGGATACACCAAATTCTCACGTACACTCACCGGCTCATTAAATGTTTAAATACGGATGGAGCTTAGTGAAACATAACTCAATAACATGAACATGATGTTGTGGTTCCAGTGTGTTAATGGCTGCACTATCTCTGTACGATCTCTAACTATCCACGTTTTGGTTAACAGCTCTCTGCTCTCCACAGCTTTTTCAAAAGCATCCCTGAAGAGTAAAAGACAGACAGAAATTATGTGGCAGGAGAAATTTCTATTGAAAGAAACCGCCTGTCAGCAACAACTGTAACATGTTAGACAGGCGAAGATGGAGAAAGAGAGAACAAGAAAAGAGCGACAGATTGCTGTTGCAAGCGATGGCTATGGCAAACAAAGATTTGGGGAGGGGTGAGGAAAGAGAACAGACGGAGAAAGAGAGTTAGAAGTGAGGAGGAAGGCAGAGAGGGGGAGCTGAAGGAGACAACAACACGAGGGAGTCCCTCAGGAGCCGTGGAGGCTGGGGAATAGAGGGAGGGAGCGTCATAGCAACACAGGAAAGAAAGAGAGCAGTCAGCTCTGTTTGTGTGCGTGCGTGCTGGAAAACGAACAGGGTGTAACATGCAAATACAGCCAGTGTCAGTGCTGTGTGTGTGCATGTGTGGCTCCAGCAGTGTCTCAAAGGACACTCCATGTATCGTGTGCTTGGGCAGCACAAACATGACGAACTGTCAGTGGAAGGAAAGTCTAAAGTAAGGCATCCATCATTTCAACAATATGAAAGAAAGAAAGAGACTGTGTAGGCAAAAAACCCACAAGTGCATATTAGTAGTGAGCCTTAGAAAACAGTTCCCGCCCAAATGGAAATAGTATTTTGGAAAGAAACCATTTACATACTATTGTACGCACATGAAAGGGAGAAGAAGAGAGAAACAAAGAAACTGGAACAAAGCTGATGGTAAAAGAAACAGATGAGGGAAACCCAAAAAGAATGAAAAGGAACAACTTGGCTCGTCTTTCATTTTTGTCTTTTTATGGCACTTGTACTGTCTCACAGCTGTCCTTTCATCCATTGCTCCCTCTTTAAGTGGCTGCGTGTAATGTCAGTGATTATCAGTTTAAGCTTATTTTACAGCTGTACTCGATTTCAATGGCTCTGGATGCGAGCGCTGAGGAAGAACGGCTGAAATGCAGCCTGAAGACACAAGGGGAGCCGGAGAGGAGCGAGGTGAGGAGTGAAAAAGAGGGATGCTAATAAGGGCGAGGCTAAACAGAAACATGTGGCAAGGTGGATGGAGACAGAGGGAGAGGGAGGCGGTGGGGTGATTACAAGGGAGGATGTGGAGGGAGACAGGTTGGGGAGAGTACAGGATGCTGCCAGAAAACAATGTGTGAAATATATAACACAGAATGACAGGGAACCAACGGAGCAATCTACTGAAGTGTGGCCTCTTTAGCTGCTTCCCCCTCTGCTCAAATACACCTGATGGAGCTCCTGTCTTGGTAAAACAGGGATTGAATTAAAAGCAACAGGAGAATATATTTCACTTGTCTTCTTAGCTTCTCTGTGATAAATTATACCACTGGCATGCAGGATTATTTGCTGCATCCATAATGTTCACTGCAAGTCACTCTAAGTCAGCCTGTCACATTAAAACCTGTAACGTTATCGAGTGCATATCAGCTTGTTGATGTCTCACAGAAGGCCATACTCCTATTTTTTGACCTTATTCAAAGTCAGAACATCTTGACAGGAGAGCTGCCACGTTCATATTCTCACCAAGGACTTTCTCAACTTCCACTGGAGTTTGAAAGGTTCAGACATCCCCAGTCTGGATCATGGTTTTGATCTACAGCAACCTCTCCATCACCAGCTCTCCTTTATTATTAAATCTGTTGTAATGACACCTTCAAGCACTATCAGAAAAAAAGGCTGCTTCTGTAGCCTCAATAATTAGCTGTGGCTCATTTGGTCCAATTTGCATCAAAAGTAGCTGAGAAATCGTGACAGACAGTGGTCAGAGTTTACAGAGCACACACTGAGCTACACTGTGAATCCTAAATAAAGTTCAAAACAGTAAAAACTTTATAAATGGCAACAGGAAGGGGAGATGTGGGTAAGCAGTGGTGACACACAGCCACGTGCTAAGCTATTGATTTTAATGCTCTGAATGGCAGTGGCACACACACAAACACACATACAGTATCGTCACTTCAAAGAAAATTACACTGACCTACATTCATTTTCTTATTTCCTGGAGACTTACTCTAACCCTAACCACTACTCGCCTAACCTCAAACATAACCTTACCTAACCTAAACCAGTCTTCATCCTAAACTTTAATGCGTTACATGATGGGGACTTGTGGCGTGTACAACATGAGTAATACACGCCACACACAGGAGCACCACTTAAGTCCACTCATGTCCCCCCACCACTACACACTGACCTGTAGACACACTGACATAATTATTTATTGGTGTGTAAAAAATGTTTAGTTAAAACACACACACACACACACACACACTCACTGACACACATGTAAACTTGAAACTAAATCATGATGGAGAGCAATGTTCCCCATCAACAAAAGAGAAGCTCTCTGGAGGAAATTATTGTTTACAACTCATGGGTCATGTAGTTTCTCTCTCTCTTTTTGTCACACACACACACACACACACACACACACACACACACACACACACACACACTGGCCTTGTTTGACTTGTGTGGTTACAGTAGGGACATTACATCATCCCTGCTTGTCTCTTTGCACCCTTACTCAACAATGAAATCACTATAGAGGACATACTGTGGCGACACATTAGTATCATTTCTGGCAAGATGATTTGTTTTATTTCCGTATGGTTTCACAAGTAAAACCCAAAACTGGTTAACTGGCTAAAGAAATATGTAAATCATTAAAACAATTATGGCTATAGGCAGTGCCAAAGACTGATAACAGATGGATAGTAGGGAAGTGTTTCTGATGTTCACTACACAGAGACTAAATCAGGCACTTGGTCTAACACATTAAATTTGATAATGTAGCCTATCTCACAAGCCTTTTTCACAGCAGACATTTTAACTTGCCATAGTAGGGAATGTGTTACTAATAACATTAGGGATGGCTCTGTTCTATTTGAGTGTACCAGTGAGCTGTGGCAGTGTGATAGTGAGCCAGAATGCGTAATACCGGGACCCCAAGACTGAGCTGGCTAAATGGAATCCAGCCATCATTGATTTTGATATTTACACCTGTGACTTGTCAAAAAGCAAAAAATTATGACAAAAATGAAAACATGCCGTTTTTAGTTCAAATGAGGAAACAATACCTTATTAGAGTAAATATTTTGTCATCATAACAAGAAAGGCAGAAACAACCAAAAGCATCTCTTTGCTTCTCTTTGGGTGCTGTCAGACCTGTGGTTGTCTCCTTTGGTCTGAATCAGGGACTCATGTTGTTCCAAAGTTGTATAATTGCCTAGAGTTGGTTGGTGTTCTCACGGCAGCATTTACAAGCGGACCAGATCAAATGCCTTGTGTGAGAAAGCTGCTCTTGATTGGTCAGAATTTCCATGTGGGAAAAATCCAGGAAGTAAAGCAAACGTTGAAGAAGAGTACACTGTCAAGATAAATGTGACACTTTCTAATGTCACAATGGAGGGACAACTACGCAGGTTGATTTTAGCGCTGCTCATCGTGGACTATATTGCTGTCATTGTTCATTTGAGTCAAAGCATACAGTTTGAAAACGAGGCGCGGCTCCAACTAGAAAACAATGTTTTGATGCATTGGATGTGCTGAATGTGCATATTAAGGCAGTACAGGAGGAGGCGCACATTAATAATCCTCCAGGACTGTAACATGCTCATGTTTAACCCAAACAATGTGTCATGTGACTGCAGTTGCTTCAGATCCAGGTCGGAACACGTTCTCACCACAAACCAACCGCACCAGAGTTTATTTGTGACCGGACTGAGACCACCTCTTCAAGAAGGTCTCGGTCTGGTTGTTTTGGTGTGTTCACACCTGCACAAACGAACCTCACTGAGGGGGAAAAAGAACTTGGGTTCGATTGAATCAAACCAAACAGGCCAGGTGTGAACGCACCCTCAGGCATATAAAACCAGACTGTATTTCTGATCCTGGACAGTCATACACTCACACAGTGCACTTTTGCACTTTTTCTGTTCTGAGCTACAGTTAGCTTGTAAAAATCTTCAAAAGCAATGTAAGACTTTTGGTAAGAGTTAGATGAGCCCGATAAGGAGACTGATACCACTGTGAAAGTGGTATCAATCTTCTTATCTGGCTCTCAGAAAAAAACTGTCTAAGTGTATTTCCTCTAAATGTTGACCTGTTGTGTTCAGTATTATATCATAATCTGTACCAGAGAGAGTAATTAAAGAGATTCGCTGTGTTACTGCTGTTACTGCAGAAATGGGTGTGTGACCATTTGAATAAAATAATCAACTTCCTTTTAGAGCTATTCCAACCTCTTGCTTTTGCAGGAATACAGATGAGATTGCCATTAATATGCAGACACCAAAAAGCATCTGTCTGTTCTGCTGTTCAACCAGAAGAGGGACTGACATTATAATTTTGCATTTTTCTTTTGGTGTAGTTTTTAAGATTCTGCTTTCCTTCTAAAAAAAATGATAAAGTCTCCCCATCAGCATCATGTTAAAATGTTTCATTATAAGAAGGAAATGTCCCCGTTGTGATGCCGTAGTTCCTTGTTATAAGACCAAAACTTGCATTTGTAATATAAAAGAGTTGTGAGATTTTTTTTTCTTACTGTGGCAGCTCTGCATGTGTTGCATACAATTTAAACTTAGTGGAAGCACATTTTGTTCTCGTCTTTCCATTATTCTTTTCATTCTTCCCCTTTTTAAAAAAAACTTTTCTTACACCTTCACCACTTTTTAAAAATGTTTTCTTACACATCTCCATCTCTGTCCTAGCTGCTCTATTTTGTTTTTATCTTTGTCACTCTCACAATTTCTTTCTTGTCACCGCTCTTTATTTTGTCTCTATCTCTTTGTTCCCTTCCCCTTTTATCTTTTCACTCTCCTTAACCCATATCCATGTCCTATAATCAAACTCTTCTCTAATTATCCTCTCCTTCCCTCCCTCTTCTTGCCTCCCTCAGTCTCATTCGTTCTTCACCATCTTGCCCTCCCTCAATAGTGAGCTCAGTGGAGGTTGCATTATTGATAGGCATCTCTATCTGTGGCATCTGCTCCTTCTCTCACTCCCCCTCCCTCCCCCGTTCTCTCCCCCTCTCTCCCTCGCTTAGTGTGTGCCCAGCCTGATGCAGCTTGGCAGGTACTTAGGCCAACATCAATCTTTCATACAAACGCCGCACACACACGCATGCACACACAAAACTGTGCATATACACATACAGCAGCTTTCCCAAAATGTTTGTGCATGGGGCGCAGGAGCAGAGGGTGGCTACGGGAGGGAGGAGTATAAAAATAACTTTTCCTCCCCCCTGCTTCCCTTCTTGCCTCTGTGATTCTACATGCAGAGGAGACTTTGACAAACGCTACACTGCCATGGAGCCCCGATCCATTTTCAGTGTGACACTGCTTCAGATACAAAGGGACGAGACAAAACCTGCATCACGAATGATAGTGAGCAGAACAAATGGTGATGATAACCCCACAGAAGAGTAACAAAACCTCTCGCAATGTCTCACACTCATCTCAACACATTTCCACTTGTGCAGGTGCATTAAAGCGTTGTGAAATCGAGCTGTAGAAAACAGGCCAAATGTACCGAATCACCGAATGAAAATGCTAGAATGACCTACATTCCAGCATATGTAATTTCTCAGTTTCACTGCACTTAATTCACTTGACTATCATCCCCAATCCCGACAGACAGATAAGCAGACAGATAGAAAGACACAGAGAAAGTACAGCCGGGTGGGATGCTGACGGACCTGTCAGAATGGCAACAGAGGCACAGAGAGAGAGTTTCTCTGATGTTTAACTGAAGGTGATGACACCTGTTTGTTGCACTGAGCTGATAGACCTCACCAAAATGTGAAGAGAGACATGCAGGGCGACAGAGAGGGAGAAAGCACTTATTCCCTCTCCTCACACTTGCAAAGATGCAGGCACACACACAGATGGAGAGAGCAAATCTTTTTGTTTGAGGCAGACAGTGCATACGCTATAAAAGAGCATAATCACATAATGTAGCGGCTGTAACCTATTGGAGTGAAACACCACAGCTGTCACTTCCTTTCTTTCCTTGTGTTTGCGTGTGTGTGTGTGTGTGTAGTGAGCATGTGAGTTATGTAGCAATTTCAGGTAAACCTAGTGGTGTTGCAAAATACGGTTGCACTTAGCCTGGGCTGATAATGAAATCAGAGGGTCATTGTCTCTGGAAGACTTGGCATTTAACTGGCAGAGAATGTGCTGGTCAAATTAAAGGAATATCACGATGGCTTACACTTGTATGTTTCATTTGTATCATAGCAGTGTTTCTTTAACACAGTACCGATTACATTTATATGAGTTGACTTGGTCATGGAGAGGTTGAGGGGATGGTGGATGGCATGACACCTAGACAAGACCGCAGCCAAGTTGCGGGCCACTGTTTGAGACCAACACAAGCAAGCCATTGCTGCAATTCCAGCAGCCCTTACAGTAACTAACATGGGTGTTTTTAAGTGAGCCTTCACTGTGTTTTCACTGGCGTTTGTGTCACTACAAAGGTGTTTTTAAGTTAGCTGTCAGCACATTTCCAGCAACAATTCTGTCAACGAACATGGGTGGTTTTTAGTGAGCTGTTGCTGTGTTTTCATCAGTATTTGTGTCACTGTATGTTTATGTTTTTTTAGCGAGTCATTGGTGCATTTCCAGTGACGATTGTGGCACCATATGTGGGTGTTTTTCAGCGAGCTGTCGCTGCATTTCCAGCAGCATTTGTGCCTCTAAATGTGGGTGTCTTTTAGCAAGATGTCACAGCATTTCCGGTGGGGATTGTGGCACCAACTGTAGGTGTTTTTTTTTTACAAATGTTACATATCCATGGTTTGCTGAAATGTACATTGCAGTGATTCTGGTGATTGGGTAGATCATCTCCCCTTGAAAGCAAAAAGATGTGTGTATTGATTCAGCATGATTTTTTTTTAATACCACTTTTAAAAACACAACTTGTATACACTGGAGTCCACTACCAGATATTGAAAAAAATCTCTAATCACAAGTCTCACCTTCAGGCTTAAAAGCCTCTTTACTACCATGGTCCAGAATAGCATCAGTATTACGGCAGCTGATGCAACCAGCTGCTCATGTGAGATACTTGAACCCGTCCACCTGGGACAGCTGCTAACCCTCACACCTTAACAGGATGAGCAAGCTTTTTCCACAAGAGAAGCATCACCTTAGATTTGGAAGAACAAACCCTCATCGTACTTATTGCTGCTGCTCAGACACAACAACGTGCAAACAGCAGAGTGCTGCACAGCGGAGGTTGCAGGCAAACGAGGCTGGAGAAAATAGCATCATCACTGAATATCAGAGAAAACACCCTGGTGCCTCTGAGCTGAATATCCTCACCAGTCATGGGCTGGCTCGCTCATCTATCTTTGAATCATGAAGAGGAGAGGGGACAAAGCCCATAGTATAACACCTGCCTTCAATGGGTTTGAGAAACTCCTGGGACATTTTGGCAATCTATTAGTTGATTCACTGTCACAGAGCTAAAAAGATGAATTGTTCCTTAGGATATTAAACTCCCCAGCCCTCCAGTATCCTTCTCACTATCCTGCATAGACTTATTACTGGGTTGCTTAGTGGTATGATTTCCTGATAATTAAATCCCTCTCTGAAAATCTGGATAACCAACCCCACTACACACTGCTCCTTAAGTCCATTTAACATTGCAAAGGCATATCAAGCACAACAACCATACAACATCCAGTGGGTATTTTAGGATAGTTCATCCTTGGTGCCGTGCCATCATGGAACTATTGAACTTGACGGGAACTTCAACCCACATTAACCTCTACCACAGTAATGGGATCTGACCCACCAGACTTTTCCAGCACTGCTGCATGAAGTGCACGATCACAGGGCTCAGGAGCTGCTCAGAGTTTTTGACTATGTTCCCAGTTGAGGTCAGGACATTTGCACCCATGCTGAGCATGGCCTGGGTAATGATGAACTCTTACGAGATGCCTGCTGGCCAACAAAACCCCATGAAAGATTAATGCAGTGTATGAAACCTTCAGTAAGACATGGTGGTTGAAATATTCAGATGTGAGGATGTTCGCCTCTTGTGGAGATGGTGACTTTCACAGGATCAGTAACACAGGGATCGAAGAGAAACACTTGAGGCATATCATCCCTACGGGGATCAAGCTGTGGAGGAAAGGACTCAGTGACCCTGAACATAAAGCAAAACTATCCCTGTTCCTTCTTGGACTTCAGACTAAGCATACTTAATACCCTGGAGTGAAGACTTGAATGACTTTGAGATGACTGCCATGAAAATTATTTTTTCAGTCATCAGCGTGCTTGTGACACCGTTAACTAGATCCTGTCTGGTGCACAGGTCTTTCCTTCTAAGCATTTTTTCTGTCTGACTCCCTATGCATTTGTTTCCATTCCTTACCACCTAATTTATTTCTACCCCATCTTCCCTTTATCCTATCACCAATGTCCTTACCTATTACTGCTTTGTGTATCTTTCTCTCTCTCTCTCTGTTAAAAGCTTTCAGCAACTTAACTAAATCTGACCCCAACCCAGCCCTCATGGCATCTCATTGTGGCTTTGCTGCACTGCAATTAGGACTTGGGTTTCATTACACTGAGGAAAATAAGCGGGGTGAGGGTGGGCTTGATAGATGGACTGCTGGAGGTGAACAGGAACACAAGGCAACAGGGGATAGAGGGAGCATCACCAAACGCTGAATTGCAGTCCAGGCCCGGACCAAGTGGCGGCTCTATCCAGACCTGTGAGCAATGTCTGATCAGTTAATGAGAGTAAATAATAATCTTCACTTTCTCTTCCCAGTGACCGCAGCTATAGACCTAGGCGCAGCTAATCCAGTTAATATGACAACAGCTTCACTAATCATATTGAGCTAATCATATTGATTGTTTATTGTGCGTGGACAGTTTGCCAGAGACAACTGTCACCACCTGATCCGAACTGCAAACCCTATCAGTTCAAGTCCTATCCCCTGATCAGTGGGCTATCCTGACCCTTACCACACGAGGTCAATGCCTAACCCCAACCAGTGACATGTGATTTGAGGAAATAGGGAGAAGCAGGCCAGGGTGTAAAACAGGTATTAGACACTTAAGTTTAATTTCTTTTAAGACCTGTTCAAGATAATTTTAAAATGGTTTTTGGACAAATGATCTTTTTCATATTTAAGGATCTCCGTGAGTATAGAGTTAAGTAGTACATGTGGTCCCATGCAGAGGTAGGTGTTATGTAGGAATGCGGTTATTAGAGTGAGTCAGGTTAATTTAATGTAATCACATTTTTCCCAACAGGTAAGTACATGTATAAAGTAAAAAGACAGCATTATGTGCAGTTGTAGTTTGTAAGATTTGCAAATGTGGATTTGATGCAGAAGAACTTGACTCATTTTGACAACAACAAATTAAAACTTGAATAAATGAAATTATATGAAATGCTTGTGGCAGTGAAGACCTCAAAAATTCAAATTCAAGACTACTTAAAGGTCCAGTATGTAACTCTGGGGTATGACAGTTGATTGTTGAGTCTCATTCCCAGGTTTTTTTTTAAATACCAATGCTTTGTGTTTGTAGTCCACCCGAACCTAAAGTGTCTGTATTTGATGAGCTGGGAATAAAAATCTTTCTCTACAGTTACAAACAGCTACTTTAATGACTTTTGATGCCTTATATTTGTAACAATTAAATTCAAGACACTGTAAGGCTTTTTTAGGCCCTGTAGACACCCTGCAGGCTGAGGAGAGGAGAGAAGGAGCTTGTAGTAGGCAGGTGCAAGCAGATAGCAGATGGTTGGCGTAAAGATTCAGGCCCAGAGTGAACACAATGAACCTGTGAGCCTTAATTTATGGCTCCATTCCCTCATGCCAGCAACCCAGCATAAGATTTTAGAATGCTGATTTAACATTAGCACCTTGCCGAGGGCATTATGATCAAACCGCTCACTGAGAGCTGGGGTCAGAGGGAGACTGACAGAGAGGACAAGAAACAGCAACGGAGAAAAAGAGCAGAGATCCTTGTTATTTCCTGCCTCCGTCCTGAGATAGACCATCACTCCCTGCATGGCCCTGCTCTTTCTCAATCACACTGTGCTTTTACATCTGTGTGCAGCCCAGACGGACTCTGTTCATGGTCAAAGTCTGTCACTGTTTCCCTCCCACCTCCTCTCTTCTTCTTTTACTCTCTGTCTTCACTCCCTTCACTGCCTTGTTTGCGCCTCCACTCAACACATTTGTTGCTCCACTCCTTAGTTAAGTCTGTCAATGTTGCCTCCTTGCTTTCACTATTTCGCCTCTCTTTACTGGCTATTAGTAATCGCCTTCATATCAAGCTCATTTTATGAATCTGGGGAACAGAGCTAAAAATTGATCTCTCAGTGCGTCTTGTCTTCCCCACTGCTTGTTATATTCTGCCTATTTCGCCACTCCTCTCATCTCTGTCTTTCGCTTCGCAGCCTACTTCTCTCTGTGGTCAGCTGTGTACCTGGCATTTATTCAACCACACCTCCTCTTACTATGTTCAGTTTCCTCTCTCTGGCTTTGCGTCGTAACATCGATATCCGATGTACCAATTATTCCACTGTAGCCTGCTGTGGCAGCATTTCTGCTCCCCACACTTACTCACGCTTTATATGCTGCTTAAGGAAGAGTGGGCAAGCACAGGACTCTCACCATATAGTTGTACAGTCTCATAACACAAGTGTTGGAAAACTAGCATTTTAAGAAACTTCATCATCTAGCCATTCATAGCCTTGTTGTGCTGGAAGGTAATAAGACTGTGCTCAGAAACAGTGCCGGATATTTGATGCATGCACATGGTGAAATGAAATGAGTCTCATCATTTCACCAAAGGCTGGGCAGGCTTTAAAAAGCTCTGATATGGAGACGGCTCTAGATTACCTTTATTTTACTGCGGCATGAAGCAGAGGTCAGTGATATTAAACTGTTCTTCTACAGCTGAGTGGGTACTGAATTCATCAGACACCAACCATTGTCATCCAATATCTGCACCATACTGTCTTGCTATAGCAGCACAGCCATAATGTGATATCCTAATGCCTATCGTGTGATATCATCGGAACTATCACAACGCACTATGTAATAATATTATGCATATGTATTTCTAATATTCTTCTTCTTCTTCTTAGATGCTCCCTGAGTCTTTTTTCCTCGCATGGCTGATGCTAACAATAGAAGTCTCTCTGTGAAAGTGAATCATAATCTTACTTCAGTATGCCAAGCGTATATGTGTGTATGTCAAGTGCATGTGGGATCTCTCTGTCAATTATGCAGAACACCAGAAAAAAAAGTTAAAGGGGCTCTTTGCAAAATGCAGAGCATACAAGTTGTCTGGTGACGGTTCTCAACATGGAAGCGACTAGCCGGTGGCTAGCAGCTAACGGTGCGAACTCCATAAACAGCATTAAACACCAGCAACAGTACTGACAGAGCTAACGCCATCACTCCACTATATCTTTACATAGCACATAGTGGTTTGCTGCAAATTTAATGTTCTGAATGTTGCGTACAGGACCTTTAACAACAACAATCAAGGTCTGCATGAACTGGATTTAATCTGCCAGACTGGTCTCATAGTACAGCATGTAGGTTATGCATCAACACAGTCATACCAAAAGTTTAAAGAGTCACACCTTGTGTCCATCGTATATGTTCAGAAGGCATGTATAACGTGCCATATGGAGATCTTTATTGGGTCAGTCTCAGTGGCCCAAATTATCAGACAGAACCAGTTATTTATACATGTGAGATCAGCAGAGCACATCGCCAAGGTCCCTCTAATCCTAACTACTGGATAGCCAGCATCTGTCCACACAAAGTTAGCTATGCGTGAAGGCCCCTCGTGTTACCTTAACTTTACTTATACCTAATCATTTTTTTCTACTGCACTATTGTTAATAAACAGGACAAAATGCCAGTTTCAACCATACGCAGCTTATTGACCACTAGTCAAATTTATCCATGTAATGCAAATAGAATATGGTGAATACAACCTCAAGGTTTACCTCATCCCATATGTGGATTGATGGACCTAATTTCCGCGTTAGCACTATTTCAATTTTAACCATACAAATCAATGCATGTGGTACAGTGTCCTGGATATGCACAGCAGGCAGGCCAACTAGGGCTTGTACATACTTGGCAAGTTCATATTGGAGCCCTGATTTACTAAGTGGACATTTTAGCAGCTGCAAAGAGACTTACATTTTAATTACAGTTAACTTTGTTCATTATTCCTGCAGCATTCAACCTCCATCACTTGTCTGCAGCTATTAAAAAAAAAAAACCTCCCCGTGCTGTCAAAATGGTGTCGAACTGACTGGAGCCACGGGAGTCCCACAGTTACCCAGAATGCTTCTTGACACCTGTCATCGGCATCACATATGTATGTGTGTTTCGAGCGTGTGACTGATGGGCTCGGGTTTAGGGCATGATGGTGTGTGTGTGTACTGTCCTAGTTTAAGCAGCACCACACATAAAGACTGAGGACTCAGGTTACTATATAAAGTTCATTTGACACCCACTTTTTGACATAAAGTAGATGTCTTGATGCTGACGTTATAATACTTCTATTGGTTTAGTGGCTGATATAAATAACGGAAGATGTAGAATGTTTATCTACGCTAAACATAGTGGATTATACGACATATGCAAACCATGACACCCACTTATATGTGCACACACCCACAGACAAACACATGGAAACAAACACACATGATAAGCAAGAGGGCAAGAGATAGAGAGCTAAGTGCTGTATCGTAGCCACACAGAGCTTAAAGCCTGCAACTCCGTACCAATCAGTTAGAACTGAAGAAGCCTCTTGGATGAGAAGCGAAACGTCTTCAAGAAACGCAAGCAAGTCCAGTTGCCTACGATATAGCACTTAGCATTACCATGACCTGGATGACTGAGAACCTTCACCAACAAGAGATAGAGAGGTAGTTTGAACTGTTACAGTTATAGCTGAGGCTAAGCAGAAGTTCATCAACAATGAGAGGGGAACAACAGAAGAAAGAAGTGAAGCTCTCATTTGTTGTTTACTACCTGTCTCCTCACAACTTGCTCTGATCTACCATCAAACACAGAGAGCTGATAACTGAGGTTTAGGGTCTAAGAGAGTGCCTCTGGAGCTGGCATGAAAAGAGCGAGGAATAGTGGTTGTTGTGAAAAATGAAAAAAATAAATGCTTTTTCTGCCTTTCTCATTCTTTCTGTTTTTGTTTGTTCTTCTTTTGTCGGCCTTAAACAGCTTTAAAGCCCCATAGACTTGGATCCTATGAAATGCGCTGTAGTAAAGAGGCCAGGTGATTCATTTAAATACATGCTATAGGCATAGGTTTAAATTATGCAAAAGGTTTAAGGTCACACAGTGTTCGTGTTTCATCAAGTTTCTACTGTGGCGAACAGAATATATCGACATCTGTCTGCCATATTGGTAGAGACAGATCTACATTGGGTATAACAATAAAAAAGAGTCCTTATCATACACAAGCAGAAGAAGAGGGTGACTAATCATGCTGATTTACTAAGGATCAGCATCAAATCTCTTTTGACTCTGAACACTTTGGGACTTGAGATGTTCAACAGATTTGTGTTTGTTCTCACACAGGAAAAAGAACTACAAGGCAGTCTGCTATGCTTAGTTTATAAAAAGATCAGATATGATATAAAGGTCCCGGGTTCAAATGCACAGCAAAGGAGCAATAAGATTTGCATCATAAAATATTTATAGATACAAGGGTTCCTGAAAAATAAATGGCAATGGGGTTGCAAGGACTCATTTATTGAGTCTATCCATCTAACCCAAACACAGCAGAAGTTTTAGTTTAGAGAACTTGATGTGAAATATTATCTTTATCTGTGTCAATAATTTATATTTTGGTAATATTTTACTATTTCACGTTAGCAGACTGAGACTGAGATGGAATTTGCTCACTAGAGGCATCCTGCATCGGCAAAAGTGTTGGACCAGTTTGAGATTTTGACCAGTTTGTGGTACTAGCTGGAAAGTCAATTGATCGTGGAAGACATTAGAATAAATCCTCTGAGGACCATTAAGGTCTGCTGTTCTTCAAACTCACTGGTAATCCATCCAGTAGTTGTCAAGACATTTTTAAGTGCTGGACTGACAGACCAACTGACCTCTGACATCGTCATCGTTTGAGCCACGTCACTAGCATAGCTACTGGCTAAAGATAGATCCTTGGACCTATAAATTTTTATGATGGATTTTAAACCAAAGTACCAATAAAGAGTCGTCTGTTTCATTTCAATTCAGTGTTGAGTCAGCAGGGCATGAGAATTAGTATTCATCAGCTGCAAAGCTATATAAGTTTAAAAAGGTTTTGCCATGTCCTCCGATGCCTCAAGAGCATACATGGTTTATTTCCAGCTCCCCTTTCAGGGAAACACAGTGTGTTACCTTTAACATGAATATAGAGGTCTAAGTCAGTTCTCTGAGCCTATCCACTGTGATGTAGTCTCAGTTTTGCCCTAATAGGTATCATTATGGTCAGGGATTAAATGGTAAAAGTCACAACCACACTCCTTATACTGTAAATGCAGGGATTGTGGTAAACCAATTGATAGCTACCTCTGGGGCACTTGCTGGCTATTTTGGTGTAAAGAGAATGCTTCCAGGGTTATGATTTTGTAACCGCAAGAAGGTAAGAGTGTGCATGTGTAGGCAAGTGTGTGCACATGTGTGTGTAGAAGTGTGATGTCTTGAGACCGCTGCATGATGCATGCACTCGAAATCTGTTAGTTGCTAACCTGCAGAGCATCTCTTATATAATGGCAAAACGCTTCAGTACATTTAAAAAAAAAGAAAACTGAATTCACATGCATGCACACTCTTGCACAGTCACTCTCTCTTACACACACACACACACACACACACACACACATGCACACACACAAAATAGTGTAATTCTTATCATATTATCGAGTCCCTCGCCCTATGCTGAAGTACTCCAATTTTACCAGTGGGTGATAATCATTTTCTATGCTTCTGACTATGACAAACATCTTCTCTGCAAACCGAGTACAATACCTTAATGATTCCATTACTGTATTTACTGTGGTGGTTGGCAACTGTTCGCCCACATGCTCAGTATCTGCATTGTCTCACCCACTCAGGAATGGTTTAGGTGCTGGTGGGAAGGTAGAGAGCCTTCAGTTTTGAGTAGAACACACAATAATGCTGCTTTACACACAGGCGTAAAAACACCTCTGACTCTGACTAAACACACACACACACACACACACACACACACACACAGCAAAACACTGCAACACCATCAGGGTTAGAAATTACAGTGATTTGCAGTTGGAATTTTTCCAGGAATAAACTCCAGTTACAACTTCTCATGCATATTAAAATCACTGGGATGATAAATATTTTAAGCCCCAATGCAGTAAGTAATCCTCAACATATTGAGTATGTTTTGTCACTCTGTGATTTCAAAATGACAAAATGAATGACAAAAGGAAAATAGTGTAAATGCAAGTCTGAGGATGTGGTCTACAAGTGTCCCCCTCCACCCCACGGAGAACAATTAACTGCGCTATTCGCAGTTGTTGAGCAGCTTCTTGAATGAGGTATTTCATGAATGGCATCTGTAACACCACCTATCACATGTATGGACCCACACGCCCATTTAAACGCTTATAATAAAGACACAGGCCTGTGTCTGTAAGGAGAGATGCCTTTGATCACCTCACCGTCTCACCTGCTCTTTCGTTGCCAGCTCCTTCTCCAGCTGTCGGTGTTTGTTGTGCCACACCAAATAGTGGATAGGATAACGACTCTTCTCCGGAGTTTTCTTAGCAGAAATCATCCTCGGATCATAGTTTGCCTCCTCCCCTTTCTTCACTGTGGATTGTAAGGATACTTTGCTCTTAATTTACGCTATACAATCAAACCTACCATCCTTTATCGGCGGTGATGCCCAGCGGCGTATAGGGGCAGCCTTGCGCGTCAGAAACAGTGAATGACTCCCCTGCCTGCTCTGCTCAAAATACACAGCAAAGCCCCCTGAAAATCATTTAGAGAAATAAACCCCTTCGTTTGATTGTCTCCGTAGATCAGGCTACACCTTTATTTCTTAACCACTCGTTCCTCCACCTCTTGCCTCCCTCTCTCTTCCTCCCCTGCCTACTCTAACACATCTATCCTCCTCCTCTCCTCCCATCCGGTGGTGACTGAGAAAGATGCGTTGACAAGCTGCAATGAAATGTGCGCACAGTCAGCCAATCCGCTGTCAGGGATGTAGTGATAAAACATATGCCTCGTGAAAAAAGAAAGAAAGATGAGAAGACCCGCAGAAATTATACACAGTGTTTAAAAGGAAACTACAGAGCACAACCCCCTACAGGAATCTTATAGTAGTGATAGACCGTGGAGATTTAAAAAGTATACACACTGACTGCAAAACAAGATATGAACCAGTGCATCCAGTCTAAATCAGAGCATCATCTTTACTCCTTTAGTGTTTTTGCTCTGTTATTTAAATCAAATCTATAGCTAGTCTCTGACTATCTAGATCTAGGTATGTTTTATTTAACCTATTCATATATTTTTGGTGTCTGTGTGTATTGTATTTGAATTTATGTGTTGTTAAAATGTGACAATGACAACAGAAATTCTACCACCACTACAAGCCTACTACTTTTAATAATAGCCTTATATTCTTCTTCTTCTTAATACTACTACTAATAAAAATAGCCTAATTCTATTTTATATATTTTATGGATCTGATAGTTACATAGTGACATCATGTTTACATCATTTTTTGTAAAGTAGCCCACACAGATAAACCTTTTGTTAAAGAAATATGCCCCTTAGTATTGGTTTTAAAAGAAACCATGACTGTCTGTAGTTTGCCCATTAAAATAATAAAAATAAAATAAAATAGAATAAAATAAAATAACATAAAATACATTAAATTAAAATAAAATAACATATCATAAAATAAAATAAATTAAAATGAAATGAAATGAAAGTAAATATCACAGATGCAAAATGTCTGCAGGAAATAAAATTTAACCAATCCTTAGGCCTTTATTGCCATATAAAGGAGATGACATGAAAGTCAGGGTCATTGGGATGTCTTACATTTAAATCCTGTTAATCTGTCAGCATTGTGTTGCTAAATGTGATAACAATAACAGAAATACTACCACTAATACTAGCCTACTACTACTAACGTCTAATAATAATAATGATGATAATAATAAGAAGAATAGTTCCATTGTGAGATGAGTCAAACTTTTTTTTAAAGTAGCCCAAATAAATAAAACTTTTGTTAAATGATTAAGCTCCTCAGTGTGGGTTTTAAAACAGACTGTGACCATCTGTTGCTAGTTTCCCCGATAAAATCACAAAAATAAAATAAAATAAAACATCACAGATGTGAAATATCTACAGAAAATAACATTTAACCAGTCCTTAGGCCTTTATTGCAAAATAAAGGAGATAACATGTAGGCCAGGGTCAGTGGGATGTCTTATATTTAAATCCTGTTCATCCATCTATATTTTTACATTTTAAATAAATACTAATGATATGATTTTTTTATTGCTCTGCTTTGATCAGTCTGTGAAATCCAGCTCACCTTTAAAATAATGACAGGATTATTTTGCCCCCTCACCCCTCCCTGCCCTCCATAGGTAGGCTGCAGGGATGTTGGGTGTGTGTGCGGAAACTGACAGGTAGAGAGCTGCCGTCTCTCGGTGAGTCGCGGGCAATGCAGCGAACACATTTAGTAAATATTCCGCTATGAGGTTCATACAAACCGCCAGATTAACTATGTTCGCATAACTTGCCTCCAGACTTGAGTTCAGTGGTGGACGTGGGCGAAGAGACCTCAGGAACAAACGGGAAATTCAACTGTCAGCTGGCCGGGAAAACCGATCACACCACCCGGCTTCCGGGGATTCAGGGGCCGCATCGGTTGACTGCAGACGTCGGTCGGTAGCTCGGGGGAGTATAGGCGAACAACCACATCATCGCCGACATCCACCTCTCGATTTCAGCGACTTTCGAGATGTCGAGAAAGCTACAGAGGACAGAAGTCTGCGCCGACTGCAGTGCGCCAGGTAGGGAGGAGGAAAATAAATCAAAAATAGACCACTACACTGGAACAATACGTCGGGAGGGCGACACGGTGGGACAGCACGACCGAAGCTGCTGTCACTGTCAGCGGGTCCGCAGAGCAGGAAAACGGCCAGGGCTAACCAGCGTCGCTTAGGCCCAAAATAAACAGTGAAAAATAGGCGTGTTATCACAACGGGAAAACCTTTAGCTAATAGCTGCTAAACGTTAATTGAGGAGCTTGATATTCACATTTAGTTGACCAAGACCCTACGTGAAGGCTGCCAGCTTGTTTGCTGCAGTGGACCACCTGAGTGTCAGATTTATGTCGCTTTCCTACTTCAACAGACGTTTGTTTTGATTTTCGTGACCGGGACAGACTTCTCAACGCGTTAGCTTAGCATTGCTAACCAGCAGGCGATTCTGACTCACTGCGTTGCTGGCTATTATTAAACATTGCGCTTGCACCCAGTGTACTAACATGCACTGTCATGATTATATTTCACCCCCGTTATGTTATTGTTTGTTCTTGCCCGCGGCGTTTTGAGATTGTGTACCTGGCTAAAGTTGCTATCGTAGCTACACCGTTAGCTAGCCTAGCTAACTTTTGCTAAACGGCAAGTTATTGCTAAGCCGATTCTGCTAACGCGTCAGCTACCAGCCAGCCGCTTCAGCGGAATCTGACATTAGTTTTTGGTACTTTCTGTACACTATTGTAAAGCCCTGACAGTACTTACATACCTAAGTGAAGGTTTCTACATAATATACTGAATTATTTCACTGCATTTGTAGTCTCATTCACAGTTTACAGATTAAATTGTCACTAACGCAGAGGAGCAAATTCATGTGAAAGCCACCCAAAGTGGAACATTCAGCTAACCTGATTTAACACAAAGTCTAAAAGAATAGACAACGCTATATCAAACTTCACCTGCCAGATAAAGGTAGTGTATTGCTGATATTGTTGTGCATGAATAAGTATGACCACTGCAATGAGCCTTCGTGTTTTCAGGTTACTTTACCTCGTTTGCCCCTCTCTGTGCTTTTAGAAAGGTGAGGAGGTGATGCCAAATAATTCTTGGGATCCTCTCCCGTGCATCTACCTTGCATTTGTAGCCTCACGTACTCTCATGCCTAGTTTGAAGCACTCGATTATTGGTGTGTATGTGTGTTGCTTGCATTCATTCATGTGTACATGCATTACAACAGCTGCCCTCGTCACAGCTGCTCCTCCTGATAGCAGTGTGTGCAGAACTGTCATAAGCTTTAGGGTGCTACTGCTCACTGTTCAGAATCCTGCTGGCTACACCTTGCCTCTGCTTTATGACCCGGACCTATTCCCTGCTACTACTACACGCTTACCTTCCTGCAGTCTGTCCTCCTGCCCCTCAGTTGCATCTCTCGCTTCACAATCTGACCAGCACTAACCAACCCCAGCTGAATGTGTTTCATCGAATGCCATTGTCATTACAGTATGATTAATGTGCAATGTTCCTGACAAATTAATTCTGTCTGGACAAGGAAAAGATGTGTGCTTATTGTTAAGTAGTTATCTTTTCACATGAGATTTTTTTAGACAAATTTCCTGATTTTTCTTAACGGTGTTTAGCTTGTTATTGTTGGTGTACCTGTTCCTAGCCGTATATTCCTTCTGCTACCATCAGCTCTTTGCATGTCGCCCCTCCTTACGACGACATGCACACACACGCAGTGCGTTCTGCAAAATGCTGACCTAGCCACTGGTGACAGGCCACCTCCCTACTACCCAGCTTTGTGTCATACTAGGGGATAACTCGATGGCATGGCTACAAAGGACGACCGATACTCCCAGTCCGAGCCAAGCCTCAGGAGGCTTTAATGTCATGCCGTGGCAATCTGCACGGTTTATAGCAACAATGAATCATGTTGTCATGATGGTAAACTCTTTATTGAGCCCAGATGCAATTGTATAAGAAACTGAGAGTCTTGTGCAAGCTTTTAGAACAGCGTGACAGTGGCGTCCAATTCCTTTATCGTGTTATGTTGCCAGGCTTAACTGTTGATGTCGTGACCGGTGTTTGGTTGAGTTCAAAAAGCAAAACCTAGAGGAAGTTAAAGCTGTGTGTAGGAATCCAATCAACCTACATGTTACTCCCGGGTATTAAAATGGTTATTTAGAGCTGTGAGACTTCTCCGGTGTGGAATATGAAGTAACCTGCAATGAGTTTTAGTTTTAGCAGTGGAAATGCATAAATTTAGGCAACAGTTTCAGTGTTTATTTCAGCAAGAGTTTTCCAGGATTTAAATGCTACCATTCACCATTAATACTTATTGTTATGCATGTTTTTATGCAGCCTTTAGTGACAGTTATAAAAACAAATGTCAATGTTGTATTGACGAATTAGGCCAACTTTAGGCTAAATTATGTCATGCTGCAGATTTGGCCAATACTCTGCTGCCAATAGTCTATTCAGGTCTAATAGCTTAATGGTGTAGCCTCATATTGATCCAGCGAGCCAAGCAGATAGCATAGCCTGTGGGAGTTTTTATATTTATTACACAGATTAAGGAATTAAATTGCTGCAGTCCGGCCTTTAAAGCCCACGGGCTACTGTTCTAAACTAGGCTATAGCTCTTATCAAAGCCATTTTGTATTTGCTGCTACTTTTTCTGCAGGCAAAAAGACTTACAGCATGTCAGTTCATCTGATGATGGACTATTTTAGCTCCATTAATACCCTAAGCCCAGACAGTTTTATCCCAGCCTGAGAGTGACTAATACAGATAGTAGATGTGTGTGTATGTGTGTGTGTGTGTGTGTGTGCTGTTGAATACATCATGATGTAAGTGTGCATATATTTGTTTTGATATTGCAGACTGTATTAGTTGTGAGCGGCTCATCACATCAGGGTCCTGAGGGCATAAACATGACCCAGACTCTGTGACTCGTCTGCCAGTGTCAGTAGACTGGCGTTGGCTGTAGCTGCTCTCCATCTCATCCTTGCATCATTCACACTCATCTGTACTGATGTCTTGGGTGGAAAAAAAGTGATGTTCCCACCTGAATTTTGTATGTCACTGCAATATCACACCGAACAGACTAAAACAAATACCAAATGTTGTTATGGAAACCTCAGACTTCTGTCGAACACTAGTGGATCTGACATTTGGCTCAGCCAGTGAGGCACCACCGGTCTTATACCAATCTCCTTATGACTGAAAGGTTAGAGTTTGCATGGTGTATGTATGTGTGTGGAAGCATGCACATTTTAAGCTTATGTTTCCTTCACCTGAAATTGGAATGTCTTCAAATATTTAACACTTCCACTCCTCACATACTTATACTTTCATAGTATAACCGCTAATACATGATATGGTGAAAAATTCTTGGACTTGCATAACCTTGACTTTGACTTGACTTTAACCTTCAGCCCGACTTAACTGCACATTGTTTCCTGCAGTTTGGTACAACAATGAGCCCTACGTTGGTAAGAACTTTAATCAAAGCAGGGCTCTGTGCGTGCATTGGTATATTACTGTGTAGCAATTCATGGAATATGCAGAGCTCAGGGGAGCTATAGCACAACCCAGCATATGGAATATTCAGTGTGTGTATGATCCATCTTTATCCTGGTATTTGGTACTTCCACATGGCATCTTACAGCTGTAGCTAACACAACCTACATAGGCTGGTTGATTTCAGTGTTATTATGTATATTGCCTTCATATAATCACATTGAGATACTGTCTGAATACTGTAAAAGATTGAAAGTATCACTGTTATCACTGCAATGTTCAATTTGCTCTAACTGCCCATTTCTTATCGTGTGGAACACATTTTTCCCCTGAAATTCTCCCAATGACAGCCCTACGGTGTCTCCACTGGTCTTTGATAAACTACAAAGATGCATATCCTTTAAGGCTGACTTTGCTATTGATGTGCATTATACAGTACTATAGTTTATAATAGCATGAAAATTTGAAATTTAAAGGACTTGTAATCTTAATTGGACTTTTGGTGACAGAAGATTGCTGCACTTAAACTGTTGTAATTCTGTGTGTGCATATCCACATATTCCATTTAGCACTTCTTACTGCAGGTTAGCAACTGAGAAATGAAGACTAAAATGAGCATATGTTGCACTTGACCTTGAATGAGAAAAGAGGTCTGAAAGGAGCATGTGTTTGACTTGACCTTGAATGAAGCCTGGCCAGAGTAGCAGTGTCAGTAGAGCACATGTCTGCTTGGAGGAAAAAAATGGCACCACAGAGTCCTGTGGTAGTAAACTGTAATTTAGGCCCCCCACATTCTAATACTTGCACTTTGAGGGTATTATTGTAATCCAGCCTGGACTAAAGTGACTGTTGTGATAAAGCACATAAGATTCTTTACAATGCTTAAAAGTCTTACCACCACACACAGCATGTTTATAAGGCTTGTAATACCATTTGTCTGTTTCTCTTTGCCTGTCAGACCCGGGCTGGACCAGTATCAACCGAGGGGTCCTGATCTGTGATGAATGCTGTTCGGTCCACCGCAGCTTAGGCCGCCATATCTCCATAGTCAAGCACCTGAGGCACAGCGGATGGCCGCCCGCACTACTGCAGGTAAGGCTGAGAAATGAAGAGTGAAGGAAGGGGAAATTACGTTAAAGCAAATGCAGTACCAGAGGCCCAGAATACTGCCACAGAGAGAGGGAGGACTATTACAGAAATCTGACTCAGCACTGAGGATGCAAATCCATTCCCACTGGTTTTTCATCTGTGTTTATTAAAAAAAACAACTGTTTGTATTTTCTCTATTTATGCTAATTCTGCATATCCATCCGTTTGTATATATATTTTTAGCTTTTTGGTCACAAAAGCAATAAATTCAAAAGATCACATTATGATGTCGCAATGTGACTTCACTCACCATAATATTCTTATTATTCTCTTGCATTACTGAGTCACTGCTGTGTGTGTGTATGTTCTAGATGGTTCAGACCTTGGCCAGTAACGGGGCCAACTCCATATGGGAACACAGTCTTCTGGACCCTGCTCAGGTACAGAGCGGTCGGAGGAAACCCAACCCCCAGGACAAAGTCCAGTAAGTATACTCCCTACAGGCTCGAAAATACACAAAACAAAACTATCACACCTCTCCCACCAGTCACCTTTGTTGGGGGAAATTATCGTCCCCTGCAGCACAGGAATGCTATATAATCTTTTTGGACGTCATTTGTGTTTGCAGTAGTGAAGAGCAATTGCACCCAGTTGTTCCGTAATGCTCTATAAACAGTTGTCTCCTGTACACGGATCACCTTCCTAATGAATATTGCTCTGTTCTCATTGGGATTTTGTATACCTAAATACAGGATATGGTTTGTCGGTGAAGCTTTGTAGTGCTTCTTTTGCAGTGAAAAGTGGCTCTGGGAGTGTCGTGAGATCAGGAATTGGACCTGTAGGAAATAGTCTGTTCATTTCACAAATGTGTAGAAGCACATTGTGCACAATCTCTTTTGAAATATACAGCATTGTATACTGTGTTAACGTCTTCGTATAACAAGCAGGGAACCATTAGTAACCCATCAGTTCTGGCTCATTCAAGTAAGATGGGAATGAACCCTGCTCGGGCCTTGCTGAGAAGCAGCAGTGTTGTTAAGGCGTGTAGTTCTTAGCTTAAGACTTTTTCTTTGATAAGAGAGTGGGATTTTTCACCTGACACAAAGAATCAAAAGGAGAAGGAGAAAAGTGGCATCAAAGCATGAAGTGCTTTTCAGTCAAAATACAACTCAGCTGTTTGAAAAAAGAAATCTGGCATTCAGGAAGAACTTGAAGCTTAAGATTGGACTGGACCTGGCCTGTAGTTGCAAATATGATTTTTTTTCCCTCTGATTTACACTCTTTTTCTGATGTCTGAATTTTGTGATGTGGCAGCACTCTCAGACCCATCGACTCTCGGTCCTACCAGGCTTTAGCCTCAAAGACAATGGCCAGTATTTTTGGTGTAGCCAGCGCACAATCGAGCCAAGACCTCCTCTTGGGACTGCTGCTCATTACAGCCAATCTCTATAAACAAATATCTGCATTGGGCAATATATCGACATGATATTAATATCTTGATATGAGACTAAGTCATCTTAGATGTTGGATATTGTAATATTTTAAGTGTTGTCTTTTTCTAGCTTTAAAGGCTACGTTACAGTAAGGTGATGTAATTTTCTGAACTTATCAGACTGCTGTAGCTGTTCTACTGTTTGCCTTTACCCACTTAGTCTTTATATCCGCCCCACTTATGATTATTTATCAAAAATCTCATGGTGTATATTTTGTGAAGGAACCAATCGTCAACGCTAAAATATTGTCACAATACTGATACTGAGGTATTTGGTCAAAAATATCGTATGGCATCGCCCAGCCTCATCGACATATGACTGCAGATAAATACATAAATAAAAATGAGTCCTCTGACTAGAAACAAACTACAGATGGAAACCAGAACGCCTCTGGTAGCAAAATGTTGCCCTGTTGCCTATATTCATATGCAGATGCCTGTTTGTAGAGATTAGGGCGGCAGTATCTAGTAGTGGCCATTTTAAGCCCAGATTGTGGACAGGTAGCTGGAGAAGTGCCAGTTCACCTCCTGGGCACTGCCAAAGTGCCCTTAAGCCACAAACTGAACCCCTTCCTGCTCAGAGCGCCTGGCTATGCAGCAGCCCCATTACTCTGACATCTCTCCAGAACAAAAATAACATTTCTATATGTCCTGTGTGCGTATGTGTGTATATTTTGGGCCTTGTGTGTGTGTGTGTGTGTGTGTGTGTGTGTGTGTGTGTGTGTGGAATGAAAAAATAACAATTTCCCTGTCTTCATCTTCTTCATCCTCTGCTCCTGTGCAGTCCCACTAAGTCAGAGTTCATTAGAGCCAAATACCAGATGCTGGCCTTTGTGCACAAGCTGCCCTGCCGCGATGATGATGGCGTCACCACTAAGGACCTCAGTAAGGTGAGGGCGCAGTGTTTCACAGCAGAGGGGCCGAGAATGTCAGCGCAATTAGCCTATATGGACGTTGCCATATTGCTGAACTGTGTGTGTAAGCACAAAGGATGTTTCATTTATAGATGTCAGTGGGAGACCTTGCGTATAAAACCACGTGCATGTATACACTCACACAAACACACACTGATAAAACCCTCCCGGCAGGAAGTGATCTGAATGACACAGCAGGATATAATAATGATCTCTAATGCTGTGGAGCTCCACTGGGTTAATAAGGGGATTCTGCCTGTTTCTGTCTCTTCATGATGTTTAATCTTTACACCCCCGACACTCTCTGTTTCTATCTCTCTCCTCTCCACCTCTCCTCATTGTTTCTTCATTAGCAACTTCACTCAAGTGTGCGGACGGGGAGTTTAGAGACGTGTCTTCGGCTCCTGTCCCTCGGCGCTCAGGCCAACTTCTTCCACCCGGTCAGGAAAAATCTACTTGCTGACTCACTCCATCTAGCAATTAGCCATGCTGTTCAGTGACTCTCTTTATGCCAGGCCTCTTGTCCTGACTCTGTTTGTGTGTCTAACTCCAGGAGAAAGGCACTACCCCGCTACATGTGGCAGCCAAAGCAGGTCAGATCCTACAGGCTGAGCTGCTGGTGGTGTACGGTGCAGACCCGGGAGCACCTGACATCAACGGACGCACACCTATGGACTACGCAAGGTACAAAAAAGTGGAAACACACTGCTGTAGTAACACAGTTTGTATTTAAATCAAATCTCAAATAAATCTCCTACGAGAGACTGATGAGGGGGGAGAATAATTTGTGTTGTGTGTCTGTGTTTCAGGCAGGCGGGTCATATAGAGCTAGCAGAGCGGCTGGTAGAGTGCCAGTATGAACTGACGGACAGACTAGCCTTCTACCTTTGTGGACGGCGCCCAGGTAACCCACTGCACCAGTGTGTGTGCACCTCACAGCCCTTAAGCATAGTTTACTTAAGTGACATGTGGTAGATTGTATCCAGTTATTGTGTCTCCTCTCCTCTCCTCTCCTCTCCTCTCCTCTTCTCTTCTCTTCTCTTCTCTTCTCTTCTCTTCTCTTCTCTTCTCTTCTCTTCTCTCCTCTCCTCTCCTCTCCTCTCCTCTCCTCTCCTCTCCTTCCCCTCTTCCACTCCTTAGATCACAAGAATGGCCATTATATCATTCCTCAAATGGCAGACAGGTATGACATTATTGTTTTGTATTAACGTGATAATGAGTGCCCTGCATTTGCCTGCATGGTGTGGTTTGATTGCATGAGGTATCTTTGTTGGTACACTTGAACTATGACATACTTCTATGACTGCTTCTTTTCACTGTGTCTCTCTGGTGTGGAATTATTGACACTGATGCAGTTTAGTGTTCTGACCAGAGGGTGGCACTACAGTACATATAACCCCACCCAAAAAAGGAGTTAATAAAAGGAGGTCTTTGACATCTCACTGGATGCTGGCTGTGTATTTTAAATAGTGAACTAAGGATTGATTATTACAGGTGCCTGCAATTGTTTAGATAGTTGAGCTCTGCTTGGTTTATTAATCCTAAACTGCAGGTTTGATTTGAGAGGTACAGAAGTGCAGAGTCAGGTTATGATAAATCAAGCTCAGTAGTACTTGGCTCAGCTTCTTTCAAATATTTGATGGGTGCTGGTTTTTCTCAGCTGAGCTGAGTCAGAGGTAGCTTGAACAGACACTCCCAAATGTACACGTCAGGCCTCTAAACCAAGTGCATCTCAAAATCTGTTTGTTACTTTAAAGGGTCTTCTGAGCTGCCATCTAACTCCACTTGCATCTGTTCTGTTCTGGTGAATGGTTCCTCTTGATAATAACAATTAAAGCTGTTTTGATGTGGCTTCTCTACCCCTCTTTCTGTCTGTTTCTTCCTTTTTCTCACTCGTCTTCTGTTCTCTCCATTTCGCTGCGCTTGGTGGAGCCAGAGCTCGTCCTAAGTGCCCGACACAGAGGTATCTTTACTTTCCTTGTTCCTTTTTTCCAGAATCTCTTCCTTTATGTCAGTCCCCTCTGTCTGCTGCCCCATCTTCTGTAGATTTCCCTGTTGTATACCACAATAGGCCTACCCTGTCTGCAGCAGTTTCACAGTGGGAAGATTGTTAGGCCTTTATCGGATGTCGCACAGCTATTCTGAGGAAAACAAATCTAGATGACTTGAAGCTGTTAGGAAAAGGAGCTGTTAGAGGACTTCTTGGTGCTCAGGAGAACCACCACACCAATCATAACCATATATTCACATTGCACATGAGCATATATCATTAGTGGACAACCCTGGCCATAAAAAAAACAAATAAGAAAAGAGCTTTTCCTAAAGTAGCTTATGTCTACCTAAAATGAAATTTCAGGTGATGCAGGGAGACTTTTGATATGTTTATATCTGTGTGATAAAACATAATTACAGTCTAACATAGTTGGAACTTTATCTACAGAAACATAGAGAGAGTTACACTTTTACCGACATAAATATGTGTTCATGTTTTACAGTTTTAGCTGTCTAGCTGTAGCTTGAAAAAAAAAAAGTCACAGGTACACCCTGTCTCTGGCACTGTACCAGTGTCTGTATATAGAGATGGATGATGCGTCTGCACTTCCTCCCACTGTACAAAAATGAAGCCAAAATATCCTGTATACAGCCGCTGCCATCTTGCGTTGGTGATGTCATTTGGAGCCAAAGTTGGTGCAGTTGTAATCTCTATGGTATGGGATTTCTGTCATGCATCCAATCGCAAGCTACGCCATTGATTGTGAGCACAGCGATTGGCACACACAGCTGTCAATCATGATGTCAGACCCCGTTTTTATAGCATCAAATAACTCATTATAACCAAACCTATCAGAAAAATAAACACTTATACATATACATATACTCATGTGCCATCTGCTAACATGGAGGGGGCGGGGTTTATGACCTGCTCTGCAGCCAGCCACTAGGGGGCAATCAAGATGTTTTGGCTTTACTTTTGGGGAGCTGGCATGTCGTTGGTCGTTATTATAAAGTCTGGACTGTACAGAGAGTTGCTCTCAGGTTTACTTGGCTCTGATTGGCAGTCACTATTACATCAAGCCCTTTCAGTCTGACACCTGACGCATCCCACCCCACCCTTAATGCCCTCTATCTCCCTATTTCCCCGTCCTTTCTTTAGCCAAATACCTTCCCACCTCCTCACCTCTTGCTCCTCTCTCCATATCCACGTCTACGTCCCCCTCCCTCTCCCTCTGTCTCTATATTCCACTGTATCTTTGTGGCGCCTCACTGACTGTTGTCCTCTGTGTTTTTTAGTCTGGACCTCTCAGAATTGGCCAAGGCTGCCAAGAAGAAGCTCCAAGCGGTGAGTTGTACATTGGCTCGTTCATTCACATTACAGTTCTAAACACAGTGGTAAGAGTTGCCTCAGTCAAAGTTGTAGTTTTTACACAATAGATTGAGCCAGTTTTCTTGTGTCTTTGAAAGTAATTTAAAAAGTACTTGGTGAAAAACGGGCAAAAAAGTTGGTTGGTGTAACAGCCAGATTTTCTGCTCGTTGCCAAAATAGTGTTTGTCCTCTCCAGGGCCATCTGTTCAGCCCCACAGAATGATACAAATCCAAAAACTGACAGCTGATGGTCAGTTATCAACAGTAAAAGGACTTATGTCACAAACTCTGACACAAGTTTTAGGAAAATTAAAATGAGACGGCATGTCAAGAAAATCTTTTCAGCCCAGATGACTGTGGATTAGGTTGTTTTAACGTCTGTATTCTGCTCTCTTGTTTTCCACACCGCACACCTGCTGATATATCTGTGGTCAATCTGTTTGTCTGTGTGACAGCTCAACAATCGGCTGTTTGAGGAGTTAGCGATGGATGTTTATGACGAGGTAGATCGCAGGGAAAACGATGCAGGTGAGCGTTTTCTTCTCCCTTCTTTTCTTTGACGTCTATGAGATAGAAATCAGCCTTGTGCTTTGACTTTTTCCTTATATGGAACTGAGATGTTGAAAGAAATAAAAAAACAGTCCCACAAGACATCACTGACATGAACTTTGAGAAGAAAAGGAGAGAAAATCACAGAGAAAATAGGTGTTGAGAGAACAGAGTGAATTTGAAGAACGGAGTGAGGAGAAAGGGAAAATGACTGTTGAAGAGGAAAACCAAATGGAGTGAGTGAGTACGGGAGGAGGAGAGACGAAGTGAGGAAGTGCCTCAGAAATTCTTGAGTCTCTCTCCTCCTCCTCCTCGGCTTTCTCGCTGCGTCTCCTCTTTTTTTTTCCGTTTCTTCTCTCCCTTTCCTTCAGCAGCAGTAGCAGTCAAATTGTGCTTTCTGACAGAAGCACCGCAGGTAAGTGGCAAGGATACAGAGACACACACACAAAGACACTCACACACTCACACACTTAGCCACACACAAGGGGAGGGCTCAAAGCACAACGGTGGATTATAGGGGCTGAATTTCAGTTTTAGGATCTACTGTATGGTTTTTACTGTGCTTTGGTTATGTCTCTCTGCATGTGTGGGTGGATGGACTGTGTGTTTGGCTGCCCATGCTCCATATTAAACACACACACACACACACACACACACACACACACACACACACACACTCTCAGACTTATTTTTTGCTTTATGTTTGTGTCTCCAGTGTGGCTTACAACCCAGAACCACAGCACCCTGGTAACAGAACGCAGCGCAGTGCCCTTCCTACCAGTCAATCCTGAATACTCTGCCACACGTAACCAGGTAAACACACTCATTCGTGCACAAACCTAAAGTTCAGGTTGCATGCATACACTCATATACATTTGTATTGGCTGATACAAATAAATGCATAGTGAAATTGAGGATAGTTTTTCCCTTTAGACAATTAGGAAACTAAGAAAAAGAAGAAACCAAAGAGAGAACTTGGGAGCAAAAAGAAAAGATTATAGCACATTGTGATATCTTAGACAGTAGACAGTGTATGTGTTTTGGTGAGAAGCCGAGAATGAGTGTGAAATTGACAAGGGATGTTCTTCAGCTGTGAAAGAGGAGGAAAGATGTAATCCATCTGTGTTTCTCTCTCCCCCTCTCTTCCCCTCGCCTGCGCTCTCTGTGTGTGAGAGAGAAATCCCATATGTCCTCTCACATAGTTTCTCCTCATCTGTGTGGCTCATTAGTGTAAACATTGACTTTTAACACAGGCATATACACATACGCACACACAGACAAAACACCCGCATCGCCACGTTTGCTCTGCTCTGACTGGGCAGTTCACTGTGGTCAGTAACTGCTGTCTATTTATGGTGGGAAACAGAAGAAAAACACACTCGCACACATTTAGAGTTGAACTTTTTTCCTTCTTTTGTCTTCCAAAATGGTGCGTTATGAATGGCATTGTGTAATGGTTCTGATTTAGCACTTCATTGGAAATTGACCTTTTTAGTTTCCAGTATGCCAGCATACTAGAGTAATTGCACGGTTTATGTTTCTTTCCTCATGTTTGTGTATGTGTGAGCACACTTGTGATGGTGTGTCCGTGTGTCTGTGTGTGTGTGTGTTGTGAGTGTTAAGTATGACTGTGTTTTTCCACAGCACATGGTCGTTGACCACAGTAGTCACAGACTGTGAACCACTGACTGTGGGCTGGATTGTATCTGTATTCCACACAACTGATGATATAACTTTAAAGGGATGGTTCAGATTTTTTTTAAGTGGTTTGTACGAGGTACTTATTCATATTTAATGTATTACCCACAGTAGATGCTGGTTGGTACGCTCGCAGGCAGGAGTCTGACATGGAAGCTGAGCAATGTACTTTTAACATATTGTAGCCAACTAAAAAAAAGTCCCACTGAAAAAAAATTTGTAACAGATTAAGTTTACACTGTATTGAGAATATTTTCACAGCTTTACCTGTCCGTCAGACGGCCTGTTCCAACAGGGCAGCCTTTAACAGCCTTTGTTTAAAGCCACCAAACTGTATTGTTAAAAAAAATAATTTTTGCCCACTGAACAAGGGGGATGCTGGTCCACCGTCGCCTCGATCGGTTAGTTTGTGTTACCATGTGACTCAAGTGAATCTGAAGTAACCATTTCAAACGCTGAAGTCAAACAACAACACACAGAAACAAAAAAAATAACCAATTGAGCTCCTGTGTTCAGCGATGTTAAATCACAGTTTTTTTCAATGGAGTCTTTAGACTTTTTTAGACTTTAGGCTTTAGAGAGAGCGATATAACTCAGTTCAGGTCCCCACTGGAAATTACTGCATGATGGAACGGTAAAGCAAAGAAAGTACTCTCAATGCAGAGTACACTTAAACTGATAGTGACTGTTTTAGGTGGGACTTGTTTAAGGTGGCTAAAATAAGTTTTCTTCCACAGCAGTACATTGCTTAGCTTTCATGTGGGACTCCTGCCTGTCTCTGCATGCATGCTGACTGACATCAGCTTCATATAATACACTGACCATGGATGAGTACCTCGTACAACCACTCTTCAAATATTTGAACTATCCCTTTAGGAACCATATAGATATTTTCAAGCAGTCATGCCAGTGTGTGCACATGAATGCTTAAGATAACCCAAGCCTTAATTTCGGACTTGTTTCTTTTTCAGGGCCGTCAGAAGCTGGCTCGTTTCAACGCTCGGGAGTTTGCCACACTTATCATCGACATCCTGAGTGACGCCAAAAGGAGACAGCAGGGGAAAGGTCTCAGCAGTCCTACAGGTGAGACACCGGGAGGAAGTGATAGAAAATTAGGAAGGACGGCTGAAGGCATTTATAAAGCTTTTTAAAGAATGGCAAAATAAACAAGTGGGTATTGCATGGTTCATGGAAGCCCCTGAAAGTTTGTGAATTTGAGGGAAAAAACATTTCAAGCCTTGAATGTTTTTGAAAATGGGCATAAATAGACACAGGCCATTGAAAGTGCTTCAATTTATGTATTTTGTGCAAGAATAGAAATTGAAGTTCTTTTGATATTGTCTCCATCACTGTAACACAGCACAACAGTCATTTTCTTTTTAGTTGTTGTCTGTGAGCTTTTGTTAAGCCTGCAAAAAATCCTTAGTGTTATAACAGTATTTCACCTTGACCTGTGTCTAAAACTTTGCCTGTTGGGTCCTTGAATTTGAGGGAATTGGGCCTGGGAAGTCATTGAAAAGTCCCTGATGTTGATATTAAAGATGTAGGAACCCTGAAAAGGTCTTATAACTTAACTGAGTTACCTTTTCCCAATACCTCTATGTACAACAATGTGGAGCTTTGAAACATTTGAAACATTTTAGAAGCAACAGCAGCAACATGGTGAATGGACTCGAGTCCAGCGGCGTTGTGATAAAGGGAAGAAGGGTGATTGCTTTAGGATTTATTGGTAAGGAGTTACATTTGTGCCAGACCAGGCAGTATATTTTTTACTTGTTTGGAAATTTGACTTACCTCCTCTGCATCAAACAACTCATTCTTATGTGAAACCAATATGCAGCCCTCACTGGAATACACTGGAAGGAAAGCTGACCAAAATCAGACTGCAGTCTTTTATTTTTTTTTTATCTCTGCAGAGATTAAAAGATAAATGAGGGTTGATAAACTTTGTATATGACCAATCTGATAAATAAGCACATTTTTTCCTTTGTCAGACCAATTGGATTTGGGCATAGATGATGACCAGCATGACTACGACAGTGTAGCTTCTGATGAAGACACAGACAGCGAGCTCACCACCCAGAACAACAACAACACACAACGCAGCAACCGTGCAAAGGTATAGTACTTGAACACACCACTTAATTTGGAAAACCAGTGTACATCTTGCCACAGCCTAAAGCACCAATTATTTTTTAATTTACACAATTATCTTCTGCTCATAAACTATTAGAAAAGAAATTGTATCAACTAGCAAATCCTTTCTATGGTTTCCTCTTTATGACTGCTTGTCCCAGCATGCTTTGCGGGGAGTGGTCACAGTCAGGGCTGCCACATAGCTCCTGAGTGACATCATCAGCTATTCTGGGTCCTTGTCAGAGAGGCATTGTTCATACAGTGAGAGAGAGAGTGTGTGTAGTGAGAAAGAAGAGAAGGGAAGAGGAGAGGAGATTGAGTGAGAGAGAAATAGAGGAAAATGGTGCAGAGTGGGAGTGGTGAAAATGACAAAGTAAACAACAGCTAACCCAGTAACTATCTCCTTTTTCCTGTGGACTTGTTTAGCTCATTGGGCAGAACTCAACAAACCACAAAGTTAGAGGTTCCACTCCCATATCCACTCCAGAAATATGTGCATTCATTATAATGTTGTGCTCATATCAAATTGCATTGTATGGTGTTATCTGTAGAACTACGAGGAGCCGTGAAAGTAAAACAGAAGTGGATTGGGCAGGAGGGAGATGAATTGTGAACAAGAAGTTTTGAAGAATAGTCAATGGAAGATATTTTACATGGTTAGCTTTTAGGGAGTGGTATGGAACTGTGTTTGAGCATGCTCCAGGGTCACAGGAAGTAGGGGGCAGATGGTGCATTGAGAACAAGAACTGAGGCTCTACTGTCTATATGTGTGTGTGATCAGCTGTAGCGCTGGCCTTCAGGCTGCAGGCCAGCACTCTCCCCTTCACACAGTTGTCAGCTCTGTTTTGTCCAACTCAATGGGCACTAATTCACACATCCCCATATTATCTGCATAAAACTGGCATACATTACATACTGTATAGAGAATTAAGTTGTTCTACATAAAGCCTAGAATACCTTCACAAGTTTCATGGTGTTACTTTCCTCACTTTGTTTGTGCCTCTCTGTCCACCTGTCTGTGTCTCTGTCTTTCTTCCTACCCGCCTGTCTGTATGTCTTGTCAATGCAGAGTATGGACTCATCAGACCTGTCAGATGGCCCCATCACCCTGCAGGAGTACCTGGAGGTGAAGAAGGCTCTGGCCTCCTCAGAAGCCAAGGTGCAGCAGCTGATGAAGGTTAACAACAACCTGAGCGAGGAGCTCCGGCGGCTTCAGAAGGAGGTAGGGGCGTATGGAGGTGGGATGAAAGGATAGGCAGAGACGAATTAGACTTATAAGGTCAAAGGGTCAGCTCATGCAGAACTTCAGATGAGAAGCACAGAACAGGAGAGAAAGCAGAAGGTGGTAGTTGAGCTTAAATGTTATTTATTTATTTTTTTTTATCTCATATGATAGTAATAGAGAGCAGCAGGGGGCAGGAAAGAGAGATGGGATGAAGCAAGAAAGGTCAGCATGAATTGTTTCTTAGAAAGGTGAGGATAACCTTGTGGAGACGTTGGATTATAAAATCAGATAGAGGGTGATGCCTGGACGAAGGGGGGGTGTTGAAGAACACGCAAGACAGAGTGACAAAGACAGGTTGGCAAAATGAGAGGCATCAATTGATTCAGACAGAAGGAGGGCAGGATGATGGAGAGACAAGTGAATATTTGAATATCTTTGCGAGCTGATGTATTTTTCCTGACAGGGTGTCATTTTCCTACACTGTTATCTGTCGAAGATGTATTTGGTTACAGCTTTACAGTGTTATTTAATAATGTCAGCAGACGTCATTGGAGGGTGCTACAAATACTCGTCATCATAGTTGTCATCTGTAGTTTAGACAGTTCTCGCGTAATAACGTTCATTTGTGGTTCATTGTCGCTTCATTTTGTTTCCTGTGAGTCATCATCATTAGCTCATTGTGTTCATCAATGGCTGCCACAGTGTCAGATTATGTGACCTATGATTCATTCATGTGTTTATTTTTGTAACGTGATTGAGGATTCAGTAAAGCGTTGAGGCAAACATGCACTTGTACAAGCAAACATTTACATGCGCACACACTGCAGATAACAAACACTGTGGTCAGAATAGATGGTAGTCAACAGTCCCTCAGTGCAGGTCAGCCCTCATTTCACCTCACTGACCCCTGAAAACTATCTATGCATATATACAGGTATGTTTCCCGCCACCCCATTCCTGAGACCTAATCCCTGCCTCGACATGTAACCTATTGAAATGTCTCCCCTCCCTCCCCACTACTGATATGAGTTAATATGTATGAGCTTGTGTGAGCCTTTTACTGTACCTGTGATTGTGGATGCTTGTCTTTGACCATTCAGTTGACACCCCCTCCCTTCCCTTCAACCTCCCCATGTCCCTCCCTCCATCCCTCCCTCCATCCTCTCATCCCTCCTTGCTCCCCTCCTCCTCTCCTGTAGATCACGCGGATGCAGACAGAGAACAGTGCGCTGCGGGGGGGCCAGCAGGCTGGGGGGGCAGCTGGCCATGGGGTAGGGGGGCCTGGTGGAGGAGGAGGCGGAGGAGGGGGAGGAGGCCACTGGCAAGGGGGTGGGATGAGAGGAGGAATAGGCGGAGGGGGTCTGGGTGGGTTTGGGCCAGGAGCGGACCCCCCGGGGCTGTCGGTGCCCTCCTCAGTCGCCCCCCACTCCCATCCCCATCGAAGGGACCGCCAGGCCTTCTCAATGTACGAGCCAGGGGCGGCCCCGGGCCCTACGGCCCATGGTCCCCCAGCCCTGGACTCCCTGGCAGCCCGCCTGCAGCCCCTCAACACACCCAGCGTAAGTTAGAACTCCCCCGGCCCCTTCTACTTCCCACCTCCCTTTGGTGGCCCCGATTGGCTCTCTCTGGCCTGATTGATGGGCGACAGTCCAATCCTGATCTCTCCATTTCCCTTCAGCTTTATCTCTCCCTGCATCTCAGCCCTGATCCTTCTCTTTCAAAGGTCCAGTTGTGCATGACCCCATTTAAATGCTCAACTGTAACACTCATTTGTTCAAAAACAATTAGACCTTAACCTGTGATTTTTAGCACCGTAAAGGGGAAGTGCATAAGTGTGACGTTAAGGAGAAAGATGAAAAGTAGGGATTGTGTTGTCTGTTTGGTTGCCTGGCGACGCCTCTGATTTCTCCGCTCTTGAGCCTGCTGTGCACCCTTTAACCTTCACATTTTCAACCCTTTTTGACCTCCCAGTTAGCTCTCCTGCTTCTGGACAGCTGCTTAATGTAGGAGTTTGATCTAGCACATGTGGAGGTGCATTCACACACACACACACACAAAGAGGAGAACACTTTTGTAGCCCTTACACGTGTCCATGCACACGTGCTGACTTGGCTTGACTCGGTTTCACGCAGCATGTCAGCCTAACACAGCAGGGATTTGCATCTCCATACAACAGGGCTACCAGTCAGAAGCTGTGTCTAACTAATGACGTGCTTGTCTTGAGTCAGTGACATTTAAAAGCAGCGCCCTCTTTAGTGCTGTTTACTGTTGCACTGTGCAGGGTTGTTGGTTGCCAGGTACTTAACATCATGGATTTTCGGGCTGTTTTTATGGGTTGTTTGGCATCGACAGCTTATTGCTTAAAAAAACAGTGTCTCACTCTCAAATATCGAACAAAAGCAGCGGAGGCTGTTTAAACATGTGGCTGCATTGTCATTGAATGTTGATGCTAAATCTTCCCTTAATGACGATGAAGCCCATCTGACGTCACCGCAACCTGCTTGGAGGTGGTCGGGTGCACTCTGACCCGGAGATGGTCCACCTCATGCATAACTTGGTGCATTTCAATTGGTGATGGACACACAAATTATGGCATGGTTTGACCCAGCACAACCAGAAGTGCCAATGAAAAAAACCCTATTGGTCTAAAACAGTCTTTTGTTTCCAGTAAAGAGAATGATACGGCAACTAGTCGGGCTTTTTCATCTGCAGTTTTAGCCATGCTGTGTTGAATAGAGTTTCATAACCAATTTAAACATGCTGAGTCACATCCAAGATGGACCATCTCCAAAACTGGGTCAAAGTGGCCGACTGCCTCCAAGGGATTGTAGTGATGGGCTTTGTAATCACTCAGGGATGATTCAGTGTCATCCCTTCTGTTATTCAAGCAATAAGCAATGGATGCAAAACTGTAACAGCCTGAAAATCCACGATGATGAGTAGCTGGCTACCAGCAACCTTTGCACAGTGCAGTAGTAAACTACACTAAAGAGGACACTGCTTTAAAATGTCATCAACTCGAGACGAATGTGTTATATGCTCTGTTGTATGGAGGTCCCTGCCGCGCCAGGCTGACGTGCCAAGTCAGATTGTTTCAAGCTAAGCCAGCACGTGTGTATGGAAAATGGCTACAGGTGAGCAGTTACAGCATTCAGCAGCATTTAGTCCACAGCAACAACTATGACGCTACAGTATGCAGACACACAACCACCCACCACTACTGTCAACCTTTCTGTGGAAACCTCCACCGAGTCGTGTCCAGTTCACCATCTCCGTACACAAAGATTTACCTGTTTGTCTGTTTTCTTTCTGTCTGTCTGTCTCTTCACCTGTCTGTCCCTTGCTCACTGCAGTGCAGCCGTGCATCCTCTGGATGTAAGCATTCTGTCTGTCATTGCATTGTTTGCCATTTCATCAAATGTAGGATTCTCTCACATGCAACTTTGCACCACTTCTGCTTACTATGCATTCTAATAATGGAGATCAACCTTAGTTAAGATATGTGTGAAGTTCCTTTATAGATGCTCTGTGTGATGTGTAGCTGTTCATCACCAGTTAGTGTAGTTGACAGTGTTCTTTGTACTTCAGTGTTAGATAACTATAGAGGCATGTAGTCTTGATGGGATGATGGGTGAGCTGCCGAGTTGATCTGCCGCTGCTCTCACTGGCTCATTCATCTTGTTTTTCTGCTGTTTATAAAAACATCTCCTCTCTCTGTCCCCACACTCTTTTTTTCCTATTTCTTCATCCATCTGTCCGCTAATCTTTCATTCCCCTCTCCATCTCTTTGTCCGCACATCTCTCTTTCTCCTCTTGTCTTTATCCCTCCATCTCTCTCTTCCTCTCCCCATCCTTGTTTTCCCGTCTTTTGACAGGTACGGAAGGGTGGCACAGGGGGTCCAGCACCGTATGGAGGCCAGCATCTGTCTGGATCTACAGAGATGGGCAGATACATGGTGAATTCTTATAGTTTACAGTTTTTTATTCTAGACTGATTTACCTTTATGATCCTGCACTCCATTTACAATAGGAAGTGAAGATTATAGATTTACATTGTTATGATGTCAAAATCAGCCTCCTACAGATACTGCAGGGGCTTGGAAGATTGACCCAAATCTTGCATTTTTAATATGGAAAACTTGTCTTCAACCATATTTGGCTTCACATATTCACATCCCAGATTATTTGCATTTTCAAAGAAACAACTACAGTTAATCTTTATTCAAAAGATTCAAACTGATGATTTGAAACAGCGTTGAAAATCTACACAATTTAGCAGACTTCTTGTTGAAATCATCACATTCACTGGGAACAAATGCTTGAACTTTGTGGGCGGAGGCATCCGTTAAACTCGGGAGCTTTTTGGTGAGGTGGGTGATAATTGCACTGATGGAGCGTGTCCTTGTTCTGTTTCCCTCCCCAGGTCCCCAAACCAGAGAAGCATGGCAGTGGCACTGACAGCGACTATGACAACACACAAACATACGACGTCTCGCTAAGGTCAGACACACTGCAAGTCACTGTACACACCAAGATGAGTGTGTTTTAACCTGTTTTGCTAATCACTAGAAACAGATAGCAAGTATTTCCTGTGTTATTTTTCATACTTAAGAATTTTATTCTGAAGTCAGATATGCACCCAAAAGATAAAATGAGTCCTGGCATGAAAGTAAAAAGTTGTTATGGGCCCTTCAACTATTTGCTAAGGGGATTGTCTGTGTTATATAAATATGTTGTCATAATTTAACTTTACAGTTTGTTCTCAAAATGGATGTTTGACGTAGCTCCCTTTGCTGCATTTTTGTGTTTTCTTTCTATGCAGAACTGTAAATTTGGGCCACAGGCTGACATGGAGGTTAATGATCTTTACTAACAGTTTTTAATGAGCAATAAACAGGCAGTCTCTTAAGATGTTATTTTGTAACAGTGTGGAGATGCTAAAGCTCATTAGTGTCCTCTGTGGCTTTCAGATCTCTAATTTAGTCCAAGGTGTTAATTAAAGTGCATTTAATGCGTTTCCCTTGTCAGTATGGGCCGCAGCAGTGAGGAGGAAGGTCGTGGGGAGTCTGAGGAGGGAGGCGGTGGGGAGGCGGGGGAGCCAGACCCCACCCTGCCCTGCACAGAGGATGTCATTCTTAAGACTGAGCAGGTGACCAAGAACATCCAGGAGCTGCTCAGGGCTGCTCAGGAGTTCAAACACGACAGGTAGGTGTGAGACAACTCAGATATGGATAAAAGTGACATTGAAAATAGTTTGTTTCTCTCAGAATAAACACTAATTATATCCTTGCTGACAAGTGATCTTCTTGATTAGATAACACATGGAGAAGTCACAGGAACATCTAGCGCCAGAACCATCTTTTCAGAAATTCTGTTACATCTATAAACACTTATTAACAGCTGCACCATGTGAATGCAGTCGTGAATGTCGTAGTGGAATGGCGTCTAGCTCAGAATCAGGTCGCTGTTTCAAAGTTGAGTGCTCATGATGTGGTGTATTGATGTATATCAATATGTCATGTTAAGATTAGCCCAAAGCATCACTTAGTAACAGACAACCTTGTTGCCTCAGTTATCTGGTCGGCTGCCAAATAAAACAACAAATTTCTCCCCTTTTTAGCTTTGTCCCATGTTCTGAGAAGATCCACTCTGCTGTCACTGAGATGGCCTCACTCTTCCCCAAAGTAAGTTCCTAGTACTTCTGTACATCTCATTTCTCTCTTTTACCCCTTTCCACCAAACACTTTCGGTGTAGTTACCTTAAAACCTGTGTGGAATTGTACCTAAACCCCAGAATTGTTTTGCATTTCCACTGCAGACAGTACTCAAATGTAGGTGGGGTTGTTACACACTGCTCCATCCTGCTCTCGCTGTATTTCGTTGTCATTGACAATGCAGTAAAAAGATCTGCACCTTGTTATTCATCCACAGAACAAGGGAGCATGCTGACATGTTCAGAATAAAGAACAGTCTGGAGTGTTTACAGTCTCTGTCACAATCGATGGGATATTTAAAAATTATGGGTTATGGGTACACTGAGTCCTTGTGAAGTGAGAGTGATGATTCTCCATTCATCAATCATCATAAGTGAACAGTACGGTATGCTTTTTTTCCAATTCCATTGTGAAAAGTTGTGGATGGTACCAAAGGAAACGTTCTGTACACAGATCTGGTACTAAAAGGTGGAGCTGTGAACACTGCAGTCTGTTGATTGGTCAATAGAGGACAGTCACTCTTGTTCAGCGCCGAGTTGGTTTTGAGGCTCATGTAACCACTGTTCACACCGTGAAGAGTTTTACATATATTAGTAAACTGTAACTATAAAATAAAGGATGTTGTGCTGCCTCTTGCAGCAGCTGTAGACTGAGAAAAAATCACTTCTTTCACTGGGCCGACCGCCGGCAACTTTTGAGGTGGAACGTTAACTTGTAATGTTACAAGAGTTGATGACATGAATCCATCAGCACACCTTAAATTTCACTGTGACAACTTTGAGCATTACTCAAGTTTTTATTGTCTCTCTTGGATGACAGACACTTTTAGTAATGAGTGGATCTTCAAGTGTTTAAAAATATACATTGATTTCGACCAGTTTATGTGAACTGCATATATCCCAGTCCTCACTGGGAGAAAGAAGAAGAAACCTGGAGCATCGTCCCTGTGGGCTCCGGCAACACTAACCCCTGAGCTTGCCTGAGAAGGACTAAATGCACAAACCTGCTATTTTTAAATATCCCATGGAGAGAGACTCTCACTGCAGCCTGCTCTCTTATTTCTGAAAATGTCGGCGTGCAGCCTCGTTCTGAGGACGATTAACGAGGTGCAGACTGATAAAGGAGGAAATACATTGAGTGCTGGATGGAGCACTGAGTGACAACAACCCCGCCCACATGAAAGAGCACTGTTTATGGTAGAAATGCTAAGTGGACCGAGGGTCTAGGTACCATGTCTGAAGGGTTGCTTTTGGTTCCAAAGGTACTGTACTGAAAGTGTTTGGTGGAAACAGGGATATACTGTTCTAATGAGTAGTGAACTGAACTGAAGCAGACCAACAGGTGGAGAAGAGGCTTCTCTTCTCTGTCTGGGTGTTGCTCTCTTTATCTGCCTTGTTCTGTTTACACCATGCAAGTTGAGTTTTGATCCCCTTCATTTCTCCGTAGCGCCCAGCGTTGGACGCAGTCCACTGCTCCCTCCGCCTGTTGGCTTCCAGTGCCTCGCGGTTGCAGGTTGAGTGCCGTAAGGCGGCGCCCTCGGAGCCGGGGGGCCCTGCAGTGGACTACCAGCTCCTCACTCAGCAGGTCATCCAGTGCGCCTATGACATTGCCAAGGCCGCCAAGCAACTGGTCACCATCACCACTCGCGAGAAGAAACAGTGACCCAGCAAGTGCATGGATGGACGGAGAGGGAAGGGGGGGAGAGAACGGATCAATGCATGGGTGGGCTACAAGGGATGGGAGGGGCTTCTATGAGAGGAAGAAAGAGGGAAAATATGATCACTGTAGATTGGAGGACGAGGGAGGGGGAGTGATCGGGAGAATGATGGGCGTGATGAGGAAAGGAAGAGTCTGGAATATGCATGGAAGAGGAATCAGATGAACGCAAAGAGAACTGATTGTTGAGTAGAAACACTACAGAGGACCGCAAAAGGAGAAATTCCACAAGCGTGGAAGTGAAAGTAGGGAAGGACGAGAGGAAGGATATAAGAGGGGAACTACAGCCTGCTGCAAGCTTAATAAACTGTTGGAATCAGATGTGTATAATAAATCGCTTAACTGTGATAAGCATACGTGAAATACAAGGATGGCGATGTACAGCGAACTGGATCTGGAGATGTTACCGCTTTATTTATTCTCACCTGTCACTCGTCATCCCTCCCTCTCCCTGTTTACCTGAACTAGGGAGGGAGGAAGTGTATGCTGCAAGAGAGGGAAGATCAGCCAATGACAAGCTCCACCACCATCTCCGTCCCTCCGCCCTGTGAGGAGTCAGGGCGTTTCTCCTCTCCTTTCCTCTCTGCCCCCCTCTCTCTCTCTCTTTCTCTCTCTCTCTCTCTCCGACCATACACGAAGCCCCTCTGTCTCCGATCCCGTCCCAGACAGGATGCGCTTGTGGTGCAGAGAAGGACCCACTGGGACCCATCCGGCTCCACCCCCACTCTACACCCCACCCAGGCTCTCAGATGCTTCCTCCTGGGTTAGCTTTCGCAGGGGGCTTCAGCTTTTTTCCGACCTGTCACCCCCTGTTGTCAGTGGTACACAGCATGACCTGGCATGTTTTAATTTCTTTCCTCTCTCTTCTTTTGTTTTTTTTTTTTTTTTTGATATGCAGATTGGTTTGGTCTGCACGTCTGAGGACAAAAATTACTGACTTACACAAACGAAACACTTACACTGGAATAATTGTTGTTTATCATGCCTATTGTTTTTTTTGTATTGATATTTTTACTGACTGTCATCTTGATTTAACTGTTTATGTATGTTTATTTTATTGTCTCAACTATGATTCTCATTTAATGGAATAGGGAGACAGGTGGGAGTATGTGCTCAACTGGGATTTACGTACCGTGCACACACATACAAAAGAAAAAACCTGTGAAATGGTCCTCGACATTTCTCAAGCACTCTTTTTTCTGGGTGACAGTTGAGGTTTTTTTTTCATGTTGTCATGTGTCCTGTGGCCGAGGGGTCGAACAGTTGCCAAAGGGGAGAGGGTATTGGGAGAAATTTGTTTTTGGGTTAGATTTTCTGTCAGACCGAGAGCCCCTTGGCGTATTATGACAGGACCTGGATCAAAATGCTCTTTTCATGTATCCTCAGCTGTCTTTTTGGGGGCTTGATTTATCTTACAATTTGCCTCATTGAACAGAGCCAGTGGAATCATCTCAGAATCAATCTTATATTCATTTTTGCGGTGCCAAGCAGGATAATAAAATCATTTGGTCCAGTCTGTGTATGAGGATTAACCCTCTCCAGTCTTGCTTTGAAGCAGTATGTTATGTAAATGGCGGGTGTGCTCCTGGGTTATCATTATTTGCATGCATGGTTAACAGATGTTCGTCACATTAAGTTGATACACATACCGGTATGTTGCAGTTAAGCTTTAAGTAGTCCTGTGGAAAGCACCAGATCTTGCAACCTGGAAAGTAAATATGATGAGAGAGCATCTTTTCATTTGAGAAAATACGCTCATTTGAAATGGATTTAACCACCTCAAGTGTGCTTGATGTAGTTTGCCTTGTATTGCGTTAACTTTTTCAGACTGTCTGGCAAGCACAATCAAGCCCACGTTCGTCACGGCCTGCTGATCTGGGCCACAGAAGTTGTCACTTCTAGCTCACTGTCTCTGATGGGAGACAGCATCGGGAACAAAGATGTTTTTTGTTTTTGTTTTTTTGCTTTTTCAAAAAGAGAGCGCACTTAGCCTACTGTAGGTTTGAAGCTTGTTGTACTGTGCCGAACAAATACGGTCATATCTGTAACAAAGGATGCAGATGGGATCTAAAAAGTTGTCCCTAGCTGCCAGGAGGACCGTCCTCTTCTGGTTTAGATTCACCTCTAACCCTTCTCCAATGGTCATGTCACTCAGAGTGTTTGTGGCTTTAATAGCTGGTTGTTCTTGCATTGGTATAATCTATAATCATACTCCGAAGACCTCTGCACATTAAAGTTACTTGCCTGAAACGTTGACCTCATCCTCCAAACAGCAGTTGCATCTCAATTTTTCTCTCGTATTGCTGCCTTTCAGCAAGAAGCAATTAGACCTTAATTAGCCCCAAACACTTTGAGAGACTGACGCTTCACCACCTTCAGCACTTCTCTGTCCAGTTTATTCATGTTTGGTTTTTCACACACGCCCCTCTTATACAGTCGCACACACGTCTCCGTAGGGGAGGATGGATTGTTTGTTCTGTTCCCTGTCAAAACAAATCATATCCAGAAGACTCATGAAATGTATCATTGTTTGATATCGGATGCCTTTGGACGTCATCATCATCTCCTGTTTGACTGGCTGAGTTACAGTGACGTTGTACTGACTGCTGAAACAACACAAATACTTCCCATACACGCACGGGGGGGGCAGCGGAAAAGCTCGTCCCCTCAAATCATGATTGCCCAAGTTTTAGACTAGAGCCATATATATGAACATATATTTTCATGCTATATTTTATATTAAGCTATATGTTAGGGTTATGTGTGCGAGATATTTATGTCTATTTGTTGGCCCAAGTGGGCTTCAGGCTGTGGGCACCAAATCTTCATTCAGCTCTTCAGTCTTGGCACCAATGTACTTGTAGATATTTTAAGTCTTGTGACTACGGTTATGCTGTGGTATTATTGTCCCCTTATGTAGTTATATTGTACACATTAGCGATCCTACTGGAATCGGCAGGAAGTGAAGAGCGAGAACAGTTTGACGTAGGCATTTACTCGGCGGTGTGGTCTGAGTTGCACTATTTTCAAACATCGACTGGGTGAAGTAGGATCTACATTATGTACTGCACTCTCCCAAAGGTCTTAGTTCAAGTACATTAGGTGCAGGATGCAGGGTTTGATTCGGGATGGGGCAATAGGAAAAGGTCTGAAGCGCACTTCGGCTTAGCACTACAGTCATCTCAAATGGTCGGGAGGAGGGTCTTAAATGCACACGGCCTTCCCCGAGTTAGACGACACTACGTAGGGTGCCTCTAGTATGAATGTTAAATACTTCCGTCAGTTCATGCCCAACACACTTTCTACACTTCCATCATGTCCAAGATTTAGCACATACTCTTCAACATGAAACACACACCCTCAACTTATCAGTTGGACCAAGCCTTCTACAAAGTACAAACATTAAGTCTGCAGCCGGTGAATTATACACACACACACTTCTGATACTCAGCCATTGGCAGTGCACTGTGGCCTGTACTGTTGCTGTCCCTGTGTTTCTTCACAGCTCTACACTTTGGGAGATGGGTGACGGGAGAGTTATCTTTTAACAGAAGACGTTAAAAACTGTATAAAGTAGAGAAAACAATGACTTAAAAAAGGTCAATCGTAATGGAAACTCATAAGCTGTACATTTGTAATAAAATAGTAAAACAAGTCAATTGTTCCGGATCTGTCTGCTGGTTTCTTCGCACTGTATAGATGCTCACTCTGTAAGAGACAAGTGTCAACCTTCAGGACGGTCTCAGTAAAGGCTGTAGCCATGGAGTTAACACTGGGGGGAACCAACCACCCACCCACAGCAGTGAAGCAATGGCTCCTACTGGGGTATTATAATAATGTTTATGTTTAATTTATTAGGCTTATTTGCCAATTACGCTCAGTCACAGTCACGCTCCCTGCCAGCATTTGTATGGGGAAGTAGATGGGTTGCAAAAATGGGCCCCATTTGGGATAGTCCATGGGTTCCATATCGGCCCCATGCCATTTGCCCACATGTGTGGATTTACCCAAGATAAGATGCCCATTTTGGGCCCATATCCACTTGGTACCCAGGTAGCCCTAGCATTCCCATGTGGGGCCCGCTCGGGTAAAGCCATTGATATGGGCAACTGGCATGGGGCCGATATGGAACCCATGGACAATCCCACATGGGGCCCATTTTTGCAACCCATCTACTTCCCACATGGGCCCTACATACAAATGCTGGCTGGGCTTGTGCATAGATTATAAGCATCATAAATTTTGGGAGGTGGGGGGTTATTTTTGCCCTGTTTCCACCAAACTTTCACCAACTCTTTCAGTATGGTACCTTTGGAACCAACAGTAACCCTTCAGACATGGTACCTAGACCCTAGTGTTTCCACCGCACACAGTTCTCTTAAATGTGGGCGGGGTTGTCGTCACTCACTGTATGTCATAATTACTGGTGACAAAAAAAAGGGAGGTCTGCACCTTGTTTATGCCCACATTTTCAGAACAAAACAGAACAGGCTGCAGTGAGAGTCTCTCTCCATGGGATGTTTAAAAATAGCAGGTTTGTGCATTTAGGCCTTCTCAGGCAAGCTCAGGGGTTTAGTGTTGCTGTAGCCCACAGGAACGATGCTCCACAACACTTGTTTTTTCTGTCTCTGAGTGAGGGCTAGAATGTACGCCGCTCACATACCCGGTTAAAATTTATATATAAACACTTTAAGATCCTCATTCCAAAAAGTGTCTGTCATATTAAAATAAAGGGATTCTCAAAGTTGTCACAGGTAAATTTAAGGTGTGCTGATGGATTCACGTCATCAACTCATGCATTGAGTAACATTACAAGTTAACGTTCCACCTTAAAAGTCACCGGCAGTCGGCCCAGTGAATGGAGTGATATTTTTCTCTGGCTCCAGCTGCTGTGAGAGGCAGCGAAATATCCTTTCATTTTATATTTACAGTCTACTAATAAAACTAGAAAAAGTGCATCAAACTGAACTGTACTGTACTGCTTGGTGGAAATGGGTCTTTTGAGCACACCTGAATATTGGTAGGGACGTCCTCTCCCTTTCTCTATATAACACAATTACTGCCGTGGTTTCAGTCAGGAAAGAGTACCAAAGGTTTCTGTATTAAAGGCTAAAATGTTGCTTAATGGAGACAAACAAAATCTGCACCATGTTGAGGTAATTAAATACTACTTGGTATAAGTATTGCATGCAGTCTTTGCATCTTTCTATACCTGATCCCTGCATTAAAGGTTTGAATTGTTTCACGCCTTTAACCCACACTCATGTTTTTGCTTAAATTTGATTACAGACTTCTCTTTAAAACCTCTCATTTTTCTTAATTAAAAAAACATTGTACTTGTTTAAAATTTAATTTGCAGAGCTCCCTTGTGTAAAAATAGTTTTTAAATCGCTACCATTAGAGGTAATTATTTTGCTGTGTTGAGGTCGCTCTACACTGAGCCCTCAGTTTCCTGATGAAGACACTCCGGCCACTGTTAGCGCACTAGTTTATTTCCATGAACAAGTCCAAGAAAAGAACAACTGACAGCCTCACAGGAAAAGTATTAACTACAACCACTTTAACCCATCATAGCATTTAAAATCCATGTGATAAGAAATATATTTGGTTGTAAAAATTATATTTCATACTTCCTTCTGAAGATTAGAGTTAGAGTCACAGATAAATAACGTGCCCAGAAATGTACTGAATTAGTTTGAGGTCATTTAAAAAGTGTCTCTATTGTGCTGAGCACTCAAATCATTGTCACAATTCTTTAAAACTAGAAATTTAAGTGACCCTTATCAAAAATTGAAAATTTCAAGCAGCGTTGAGCTGGCCCTTAACCCTCTGCGCAGCTCTGGGGTGCTGGCAGGACGCCGGCTGAGTGAGATGGTGTTTTCTACATCCACTGTGTGTGTGCTGGAGAGACCTAACAAATGCCAAAAACTTGAATACCCCCTATATTCCTGAACATCCATCACTGTTACATAAATAGGATAATAATTTGTTCATTTAAAATCATACTTAAAAAATATATAAATTATGAATGAAAACTTGATGGCACACTTTGTAGTATCAGCAAGTTTCTGTTAAAAAAAAAAAAAAATCAATATTTAAATGAAACTTGTGATTTACATCCCTCATAAATTAATATTTGATTAATCACTTTGAGGTGTAATGACAACTTCCTAGAACTTTGCTCTTTAAAAAAAAAAAAGATTTTTAAATCAAATACTGATATTGGTATTAGCTTCAAAAATCAAGTGACTGGTCAGCTATAACTGGTCTGACTGGTCTGTCTAACATTTGCTTATGGTGTTTCAAGATTGGAGAACACATCCTGACATCCGTAACGGATCTTTCGAACAAACGTCCACACACTCAACACTTTTATCTTGGAATTTATTGTCTTTGTAAATCCTTTTCTAAAATCAGTCTTCAAAATAACGCTGTTTACACACTCGTACCATTTAATAACAACACATAGCGCACACCGTGTTGCTTAGAACAGCAACTTAAATACTCACACACTAAGCCTTCACAGGTAAAAGCAACCTATTACTACAAAACTACTTATTAAAACAAGTTCTGATAAAATGCAGCACAGTAAAAACAACCCTCAGCAAGGAAAACTGACAATCCAGAAAGAGAGACCTCACACTGATTGTGATAAATGGAGTGAGCAAAATGAGGCGTGTACACTGCAGTGTGTGTGAGAGTGCGATCAGACACGCGTCGTAAAAAAAAAAATCTTAAATTTGCCTGTCATTGAATAAAACCCGAGGGCTTCTCTTTGATGTCATGCTTACAGGAATGTCCTCAGGGGACTGATCCAGACCTACATGAATGAGGAGGGTTGTGTAAGCGTACATAACATACACTAGCCTCTTTTGTAAATATTCTTTGATGTTTGTGATTTAGGGGCTGTGGTCTGGAGGACTGGATGTTAAATCTATGACGTACATATGCAAGTTGCTAAGAAATCATTTGCCCCTGTGCTCTTTCTGTAAATCACACTAATACATCATTTTAGATGTTTAAAAAATGTTCTCCGTCTTTACCAAGGAATAGTAGCTATAACAATGGTCCCCAAATCACTGTGTTCACAATCAATTTAGACAACAAAACTAACTGACCCTTCAGCGGCTGCGGCATTTCGGCCTCAGCTTCCAGAATATCCAGCATCTTTTTTCGACAGAGATGGTCCAGACCAGCTCTGTCAGATAAACAGCAAAGGTTCAAGACAGCTCCATGTGTATAGAATGTGTGATTATTATTAGGAATGCTGCCCTGATAATGAGTCACAGTCTTTTTCACTGTTGCAAGTATCGTCCGCTCTTCACCTCCTCTACATGAAATAACACTTGGGTGCATTCTTGACATTGTTGGGGGTGTTTCCTTCATTTTCTTATGGGTATTCATCTGAGCTGGAGGAGCTGGGCAGAAGAACACACTCCTGTCTTCTGCCCCTTTTCCGCCTCCTGTTTGCAATTCGTAGCCTCCTGCGGATCACATCTGCGGCAGACACACACACACACACACACACACACACACACACAGATAAACACAATATGAATCAAACTGCTTGATACAAAAACATGGCCCCTCGTTCCCTCCGCCTAAGATGATGTGTTTTGGTTCTGTCTGTCTTTGAACGGATGGGTTACCTTAACACAATAATCAATTTTTGGATTAATGAATTTAATGCCTCTGTCTCCACACAGTGTACGTGGAAGCTACGTATGCTAACACTCTGGTTAGCAGCAGCTAGCACAAACCTTCCACTTGCCATGCCACTAAAAAGGAAATAAAATAAAGTGATTTGGCCAATGAGAATCATCTGAGGTGATCCAAGCTGTCACTGGTCAGAAGCACGAGTTCACAGAAAAAAAAACACAAACAAAAAATCTTTATAATTATGACAAAAGAAAACAAGTGTTTGTCTTTTTCTGCTAAACGAGGATGCATGGATTCTGCAGGAACCCTGCAAGATTAAAAAAAAGCTCACTCCTGACTGAACCACGTGTGGTCCACCTACCTGCCACACTGTCGTAGTCCTGCTGTGGGTCATGCCAGTAAAGACTGGGCGTGGTCCTCCAGTGGCGGTACAGGCGTGTGTGAAGCACTGACAGGGTGAGGAGAATCAGCAGGAAGCCCAGTGCTGCTGCTGCCCACACCGCCTCGTCTGTCCTGGGGGTCCTTGGGAACCCCTTATTCACAACAGTGGCCGAGGCCTCCGAGTCCTCGTTACATTCACAGCGTTCGCCTGCTCTGCAGCTTCCACAGTCGTGGCTGTCGGGCAGGTAGCTGTCTGGCTGTGGGTTCTGGTGTTGTTGTGGCTTAGGCCGAGGCTCTGATTGGGATTTGGAAACCGAATCAAAGCCAGTCTTTTCACTCTTGTGGTGAGAGTGTGTGTGGCTGTGTGTTTGCTTATGTTCCAGCTCTCTCTCTTTAACATCTACCACTTCATTATCCTTCATCATGCCATCTGCTGTGGTGCCTTTATTAAAGGTTTTCTCTTGAGAGACGTTCTCTTTCAGGCTTTGTTTGACAGCGTCTTTGTCTCTCTGTTTGGCTGAGTCTGTACCTTCATCTGTGGAACTGAGGGCCAGGGCGTTGGGCCTGGCAGTATCGTTATGCTCCCTGTTCACACCGTGTGCTAGAACATCTAACCCAGCAGAGGGGTTTGGGGTTCTGAGGTCAGGAAGTTTAGGACTGAGCTGCTGTGCAGCTGTCTGTAGTGCTAGCCTGCTTTTCTGAGGTGTAGGAGTCTTAAATCCTAAAGAGTCACTTTTTAGTGTCGTCTCAGACATATTTGACCCCATATTTGAAGACGTTGTGGGCCTGGGTGTAAGGCCCTGGTTCATGTTTTGGATCTCAGACTGGAGAGGAACATCCTTGGGACCTGGAGGATCAGATACAGTCTTGTTTCCTGGAGGAGAATCTTCTGGTGATCCAAGCGTGCTGTTGTAGTTCTGGACACCCCGTGTCCTGCTGATGGTGGTTCTGTTGTTCTGGTCTGTTATTGCGTTTTGTCTTTCGTTTTTCTCGTCCTTATTATCCTCCTGTGTTTCTCTAATGGCAGCTCTTATCTGCCTGCTTTTGCCTTCCTCTTTAAAGTGTTTCAAGCTTTCCTTCTTCATGTTGGACTCTAGCTCTGTCTCCATCGCTCCATTCAGCAGAGCAGAGATGGTCTGCTCACAGCATCGCCTCACAGACTCCTGTGGATTGACAATAACGGCTAGTTAGAAACATCTAAAAAAAAAAAAAAAAAAACCAACTTTTCATTCTGCTTTTATTGCAGCACGTGTGAAACTACTGATAATTAATGCCATGTAAATGAACAACATCAGCATGACGGTCAGTCAAGTCTCCAAACCTTCATTGTTGCTGAGTGTTTCTCTGGGTGTGTGTGCTGCTGCTGGTGCTCCTCAGCTGACCAGGTTAGCAGCAGGTTGTAGTTCCTGCTCTGGCTCACACCACCAAATGTATTTGTTGTGGATGTTGTGGTCTCCAGCCAACCGCAGACATCTGAAGAAGCCACAGTGGACAGCTCCAATGTGCGACCCCATGACACCAAGGCTACTGGCTGAACACAAAGCAAACAGTGAGCATACCGTCCCCCTCTGTCCTCAAGTCCTGATAAATGCTAACAGGGACAAAAAGGCTACTTATATTACTGCTTCTCCTCAAACGGTGGTGTTTAGTATATTTTACACTTACATTAAGGCTGTTAAACCCTTAAACAGTCTGGTCTTGCTCAGTCCGTACCACAGAGGTCTATTTTTGAAAGCGTGGTACTGAGTTACATCTCAAGTTGGAGTTAAAGCTCCAGAGTTAAAACTAGCAAAGCTTGCAAAGTTCAAGATATTTAAACAAGTGAGTGGACAGAAAATATTGAGACTTAAAGAAAATCTTCACCCCCCCAAATGACCATTTGTATATCAATTACTCACCCTGTGTTATTGTTAATTTCTCACATGTCTCCTTGGTCAACAAAGAATCCAACAACAAGAAAATTCCTCATGAATTGGAGTCATAGCTGATTGGTTAGCAGTTAACCAACTCTCACACAGCTTGTGCAGTATAATCCAAGTCTCATTCATCCAGTTGTATGATCAGTACTTCCCAGTCAGGCAGCCCTTTCCAACAGAGCGCTGAACTAAAATCTATGCTCTCTTTAGAGCCAGACTCCACTGACAAAAACAGTGATTTTACCTCGCTAAACATGGGAGCTACTGGTCTACCGCCGCCTCGATCGGGTGGTTTGTTTGTGGTATTGTGTGACTTTGGTGTTTGAGAGGGTTAATTTGGATTCATCAACGTCACACAATTACACAAACTCACTAATTAACTGAGGCAGTGGCAGACCAGCAGCTCCTGTGTTCGGTGAGGTAAAATTACTGTTTTTGTCAGTGGAGTCTGGCTTTGAAGAGAGCACAGATACGTTTTACATTTTGTTAAGTTTGCCATTGGAGGGGCTGTCTGTTACCTGCTACCTGGTCATTTAGGGGGTTAGGTTTTCCTGTAAAAGGCAACAGAGATATTGAGATTCTACTGCCCCTTACTGCCTTTGGTAAGGGGTCTCACCATATGTTCACTGAGCTGTGGATGTGAGGTAACGATGTGGCCTGGCAGACAGGAGCGGGCCAGGACAGACAGAAGCTGACGCTCGTGGAGAGGAGCACAGGGATGGTAGAGCAAAACAGTGGCTCCATGCTGGAAGACACACAAACACAAGCACACATGTGACCATCCTTGTCTCCATCCTCCAGCATCACCACAGGGTTTCCAACAATTTTGGTTGTCCCTAAAATTTATGACACAATTTTGAAACGGTGCTCACCAGAATGATAATACTGAATCCCCTCTTTGTTTGCTCATAACGTTTTTCAGCTGACAATGACACTTAAGGGAAAATGTCTGGGCTCCTTTGAGGAGAGAAACCGCAGACAATCACCAACTAATGCGTTAAACCTGCTGGGATTTCCAGTCTATTCTGGCATTATGGTCTACAATGGCCTATTAACAAAAAATCCCTAACATGGCATTGCTGCTGGTTCAACCCCTAATATTCAAGAAGATCTATTTTCAGTGGCAGCCCTGCTACCAAGGCTCTAAACCAGTTTTATGTGAGTGTTGACAAAGTTCCCTGTAAGGGTAGTTTTCAGCCTGGACCCTATTTTCCCATGTTTTTGTGTCTAACTGACTAAGGGGAACAACAATCTTTGAAACTGGTCCAGTATTGAGTGAGAGCACTGCAGTGACTAGCCTCAACAGGGGCACGTTCACATCGTCAATTTACATCCACCTAAGTGACTGTTTTTACCACTGCCTGACAACATCATGGATGTGATATACTTTTCTATTAATGAGTAAGATCCTTTTTGATTAATCACCATCTCCGAACCCACCAGGCTCAATTTAAATAAACTGTAATTTTAGTGTTTATAGAGCAGCATGTTTTCACGTCTTATTGGGTGAATGAAGGGTTCAGTTCAACCAAACCAGAGTTATCAATTGTTGGAACAGTGGAAAGACAAACCAAGTTGGTTTTTATGAGTTTTATTTTGTTTCTGTCAACTCTGAATGAAGTGTGTTGTACGATGATAAAATAACTGTTCATTCAACAGTGCAAACATGCTCTGAATGCTTACATTAAAGCCTGTTTTGCTCTCTCTCTCTTGATACTGCACCAATATAAAAAAAATGTTGTTCCCATTAGTCACTTATAGATATATATAAAAACCACAGGGCGACAGAATCCAAGCTGAAAAATACCAAACTTAACTTTTAAAGGGGACCTATTATGCTCATTTTCAGGCCTTTGTATTTGATTGTTGGACTCCTATAGAGCAGCTACACACGATTACCCGCACAGAAAGCTTTGTAGATCTTTGGGACGCTGTGTCTCTCGCTGCATCGCTCCCTTGTATTTCCTGCATCCCACGAAAACGGTCTGTTTCATTTTGCCGGTGCGGAAGTTGAGAGAATTTCACTTTTGAAAATGTCAACTTTTGAAATACAGCCTGTATGTGTTGGATCCTGAATCCGATCCGGAGGTAGAGACTGGACAGCCTGAAGTTTCTAAAGTACAGAGGTTACTTCAAGACGTCTCTGAATGGTAAGTAAAGTTAGCCGTTAGCCGTAGCTTGTTGTTGTCATTACCCTCATTACCTGCTTACCTGTGCAGCATATTCCTGGGCATGCCCAGTTAAGTCCGGCACGCATTGACGTCAATGGGACTAGTCTTTAAAAAAAAGACAGTAAAACACAGCGTGCAGAGCCATCCAATACAGCTCGCGGGGCTCACGTCCAAATGTATAAACCTCATTATTTGACGCTTTGGCATCGTTTAACACGAGTATCTCACATTGTAACACATTTATAGGTCAGAAAAGAGGAAAAGCAGAATAGTTCCCCTTTAAAATACCAGGAAACAATACACTGATTGTGTCTTAACTCCACAACAAAAACAGATTTCTAGATTGGGAAATAATACACAAGGAAAATTGGGAACTGGACAAATTGAAATGTGTTTGCCAGGCTGTGTTCTGCTGTCTACAATCACCAAACCCCTCAATGCGTCAGTCGACCCATTTGTCAAAACTATGGCGTCTTAAAAAAGGTAAATATGTGAACATGCAAGATTCCACAACACCATGTGGTCTCTTAACTGTCTTGTCAGTTCAAATAGACTAACTAGAGATACTACAAAATCATTGATGTCCCAAACACAAACGTCTGTCCATTTACTGTGCTTAGCAGACTGGAGATTGGAGACAGAGCACCGAGACATGTTTGATGTCACAACTTACGTGCAAGTTATTGAGCCACCGTTGAGGAGGACAGTACAAGTACTCTCCACTCTCTGCTCCTACTGGTCTGTACGCTCCACTATAACACACACACACACACACACACACACACAGTCAGCAGCTTAATACAGTGACAAGCCCTTCTATGCATGACAAAATGACATATGTTGATAACTTTATTGCAGCTGCAAAGAACAGAAACCATGGACAACTGAGGTGTTCTAAAGCTGTTCATATTAATATCTGTGCATGTGTCAGCGTCCACCTCTTGAAAGCATTTGTGTTTTAATGTCAGTCCAAACAGTCTTACCTGTTGGGAATGGTGTGGTTGTAGAAAACAGATTTGTCCATGCAGACCTGCCTGGCTGGCTGCAGTAAGAAGAAATCAGATCAATAAGATTTTATCGCCTCATCTCTGGGTTAATTATTAACACAGTCATGAAAAACAATGAGCAGGCAACACTTCAGTTTACACCCATTTGTTGTTGACGACAAAAACATAACAAGGAAGATGTTTAAGTTAACTCAAACTACGGCTTTAAAAACATATTTGTGAACTTTGACCTTGGATGTGTCGCTGGGTGTTCTCCTATTGAGCTTTGATTTCAGGAAATAGCCACTGAGGGTCAAAGGTTTGGAAAGAAGTCTCAAATAAAGTGCTTGATAAAGTGTGTACTCACCACGGGATCATACACTCTGTCAATACTGGGAAGTCTCTGCAGATAAGAGGGACACTGGTCAAATCACCCAGTAGGTTTAATGGCTGCCTTACAGTGCAGGCAGTGCCAGATGTGCATGTACAGGATTTACCAAAACAATTACTGGTTTCCCACGATTGTAGAAACTTCCTGGCACAGAGTAAACACACCCCACCCATCTGAGCCGGTGAGGCTTTGAGGATAGTGCAGGCACAGATGATGATTATGATGATGATGATGATGATGATGAGGTCGGTTGTATCCATAGTTACCTGTGTCGACTCTGGCCAGGTGGAGCCTGGACAGTCCCAGTTCGCAGCGTCCGCAGGCAGGTCCCTCTCCAAAGACAGCTACCACACACACACACAAACCTTTAGAGCATTTTAACACCTACAGTGACTCACTGCATATTATATACTTAAACCACGAGGTGACACACGCACACCAACTGATTTAACAGTATAAGTTACCTTTCCGTTGTCACATCCGGGCCCCGGAGACTCGGGGACACCGCACCGACCCAAACTGACCCACAGCGCGGCCAGCACAGTCACTGTCAGCGGCGGGGACGTCGTTTGGCTCGGCATGGTCACTCAGGTGGAACCAGACGCACATTTAGACATTAGTTGGTCCTCTCCTTACACAGCGACTGACGAAGAGCTGACCTGCCATTGTCCCGAAACACAAATGATCCTTGACGAAGAAAAACTACCGAGGGAGGCTCGGTTAGTCAGAAACACACAGTGTTGTGTACTTCCATGTTACTTCACCAGTTTGATACTAAATATAAAGTCACTCAAATTATTACAAGATTTGTTTTCCTTTTGAATTTCAAAATATAATCGCTGTATCAACTTCATTAGCTATATTTATATCTTATGTTCCTATTTCTCTACACTTAGTGAGTCAGTCGAGTATCTTATATAATATTTTGAAGTCATGTGGGGTCTACTTTATGTTCTGTTTATGTTTTCTATTAAAATTGTAATACCCGTACTTTTATTTTGGGAATAAAATCCCATAACCGGAAGTGCGCTAACTCTCTTCCTGTAAAACTTTTTTTTCTTTATTTAACAAAATCATGTACAAACAACATGGCTTACATCTTTTTTTAACGTTACAAAGGAGCAGGTGTATAGGAAGAAAACAGAAGAGAGAATCTACATGAGAAAATAACATCTCTATGAACTCTTCCTGTAAAACTTCACGCAGCTGTTTAACTACGGAAGCTGGAAAGGAACAGAAAAAAAAAATCGAAGCAGCATACGATACTGTGGTTAAAACTGTGACTATCCTCTGGGAGGCGACACAACAGTTTAATATAACACGAGTAAAGTTCGCTTTATCTCAAGAGTTTAACCTTTTAGTTTTGCTTCTAAAAGCAAACAAGTTGATCCCCTTGGAGCTGTGCTGCAGATACCATTGAACATTCTTGGTCACCAGTTTGTTAGTTACTGGAGAAAGTGGACATCTCATTTTGATATAGTGGCTGCTACTCAGTTACAATGTGTAATCAGGATAATATAAATACTTGTGCATTCATAAGTGTGAGTATAAAGGTATTGACATAGTGTGCGTGTGTGCAGATGTAGCCTGTGTCTACAAAGATAAGTAAAGTAGTGGTGTATGTTTTTACATCTATGTGTGTGTGTGTGTGTGTGTGTGTGTGTGTGTGTGTGTGTGTGTGTGTAAGCATATATATATATATATATATGCAATCACTGACCGAGCCTGTTGTTGTTGGAGCAATTTATTTCTCTATTAATGTCTGGGCTTTTTTCTGTTTCTTTTCTCTCCTTTTTGTACTTAATTCTATAACACATATAAATCTATGGAAATTAACTAAAATAAAATTCTTCTGTACTATTTTTTTGCAGTTGGTTTCAACCTGTTTAGCATGACAAAACTTTACCCGTCTGTAATCATGCAGACATTGCAGGCAGGCTGTCCTGTCACTACAGACAGTGACACCATTGAAACAGGCATTACCTGTTGGCAAGGTAAACCAGCCTTTCCAGCTGCGCAAGGCGCACAAGTCAGATCCAACAGCCACAATAATACTGGTTGTAAAACGTTTTGCTTTCAAAATAAAAGCACACTGTATAGAAAACAGTGTGTGGAACAAACATGTACAGTCTGTCTCCTGCTGTGTCACAAAGAAGAGACATAATTGATTAAAATGATCAAGTTGGCACTTTAAATACATGGCAGGTGCGTTGTTTTTTTCTTTCAAAGTGAGTTTTATTTTGAAATGTGTGATGGGAAATATTCAAATTAGGATCTCTTGACACTTTTCTTGTTTCCCCACCCTTTAAACTCCCAAGCGCCACACACACAAACACACACCTTGTAATAAAAGTGCACAGGTGGGTCTGCCAGAGGAGACGTGGGTCCCTGGACAGAGGAGAAGTCTGGACCTAAATGGAGTCCACTCTCCCCAAAGGTTGGTTGTCTTTTTGATCATGATTTGCTTACCCATTTGCTGAGTTTTTTTTAAGTTTGATGAGTGTGGGATTTTAGATATGGTCTCTATATTTAACTAAACAGACAACAATAATGTCTAGAAGAAAGAAGAGGATCCATTTATTGCATGTTTTATGGTGGTGTTTCTACGACCAATGCAGCCTGTTTACACAAAACAAAGACTTTCTTTCCTTTTACTGTTAAGGGTGTGGCACCTTTCTGAATTATTGTAATAGGCAGTTTGTTGGTTTAATGGCAAAGGGCACCAAAGTGTAATCAACCTGCAGGTACGTTTTCACTGATTTAGTAGTATGTTTGATTTTTTTCTTCTCTATGTGTTAACCGGGCTGTCCATTTAAGGAAGTGGGCCAATAAGGAAGTGCAGCAGGACAGTGTAAATAGGTTACTACATCAGATGATCCTCCATAATGTCTGTAGATGCTGGCAGCTCATCAGCTGATTTTTTTTATGATTTTAAATAGAAATAAAAGAGAAATGAGAGCAACTGGCATCTGTCTTTAATCCTGTCATCCTGTGCTGTGTAGCTCCTGGTGGAGTGGGCGCTGCAGGTGTCCAGCAGCCAGCGACCGTCCCTTCTGGTGGTTTGCAGTCTCTTACTGAGGTAGCGGAGCCTGCGGACTTGGGCAAGGTAGAGGGAGCCAAGGGTCAACCCGGGCAACCTTTAGGAGTCGGAGATGGACAGGTGAGCAAGAGAGGCATTTGAAAAGCACAGAACAGTTATTTGAATAAAAGGTGCATGTATGCATCACTTTGCCACCAAAGATTCAACAAACTGCATGTCTCCATTACCCATCAGTTATCTAAAAAAAGAATACTTTAAAATGATACACATCAGATGCACCTACGAGGTGCCCAGTAGCTCTCTGGATAGATGGCAGTGTCCTTGCTGCAACGGCCTGGAGCTCAATGCCAGCCTGCAGCCCTTTGCTGCGTGTCATCCCCCTTCTCTTCCCCCTTCACACTAAACACTGCCCTGTCAATTAAAGGCAAAAAGGCCCATAAAATAATCTTTGAAAATGCACCTACAGCTGCACAGTTGTTTGTCAGCTCTGTGTATGTGTTATTACTCACCAGACTGAGTTGTAAAGACTGTGAAGGACACAGCTGATGATCTCTGCTTTTTCTTTTTGCCTATCATCAGGAGCTGTACTCACTTGACAGCTCTCTGTCCTCCTCGGACAGCGAGGATGAGGGTATCGGCAAAAAAGACAAGAAGAAGAAGAAGGTGAAGAAGAAAAAGAAGAAAAAGGTATGTGTCTCAAAAAGCTTATCTTCACTAGTAACTAAGACATATTCACTATGAAATGCTTTGGCCATTGTTGCGTATTCTCTTGGAAACTGTCTGTAAAGTATCGTTGGTACAAGTTGGACAGACTGTTGGGACAGTGCTGACAAGCCTACAGTCTCTTCACGTCCAATAAAACAAAATCATGTCACTACACAACAGTCAGTCGATCCTGTGGCGTCTTGAGGGTGTTGTCTTCACTGGAAGCTGCACATGTGAGGCATAAAGAAGTGGGCTGTGCCAGTCAAACAGGAGAGAACCAGGGTTGGAATTAATTTGTTCATGATGTAGATCAACTGTCACTTTTGCATTGGTTTGCTCACGGCATAGCTGCAATGGGTGTGTGTGTGTGTGTGTGTGTGTGTGTGTGTGTGTGTGTGTGTGTGTGTGTGTGTGTGTGTGTGTGTGTGTGTGCGCGCGCTCCTTTTTGGTGAAATGCTTGTGCAATTTCTTTTGTGTGTTGCTGAGTTCTTGAAGAGCCCCTCCCTTCTGCTGCCAGCTATGCTGCCTTCTCTCAGAGGCTGTGACAAAGCTGCGCTCGGTGTGTTTGTAGTGACTCATTCATTTAGATTCTCATTATTCACTTTCACCAACAAAGGAAGGTATAAATAAACCTGTTCACTGTGTACACAGAGCTGAGCAATAACTTCCTTGCTTCTTTCCCACCAGGATTCCAGTTCATCCTCATCATCTTCATCCTCCTCCTCCTCCTCTTCTTCTTCCTCCTCCTCTTCTTCCTCCAGTAGCTCTTCAGAGAGTGACAGTGAGGTAAGTTGTGGTTTAGGTGCTGCTCAAGAATCACACAGGTATACACAGTAACATTGCTTACATGCAACTCCTGTCTTGCTCTAACATGTCACCCAACATGATGACAAACCTCTCAGTACCACAGAGCCCTGCCTGACACTTACTCGTGACGAGGGAAGTGTTTTGTTTGCATTGATTTGCAAGCTGCAAGATGCTTGATGCACAGCTCCCAGTATTCTTTCAGTAGAAGCCAACACATTTCCTTTGGAGGTGTTAAAGAGACTGTAGAAGTGATGGTTACACAGTGCAGTTTTGTTTATGTAAATCCTTCCTGCAGCACTGCTAAATTAAGTCCTTGGCCACGAGCACAAACAATTTCACATCAGCTCACAGGGGATTGATAGTCTCTTCTAACTATGCCACTGCCTCAGGTGAGGATATTGTCAAAGCTAACAATACAGTTTATAAAGAGGATATTGGCTGTCAAGTTGACTCTGTTTAGAGTTAAAGTTAGTAGATCAACACATCAACCTTCCCCAGGCCTGATTTGAACAGTTTCAGCTTTTGAAATAACTCAAAGCCAAAGATTGCCCAATAAAGTATTTTCCCTTTTTGTCTAGTTTAGTAACATTTATCTTCAAACACATGATGGTGTGATGTCTTGCTCAAGCCATCGTATTCAAAGGGCGGGGTTGGAAAATCAGGAGACTCAGGAAAAGCAAGCAGCTCAGCTCGTGCAAGCTTTTGAAAAACAAGAGACAGAAACTGAGTTTGCATTCACAAATGTGTTACCACCCATTGGCTCACTACTGGTCGGACTGACCGGTTAAAAGCAAAAAAAAAAAAAAAATCAGAACAGCAGAACAACAGAAAAGCAGCAAGTGTACACAACAGTGGAATGCATTTCACCCTGGGCTATGGGCGGAGTCTCTAATGTCCTGGATCTGATAGCGTATCTGACAGGAGAGGAACACACCCACTGACAATGTGTGAAACACCTTCTGTATCTACCACAACAAGTTGTGACGATACAGTCATATGTGAAAAATGTATCTCTGTTGGCGATGGAAACATCCCAAGCATCACAAATGTGTGGGGGTGTGTGTGTGTGCAGGCTTATATGTATGCTTACACAGCAGTAGCACTACATGTGTATGCATCCAGTATGTGTGCAGTAATAGCCACAATATGTACAGCCAGTGCATATTATCATGTATGTGTTTGTTTTGGCTACATGTGTACAGTAGGTGTGGATGTTTCTTATCTGACTGTATTGAAGGCAGAGAATTCTTAATATGTAACTAGCAGGTGACACCCAGCCCTGATCCTGATGGCTTTATCTTTATATATGTATTTGCAAGTGCAACACTCACTTTGCACACAAGCTTCATACACGAGCACACATTCAGTAGAAGTTTGAAGAAATCTAAAAAATCAAAATCAAAATCAAAATGCTTTTGCAGGATGACAAGAAGAAGAAGAAGAAAAAGGAGAAGAAGAAGGACAAGGACAAGAAGAAAGAATACATTTATGACAGTGTCACCATACTCAGTGAGTGGAGCGCAGCATTTCTCATTTGCATTGTGAAACTGGTTATTGCTTTTAAATGTTTTTACATAGTCTCATGAGGGTAGTGCATTTCCAGGCTCTGTGTATTTTCCTCTATAAAAGTACATATTGCAAATCATGCTCCCGTTTCATGTGATAATGTTTGCATGCATGCTTGTAGTCCGAAATGTTGAAAAATCATCTCTAAGGTTCTTTGTAATACGTTCATTTGATCTTTTCTGCTCCTATTTTACCTTAAATATAATTTTCCTGCCTCTCCTTAGATTACTCTGATAATAATGTTCTTTACAAAGAGATTCAGAAGCTTGTTTTATAGTTTGACATTTAGCGTCTTGTGCATGCAGGTAGGTGGTGTCTGGCTTCAGGGTGACCCGGCAGAACTGAGTTCAAACTTCCAGCTTGTTCAGAGATTGCAGTCATAGCGCTGTCCCCCAAGTCGCTCTTACACATATTTTGGTCATAATGGACCGACAGTTTAAGTTCATGGTGACACAAAATAGAGTAAGACAACAGGTGGACAGTTGGGTTGTCATTCAGACGCTGACACGCACATTCTGATAGTTATTAGCGCCTACATGGACACTTCCTTTTTCTACAACTGTGTGACTGTCTATAAATTCCCTTTTTACTCTGCATCAGTGATGTGTGATCTGAATCAACAAATTGATTACAGAGAAGTCACACAGCTGAAGACACATCGGCTGTTGTTTTTTCATTTATTAAAGACATTCCTTACATTTTAATGTATTTAATGTGTTCAGGTCCCGATGGTGAGATGGAACAGCTGCCAGCAGAGGGTCTAAAGATGGTGAGGGAGAAATCAAACGACTTTTCATTTCAAAACATGCTGTTTGCTGTTGAATTTGCCATCACAGATTTTTTGTCTTGCTTCAGGAATACGACTCATCAGATGAGGAGGATGACAAGAAGAAAGATAAAAAGAAGAAGAAGAAGAAGGACAAGAAGAAGAAGAAAAAGAAGAAGAAGGTATGCTACCATAACTGTTGAACTGGACTAGCACACATCAGTAAATCATACAAGTGATGAGATGAGATGAGATGAGATAAAACTTTATTAATCCCACCCAGAGTAAATTCACATGTTACAGATTAAATAGTACAGATAGAAAAGCAAGACAACAGAATATTTACAGAATAAAGATAAAGATTTACTAGATTAACTGTGGTGCATAAGATTAGGGAAGTGAATAAGTAACGTGACATCATGAAATGAAAACAATGAAACATTAATAGGTGATTCACGCCTTCCACCTTTATGTTACTGAATATCTGTGGTACTTCCTCTGTTCCAGGATTCATCCTCTTCCTCATCTGACAGTTCATCCTCTGACAGTGAGGATGAGAAGAAGAAGAAGAAGAAGAAAAAGAAGAAGAAGAAGGTATGATTCATTGGGTGCCAAACTGTTGCAATATTGGGAATATCTAACTGTCTGTCTGTTCGACCTCTTTGTAAATCAAATGATCAAAATGGATGCACTTATTATTTTGCTCTTGTGTTGAAGGACTCCAGCTCCTCTTCCTCAGATAGCTCTTCATCATCTTCCTCTGACAGTGATGATGACAAGAAGAAAAAGAAAAAGAAAAAGGACAAGAAGAAGAAGAAAAAGAAAGACAAGAAAAAGGTAAAACAATGTGGACGTTTTTGTCATTTGATAAAATGAGCCTCTCACTTCATCATATTTAAACTGCCGCCATTATTTACTGTGCTCATCAAGTACAGTGATACAATCACGATTTATCGTGTAATCGTGTATGTTCTCTTGATAGTCACATAAGTGTGTAATACATGACTTGCAGAATACATCACATGAATGCAAACTGGTTATCAAAAGAGATTAAAATGTGTTTTTCATTCTATTTACACAGGATTCCAGCTCTTCATCTTCATCCTCATCTTCATCTTCTGACAGTGATGAAGACAAGAAGAAAAAGAAGAAGAAGAAGGACAAGAAAAAGAAGAAGAAGAAGGATAAGAAAAAGGTCAGAGGCAAAGCTGCTCATCATGTGAAAGTCACAGTGCATTTCATTAGCTGTAGAAATGTCATGTTTTCTGAATACAGGAAGTTTGGCTTTTATTACATTAAGCATCAGGTACAAACAGTGTCTCAGCAGCATGTGCTCACTTTGTAAAAAAGATTCCCCAACAGCGCACACACCTTCTGAAGAAATGAGCAGTAGCTTCTGTACCTGTCAGGACCTGTAAGGGAACGGTATGAAAAGATGCATAGCAGTTTCTAACCGCAGTGCCTCAGCACCTCACCTCGTGTTGTACTCCACTGCAGAGACAATGATCAATGGATCTGTTTGTGATCTGTTAACTACTGTATGCTTTTATGTGTGTGCGTGTACTGTACACATTCATGCATCTACAGTACACTGTGTAGAATTGTTGGGGAAATACGTGGTGCAGTATATACAGGAAGCATTACTGTGTTTGTGCTTTCCCACAGGATGATGAGCGGAGTGAATCCTGCAGTGCTGAGGCTCTTTCAGCAGCTGGTGAGTGTTACTACTTTTAATAGAAATCACAATCGTTGTTGCAACCAAACCAGTTCACAAGATTGATGTAGTGTTGCTGGACTTTTCTGCAGATGGCGAGTGTGCTGATGGGGACAAAAAGAAAGATGAAGCTGCTGACAAGGTGAAATACTCACACATACCGAGTGCACGCCACACATACTATATGCACAAATGCACCAAAAATAACTGCTTTTTTTTGTCATGACAGGCCAAGAAAGAGCTGAAAGCAACAGAAGAAGGCAAAGTGTCCTCTTCATTGGCAGGTACATGTGTGTGCTGCTCAGTCTCTTAAACACATCAAGCAGGTTGGAGGCTTGGAGAAAGTGTTTGTTGTAAAGGTGTTTCCTGTCCAGCAGGGGGAGCAAAGGCATTCCCTGATGGTATGGAGGAAGGCCACCTGAGCGATGATGAGGGAGAAGGAGGGGAGGACAAGGATAAGAAGAAGAAGTTGAAGAAGAAGAAGAAGAAGAAGGTGATTATGCGATGTGAAAAATGTGTTCATATATGCTGATTTTTTAAAAATAATTGTATGTAAGTTGCCTTTTGTCATTCCATAAAGCGGCACAGGGTAAATTTAGTTTTTTTTTAATATAAATCAGATACTAAAGTATTTCTGAGTGCAGACTGGGTGAATGGAAAACTCTCCAATTGTCTATAAATGATAATATAAGTGTGTTTTACTGATGCAGTTATAATGCTTGTGAACATCAGTTTAAATATTTGTATATGATTTGATCCACAGGACTCCTCCAGCTCCTCCTCTTCCTCATCTGATAGCTCTTCTTCAGACAGCGAGGATGATGAGAAGAAAAAGAAGAAGAAGAAAAAGAAGAAGAAGGTGAAGTAGAAGACGACAAGATTTGTGTTTACATTTTTCGTATTTGTACTGTTTAATGTTATTAAACCAGCCTTGCCTTTCTCTGTCCCTTCACAGGATTCCAGCTCTTCCTCCTCCGCCTCTTCTTCATCTTCTGATAGTGAAGATGATGATAAGAAGAAGAAGAAGAAGAAGAAAAAGAAGAAGAAGAAGAAGAAGAAGAAGGATGAGGTTCATGTCTACTACAATTCTGTAGATCACATTTTTTGCACTTGTGCTGTTATTATATCATCTCGCCTTTCTCTTTTAACAGGATTCCAGCTCTTCATCCTCATCTTCTTCTTCATCTGATAGTGATGATGATGATAAGAAGAAGAAGAAGAAGAAGAAAAAGAAGAAGAAGAAGAAGAAGGATGAGGTTCATGTCTACTACAATTCTGTAGATCACATTTTTTGCACTTGTGCTGTTATTATATCATCTCGCCTTTCTCTTTTAACAGGATTCCAGCTCTTCATCCTCCTCTTCTTCATCATCTGATAGTGATGATGATAAGAAGAAGAAGAAGAAGAAGAAGACAAAGAAGAAGAAGAAGAAGAAGGATAAGGTTCGTGTCTACAACACTTCTGTAAATTACATGTTTTGCATTTGTGCTGGTTGTCATTATGTCATCCTCGTCGTTCCCTGTCTCTTTACAGGATTCAGGCTCTTCATCTTCCTCTTCTTCATCTTCTGATAGTGAAGAGGATAAGAAGAAGAAGAAGAAGAAGAAAAAGAAGAAGAAGAAGAAGAAGAAGAAGAAGGTAAAACATGTGCATACTCTTAAAATGTTGTCATGTTTGTTGTTCTTTTCCTGGTTATTGTATTAAGAGATTATCATCATGAACAGTCTATTGAATAAGACTTAAGGATGCATTTCTGTGACTGATATCTTTTTCTAGAAGGACAGCTCTTCTGATGACAGCTCATCTTCCTCCTCATCCTCTTCTTCTGATAGTGATGATGACAAGGTAAGATGAGGAACACACTGAAGTATTCGTCTGTGCCCGAGTTAACAAAGTTAAAAGTCATCAACAGCAGCACAGGTCATCATGAGGACGTGCCTTTCTTTTCCACTTTAGAAGAAGAAAAAGAAGAAAAAGAAAGATAAGAAAAAGAAGAAGAAGAAGAAGAAGGTGAGAGCAGTTCATCCTTGTGACATTCCTTGAAAAAAACCCAACATACTATAGATGATCTTTGGTCAGGGAGAAAGAGTGACATGAAACAAGTCGCGCTATCATCATTTCTTTTTCTGTCCAGGATTCTTCTTCTTCTGACTCCTCCAGCGATTCTTCTAGTGATGATAAGAAGAAGAAAAAGAAGAAGAAAAAGGACAAAAAGAAGAAGAAAAAGAAAGACAAGAAGAAGGTAAAGTGGTGTGATTGTGTTGTATTTGTCCAGTGCAGCTTTCTGCTTAATATATTTGTATATTTAGATGTGATGTCTCCTCCAAAAAGATCACACAATGACCATACTGTATTTACCTCCATCAAGGACTCGGATTCTTCTAGCAGTGATGATGACAAGAAGAAGAAAAAGAAGAAGAAAGACAAGAAGAAGAAAAAGAAGAAGGACAAAAAGAAGGTAATCTAACGTGCGATCGACACATTTTAGCTCCTTTTATATTTTACTAAAGATATATGATGAAGTGTTTCATGCTTTGTATTGGAGCAGGACTCGAGCTCATCGAGTCCATCGAGTTCATCTGGTAGCTGCAGTGGCAGTGAAGAGGAAAATAAAAAGGACGAGGACAAGAAGAAGAAAAAGGTAAAGTACCCCTGGGTTAGAAATGTCGTCAGATTTTGTCTAATGTGCAGATGAAATGAATTTTTGTCCCTGTTTGTCCTTCAGAGTTCGGGCTCATCTGGAAGTGAAACTGACAAGAAGAAAAAGATGGTAAGTTTGCTTTTATTATAAACCATGTAAAAAATATTAGCCATAAGGTGTGTATTGGTAGTCTGGTATTCCATTGACATTATCTTTTATGTTGTGGTGCTGATTTCTCTCCAGGACACCCTTGAGAGTGAGCAAAGCACCAAGCCAAAAACAGGAGTTTCAGGCTCAGGTGGTGGCCCCCTTTCAGCTCCCAGTGGCAGCAGCTCTAAGCCTGGCGGTGCCTCTGGCAGGTCCTACTGTCATCTCCTACGTGTCACTCCCATCCAAACCCACGGTGACGACGGATCCTTTGAATCCTTCAGCCTTCTCCAAGCCCTCTGTGCCCAGCACCTCACTGAGCATGGGCGACAGGGTCACTATTCGCAGACCTCCCAGCCCCATGGAGTCTCTGATGGGGACCCCGAAGATGTATGGAGACTCAGGGACCCGTTCCACAAGCCAACTCAAGGCTAGTGACCTACTGAGGGGCCCCAAGCCTTACCAATGATGGAATGTCAGACCAAACTAGATGTTACTTTTTTTTTCTTAAGGCATGACTCACATGACACTGGTGGATGTTAAATGGGATGAAGAGGTGTTAATTCACAATCATACAGAATAATTCAAAATGCTTGCTTTGCAGAATAAACAACATGATTTTATCTGTTTGTTTCGTGTCTACTTCTTATGCTGCCTTCAGGTGCTCCTACAACTCGAGTTCTTTGGGTACAGAGCAAGAATTTACCTAAAGGTTATGTTAGCAGTTGGGTTGCTTTGGATGTTGACATGTTGGGCTGAGGCATCTAAATGAAAAGGGAAACAAGAACCAAGCCTCAAACATATGTTATACTAAGAGATTACAGTCTGCAAAAGACAGGGTAAATATCTATACCAGTGAAATACTAACTGGAAACACTGTACGTCAGTGTCAATGGGATGAACAAGGTTTGCTTGTTCACTTACTCACATATTTTCAATACTTTGAGTCGTCCATGGTGCACTTTCAAGCTGTTCTAGATTCTCTAACATCGGCTGTCATTGTGGTATGGTTCATACATTTGATCCCAAAGTACATACTGTCCCTCAGCATCATAAGGAACATCCACATCATTCTATAGCAACAGCTATAGAGTTGTGTCCTTCTATCTTATTTTTAAATCAACAACAGTACTGACACTATATCAATGATAAAAAGCCTCCAGATTTAAAATGTCAACAGCCTAACTTCCCAAAGAATACATTTTGTAAGTATATTTTAAAATACACAGTATTACAATCAGTGCTGGAAAGTATAAGTAAATTTACTACACGTTTACTTGAGTGTTCCCCTAGTTTGCTACTTTATTTGTATTTGTATTTATTTGTTTATTTGAATGGGACAGTGCACATTAATGAACATACAAATATGTAAACATGCCGGATTGTAGCAAAAATGCTAATTTCCATCCGTAGTCCCATTACATAAAAACTTTAAACTTCCTCTCACCACATCTCAGAGAGTGATATTTTACTTTTTACTCCTTAAAGTTGTCCGATTGCTTGAGTTACTTTGAGGATTAACATTTAACAGTGTTGATGCTGCAGGAATTTGAAAAATCTGGAATTGTGATGAGGTGATTTTATTTAAATACTGTTTACGGGTGCAGTGTGAGAGGGGCTGTTCTAAATAATGGTTTTTAATTAATCAATTTTATTTACATAAATCACTCATTGTGGTACTTTTACTTGTAATGGAGTATTGTCACATTGTGGAATTGATTATTTTACTAATGTAAAGCATCTAAATACTTCTAACGCCACCGACCACAGCACTGCACCAGTAACACTTTAACCCATCCCCCTGTCCTGTTACCAGTAGGGATATTATATGCACTGTAATCAGCCTGTTCAGTAGTACACAGTGAGTTGATTTGTTTCTGTCTATTTCTTTTATTTCTGAGTGCCTCTCACAGGAAATTTGTTATTGCCAAAATATTTAATTGACACCCTGTATACTAAATCACACTTTGCAGGCTGTAATCAAAGCAAATAATTCACTAAAAGTTGTATATGTAATGAAACAGGATGTAATCTCAACAAACAGGCCACGTCAAGTATTGGTGTTAGAGTGGGGTTGTGTTTTGTTGCAGCCATATGTTTTTTGTTTGTTTGTTCGTTGTGGTCTTCATTTCGAACTTTTAACATACCATATGAACAGAAACAGAATGTAAACAGAATCATACTCACATAGATGAAACATTGAGAAACAAACAAACAAACAAACAAACAACAACCCACAAACAGTACCTCACAGAAAAAGCTAACAAAAGCAAAACAAATCTAACATAAAATAAAGTGGCAACAAAGGTGCGAGTGACTTGTGACAAAACTTTCACTCAGATTTTTTTTTTTAATTAAGTGCATACATTTATTGTTTTGACTGTTTTTGTTTTTGTTTGTTTGTTTTGTGAAGAAGAATTGTTGACAAATGTTGTTCTGCTTCCTTAATAAATACACAGAATTTAGTTTTGCTGGTTGTCAGTTTGCATTCGGAAATATGGAAGTTGACAAGTAGCGCAATATTAGATTAATAAGGAAAATGTAGACATATCTTAGTGACAGTGGCCTAATCATAGCACCAAAATATAATATTTACACAGTAAATAGTAAAATCTGATATCTGAGATCTGATATCTTTCCACAGCACGTATATAAAATTACCAGAATAAATGGGAGCAAGTTTAAGAATGTAATTCACAAACAGAGCAATTTACAGCTTCGTCACTATGTCATTTTTTAAGAAATGTTCTAAGGGACAATTTATTTTATTTTTTTTTTACTTTTGTGGTGAGGACCAAACTTTCACTCGGTCAGTACTGCAGTGATGCCAACATTTCCCAGCATGCTGGACTGGTTTGTAGTTTGCTGTTCCATACGGCAAATGTGTTTTTTTTATTGTCTACAGTGTGTCTGTCCAGAACATAATAGTTTATGCTAGTTATTGCCATTTGTTTGTTAATTTATGATTGTACCATTAATGAGTTGGCTGTGCCACGTCATCACACCAGCTGTATTCTCATGTAAACATATTTAATCTGAGGTTCATTTAGTGCATGATGATTTTGATTGAGAGTATAAAATATTAATAGTTTTCTATGAAGCAAAGACATCACTAAAGAGCATTACTTTAATAAATCATGACCTTGCATGTCTTCCCGTTAGTGCAGACAATTTGAGAGCCATGCGTCAGGTTTGACAAGGAGGTCACTGGTTCACCAGCTCCTGCAGGTGATTGGCTCTGCTGGGATGACAGGAAACGCGCAAAAGCAAAATGTCATCGGCTCTACCTGGGGCCAACACTTGTCTCTTTTCTCTCCCAACCGGCAGCACCTGTATCCTTGGTTTGTTAATCCTGTTTTCTCCTGTGAAGTAAGGTATGGTGGCCCAGTTTGGTTTCTTTCATGTCGTGTTGTTTCCACAGACTGTAGACTGCATATGGTTAATTTTATGGTTAATTTGTTGTGGTGCTTTGCCCACCTTGAATTAAATCAAGCTCCATTTTCAGTGACCTGTCTCTGCCAACTCAACACAACCTTGTATTTCACTATTTCCGCAACAATGCGTCCTGCTCAGATTTATCACTGTGCACGTTTGTAATGTGCGTAAAATTCTTAACTGTAAAGAGGCGCCTGTGGGGATGGTTAACCCAGCTTGAGCGGTGGTTGGGGGACATGTTTGTGTCACGTGGTTTAGGTGCGGTCAACCCAAATTTCCTGCTGTGAGGAAGACAGCCGGTCAGTGTCTGTGGTCACTTGTTTGGGAAAGCGCAGGAGGGAGTCACGATGTCTTTGGATCTGTCTGAAGGTAAGCTCACATTCACTCTGACTGGACTTTGGAGAAAAACCTTGAATGTGAATGTTTTGTCTCAAGTTACCTCAGCAACATTTTTAAAGTCTTGATATCTGGAATTGAAGAGCATTTTGAAAAAAGATATTTAGGGCATGTTTTGCTCCTGACAGCTTAATTACTTATCCAATGTATGCCAAAGAAACAAAATCAACATCTGCAATCAGAGACAGTCTCAGCAAGGTGTGTTTGATTTGTAGCTGTGCTCCTGCTGTGTAAAGAGGTTGCCACTGTCTCTCAGATTCTGTTTACCATCTGTCTGTTTTACATGCGTGTGCAGCTTTAGGTGGGGGTGACGATGCACTGAAGAAGGATGATGCTCAGAAGGATGAGTTTAACTTCCCTTGGAGCAAGGATAAGGATGAAGATAAGGACAAGGATAAGGTAGGAGCTTTGTGTGTGTACATTCTAACACAGATCTATGTAGTTGATCAGCGTAAGAGCTTTTCCAGATACTGAGAAGGAGAATTTGACACCTACTTTTGATTTTAGGTGTATTTTTTTTGACAGCAAAGGCCCAATTATTGCATCTCTGGTAAATCTGCTTCATCTGTGCCCTTGTGCTCTCAGCTCTTCAACACAATACACACGATTCTTAATCTATGTTGATGAATAATGATGGAATCAAACACAATCCTAAGGCTAAAGAGACACAATCAGTGATTTATTAAGTGTCAACTTTTGCCATTTTCAGGAAGACAGCAAGGACAAGTCTGATAAAAAGGACAAGTCTGATGAAAAGGACAAGTCTGATGAAAAGTCAAAGGATGGAGACAGGCAAAGAACACAAGAGCAAGAACAAGAAGAAGAAGGAAAAGGAAAAGAAGGAGGGATACGAATCAGGCTCATGCTCATGCTCATCTTCATCCTCATCCTCATGTTCATCCTGCAGCAGTGATGAGGTAGGCCCAACGCTGCAGTTAGTATTTAGAAATCTCTCTAATGTAATTGATACTCTAGCGAGCCAGGCCTTGCTGTTGTCACCTCTCTCATTGACAGCTTACCAGCTCTTAACTGTAGTTACATTAAATGAGCTTGGCTCGTTATTAGCCGGTAACTAGCTTCTAGCAGTCTGGACCACTCTGCAGGAACAAGGATGGTGAGGCGTTTGGGTGCTGTTCACGACAATGACTTTATTGCAGTCTTCACCACTAAACAACAAACACGGCCTTCTCATGGAGTTAAGAGCTTATCGAGACACTTAATTTTGCAGACTATCATCACCTGCTGTCTTCACCATGACACCCAGAGAGAGCTGCTTCCCTCCACATACATACAAAGCACATGTCACACCTTCACAGGTTACCCACAAGGCCACTGCCCTTAAAGGGGAAACAGCCGGTAACACTGTGCTGGATGTTTATTTCCCCACAGTGCTCAGTTTGTGAAAGTGTTCCCACCTCTGTAGTTTCTGGTTCTCAAGACTTTTTAACAACAATGTAAGCTAAAATGCAGCTCAACAGGTAACATACCTGTCACACCTTGTTTCAAAGGTCAGCGTGTGTCGAGCATTGTGCGGAGCAGGACTGGTTGAGCAGGTCTTGACCAGCAGTGTCAGAGCTAATCAGTCGTGACACAACACACCCCTCTGGGTGTGTGCTGTTTGCATTTATAGCTCATACTGTCAAGTGAAAACCTTCCAGATCTGCAGGTTCATTTTTAGATTGTTAACCTGGAGCCAAACCCTTTGGGCTAAATTCCTTCCACTTTGTTGTTGAGAGGAAACAGAACAACACGTCGGTCACATTAATGAGTAATAGGTTTCTCATGTAAATGACTAAAGCAAAAGAGCCCAGCCCAGGGTGTGAGAGGAGGAATACGTCAGATAGGGAAGATATAAAAAAGCTGTTGTCTAATCACCTCAGTGAGAGTGAACTCACTGCTATCGTACCTGTCATGGCACGACTAGACCCCTCAACATTGCTGCTGCAAAAGTGAGTGTAATCTCTGTACTTATTTTGGCTCATACTGCTGCATTATAGACAGTAGAGATACAGAGGGAGCTCCACTTGAGATGGTCTTTAATAAATCATGCATCCTCCCTGGATAGCACTTCAGAGTTCACAGTGTAATTAATTGTAATTATAGTGCACCAGTACAGTACAGTACAGTACATACATCCATATACTCAAAGGGAACAAGATGTGAGTTTGGGGTTAGAGGAGGTTACAGTCTGCGAACTGAAAAAAATTTATACTGTAGATATTTTTAATTACCTGGAGGGGCACAGATGATAACAAAATGAGGAGAGGCAACAGTTCCTAAATAACAACAGGCTTTTACTCTGGAACAAGCAGGTCCAGATGAAAGACTATTGTCAGAAACAAACAGAGCAGAGATACAGTCTCTGCTGTGTGTGTTAAAGGGGACTCCTGTCGCCTTAGGTGGTTTCACACACGGTGCTGGTCATTGTTGTTAAAGGAGCAGTCCAGTATTTTGCACTTTGAGCCCCATTCCTGGTTGTTTATGATGAAATAGAGTGGTTAAGACCAAAATCTTGACGATTGCTCCTTCTTTGAGAATTTGAGAGAATTTGTCTTTCCCCTGCCTGGCTTAACAATGCTGTCTATGGCCATGTGTAAATCTGTCCTAAAACCACCTTAAACGTTGGTTTTCAAAGCCATGAAACTCACCCAGTGGTCAGTGGTGTTCCTTGATGTTCCCACATAAAAATCGTAGCAAACTGTGGTTTCCATCCGTGTTTTCTATTCATCTGGATTGTGGAACTATTTTTTCAGCTGCCTCACACCCGTGTGTAAACTTCGTTTGGCCCCGAAGCGTTATACACTCCAGCCCACTTGATGGCGATAATGCTCCTTTACGTGAGTGTCGCCAACCGGCAGGAAACCATTGCAATGTAACGGGACACAGAAAGAAGCAGAAGAAGAAGGCTGGCGTTGTGTTCAAAGGCATCGTACTGTGAAGGTTGTTTACAAGCCAGTAATAATGGGCAAGTTTTGTGTGGTCAGCGACTGCAGGAGAATTCCTCCAAAGAGGAGGAGCGCACACAGCACTGTCGAGCCGGCACTTTCACTGAGCTAAAAGACTACAATGACTACAACCTTGTCGTAAACAACCCCCTTTCTGTTTCCAGTGGCGGAGTACTACCAACGGACAATGAGGCTTCCTATAGGAAATCAATGCATGGACAAAATGTCAAATAAATCATCACGGAAACCACAGTTTGCTACGATTTTTATGTGGGAACATCAAGGAACACCACTGACCACTGGGTGAGTTTCATGGCTTTGAAAACCAACGTTTAAGGTGGTTTTAGGACAGATTTACACATGGCCATAGACAGCATTGTTAAGCCAGGGAAAGACAAATTTTCTCAAATTCTCAGAGAAGGAGCAATCGTCAAGATTTTGGTCTTAACCACTCTATTTCATCATAAACAACCAGGAATGGGGCTCAAAGTGCAAAATACTGGACTTCTCCTTTAATGAATACAGTAGCGGCCAAGGCAGGTGTAGAACAGTGGTTCCCAACTGGTGGGTTGCGGTCCAAAAGTGGGTCACAGGCCCATTCTGAATGGACCGCATTTGACTCGTTTGTAAAAAAACAACACACTTTATTTTTACGTACAGTAAATTTCCAGCGCAGAGCTTTTCTTTTGAAGTCCTGTTTCCTGCTGTAGAGTGAGTGACTAACAGACAGTTACTTTACAGAGACAGCAAACTAACTCAACGACATGGCCAAACGCAAGTGTAAAGGATACGAACACTGTAGTCACTGTAAAACGTGACTTGAGAGTCATTGTACATACTCAGAAATTAATGACATGACGAGCTATTGTATATCCATACCTTTAAAACTCAGCACACAAACTAATCTAAAACAATTTCAACCTCCAAAACTAAGCCGACCTAATGACAAAACCACAAGCAACAGCTACACAATCATATCTACAGCTCCCCTCAATGGAAGAAGGTGTTAGTTACACCAGTATATGTTGATGGTGGACGTTTGTGACCTGTGTTCAGCTCTCAAGGGTGGCCATGCTAATGTAGCATGTAATATAACAATAGCTAATTCCTATTCAGCTCCAACATTGTTACCCCCTTATTTCTAACCTCACATGTTGTTCCAGTGAACCTACATGTATATATGTGTATGCACTAAATAATAACACTGTAAAGTGGGAATTATGCTGCAAGTTGCATGCTGTAATCTAAAACATTACCCCATTCTGTAGTAAAAAGTATTTTCCTTTTTGTCATTTCAGGATTGATGCTTCCTGCAGGGACCAGACTGCTCTGTTGGTCTCTCATGATCTTGTCTGCTGACAGCAGTAGGCCTGACACCTTTTCTAACCGTCCTTTCTTTGTTGTCACAGAAACACGCTGCTCTTGTCGAAGCAATTGCTGATTTATTGAAGTAAATGTTCTGACAAGAAAATGCCTGCAGGATTTTTTGTCTCCTATCAAGTACTTCTGTCAAGTAAAGTGTGTTTTCACCACTAGATGGCAGTGTTATCTGTTTTTAAGGTCAATCACAGTTAGAAGTCTCAGTCAAGGATTAAAGCAGTTTTATTTTCAAGAGTTATGTTTCAGAAGTACAGAAATCTAGATAATATTGTTCATCATTGTACTTAGATTCTCCTCAGAAAAAGAGTAAATAAATAAATTGTTTCTAATGCAGTCTTACTATTACTTCTTACTTAAGGTAAAGTAGAAATACCACAGTGTAAAAATACTCACAAAAGTAGAGAGGCATTATCAGCAAAAAAATACATAAAAAATACATAAAGTATCAAGCAAAGGTACCCATCATACAGAATGACCATTGTCAGTGTTACATTCTTATTATCCTAATACTGTGTTGTTGGTATTGATGCATTAATGTATGAGCAGATTTTTAGTGTTGTCGCTGGTCGACATACTGCTGCTTAGTTTTTTCTATAAAGGCATCACATGTGATGAGATATATTTTATTTTTAAAATTGTAATCTGCAATGTCACTAATAAATTAAACAGAGAGATAAATGCAGTGAAGTAAAACATATAGTAGTTCCCTCTGGGATGCAGTGCAGTACAAATATAAAGCAGTGTAAAATGGAAATACTTAAGTAAAGAACAAGTATCTTAAAACTGTACTGAAGTAGTTCTATCAGTATTAAAGGTTATGCATATTACTGTATCTCCTTTATAATTAAGAGAGTAAATGTATGCCGTTACATTCTGTCTCTGCAGTGGGGCCCAAACCAGGTTGAAGTGTTTAAGAACAGAAAATATCCCTGGAAAGAAAAGCATCAAACTAACGTGCAATTTAAAGGTGTCATTTTTGGCTTAAGGAAATTGTGATGGGTATTTTTTTCCTGTTTTTACATTTTATAAAACAAACAAAAAGAAAAACAATCAAGGCACTGATAAGCAACAGCAGCTAAAATGGTAATGAAAATAATTGGTATTTGCAGCCCTAAACTAAACCTCGTAAGTAAAAGACAAAAGCAATCATAGCAATGACCAAAGTAAGGTCATGTGGAACCAAAAATGCTCCTGTGCTGTGTCTCAGGTTCAGTTTTCCCTTGAGCTGTGTGTGACTCCACTCTGCTATACACTCATACATCATCTGTTTCTTAAAAAACAAACAAATAAATTCACAAGAATAAAAATTTTAAATGTGCTGTGTGAATCTGCCTTCATGTGACACCGAGAGCTCCTTCAGGTCCCGTAACAGCAAACAGTGGTGATCATATGTCACAACATACAAGCTGTTCTGCATTCTCCACCTTTTGTTTGCATTGTTAGACGGATGGCGTGAAAACTGCTCCTCGTTTAAAACGTAATTACAGCTACAGCTAAAGAATCACACCGTTCTTCCCAGGCAACCATAATAACACTATATTAACTATATAAAGCACTGCATATTTAAGTATATAAAAATTTGAAATTAATGATACTACAGCTGAGATGGAAATGAACTAAGTGCATTTACTGAAGTGCTGCAGCTCTAAGTGTCATTTTGAGGTACTTGTACTTTACTTGAGTGTTTCCATTTTGTGCTATTTTATACTGTAATACCATGTTTAGAGAGAAATATTTACTCCACTACAGGTCAGTGATTGCTTGAATTACTTTGTAGATTGATATTTTGAACACTGCAAAAAATCTGCAGTTGCAGTGAGATAATTTCAACATCTTTTAATACAAGTCAGTAGTTTTATGAATTTTCTAGAATAAGGTGACTTTTTTTTTTTAATTAAAAAGCAGCGACCCCTTTTTCTGTCTCAGCATTCTCACACCACTTTCTAAATGGATCCTAAAACAAAATTTTCTTTTGTCAGAAACAGGTTGAGGTAATGTAATGTTGTTTACTTATTTTACCAACAAGTCTTCTCAATAACTAATATAAAAATGACATAACATCATCCATTTTCTAACCACTTATCCTCTTGAGGGTCGCGGGGTGAGAGGCGGGGTTCACCCTGGACAGGTCGGCAGACTATCGCAGGGCTGACACATAGAGACAGACAATATGAGAGTCACCAATCAACCTTTCCCCAATCTGCATGTCTTTGGACTGCGGGAGGAAGCCGGAGTACCCGGAGGAAACCTGCGCTGACATGGGGAGAACATGCTAACTCCACACAGAAGGGCTCCCGGGTTCGAACAAGGAACCCTCTTGCTGTGAGACGAGAGTGCTAACCACCACACCACCGTGCCGCCCCTAAGAAGTTTCCCAGTTGTTCAATTTCCCGTGTATTTATTTTACATTGTGAGGTAATCCTGCATCGTTGGCTGTATTTCAACTACAATTAATACTATTACTGCAACTTGGTTGCTCTTGCAAATACCTCATCTGATTGATCTGAGTGATTGTTTGGCTGTAAATGTATTGATTTATGTTGTTAGGATGTAGCTGACAGGAGGGAGAGGGGAGGAGCTTAGGAGTCAGACGCAAGGTTCAACACCTTTGCATGACATGGGATAGTGTATGAAGATGTAAAACTATGATCACAATAGTCTAACAGCATTAAACATGTTTTTATAGTTTCACATGTGACATTGGTTTATACTACTTAAGTTGAAAACGTAAACGCGTGCTGTCCACCTGTGGGGACGTGTGAAAAAACTCCTTAAAAACTGCATGTTTGAAAGATGAACTTTTTCATACCTAAAGAGGAATTTTCAAAAACTATTCAGCATTAACACAGAGGTGATAGAAATTCAGTGTTCTATATGAAAACACTCTGAAATGGTTTGCCCTACATGATGACTGCTGCTTGTTTGTGATGCTCCTAAGGGAACAACATTTTTCAGAATTCATACACGCTCTTCCTGTGGTCTAAGACAGTCAGAAATATTAGTTATCATGAATATGTCTCTCCCAAATGCAAAACATGGAGGGCTGAAACTCAGATTTGTGATGTCATCAAGTATAAAGTCCAGCCTATTGCTACCCTGTATAGTAAATGGCTCATTGCAGGTGTGCTATCATATGACAGCCTTTAGAACATGTCCTGCTCAGACTCGCCACCGTGCAGGTTTGTAACGTGCATATAACCTCTCCTGCACTCTGAAGTGATCTGTCCTGCTGTGAATGAATCACTGTGAGGCTGCTGTCAACCAGCGGAGCAGGGGTTGGGGGCGTGGCTTATGGTAGGTCGCGTGGTTAAGGTGCGGTTAATCCATGTTTCCTGTCTCTGTGTCTCTGAACTCACTTGTTTGGAAAATCGCGAGAAGGAGCCACGATGTCTTTCAGTCTGGATGATGGTAGGCTTGACTTTACTCTGACTGTATTTAGGAAGGAAAGCTTGAATGTTTGTTTGTGTCTTTAAAGTCTTGGCAACCGGAAGTGAAGAGCAACAGGGATTTTTAGGGGAGATTTTGCTCCTGACAGTCCCAGGAGGGTGTATTGATCTGTGGATGTACTCCTGCTGTGTAAAGCATCTGATTTTCACATTCTTAGTGACAATAATTCAGATTTTTTTTCTAACCTGATGCATAAAACCTGCTAACCACGTTTTGCATGTGTGCAGCTTTGTGTGGGGGTGATGAGGTGAAGAAGAGCGATGCTCCAAAGGATGAGTGGTCACTGTGGGGCAAGGATAAGAAGAAGGACAAGGTAGGAGCTTTGTATTAGAATATTTCTGTTGTACAAACCTGTAGTGTGAATCTACTTGTGTGATTTTAGCTGTTGATGTTTTGACAGCAAAGCCAAACAGTTGCTTCTCTGGTAAATCTGCTTCAGTGTGTTGGCCTCGAGCATGTCCTCATGCTGCCAGCTCTTTGGCACAACACACACAGTTCTTACTTTACATCGATGAATTATGATCAAAACAGGCCTAAAGTCTAATCCAACACAATCAATTATTCAAAGTCAACTTTTGGATTTTTTTTAGGGAGACCAAAAGGACAAGTGTGGGAGCAAGGACAAGTCTGGACATAAGGACAAGTCTGGACATAAGGACAAATCTGGATGTAAGGACAAGTCCAAAAAAAAGCACAAGTCAAAGGACAAAGAAGACAAAGGCATGAAGAAGAAAAAGGAAAAGAAAGAGGGGCACAAATCAGGCACTTCATCCTCCTCCTCCTCATCTTCATCCTCCAGCAGTGATGAGGTTGGCTAGCTTTTTAGAGATCTCTTGCTATTTTTTTTTAAAGATATATACATAAAATAGTGCAATATCATGTTCTCAATCATGTGCAATACTACTTCTCATTGCTGTATCACATCAAATACAACACTGCTTTTTCCACCATTTTAGTTCATTCTTAGTGACTCTTATCATACTGTACTATATATTTTGCCAGATATTTCATACTCTGTTGTTGTAAAACAGCGCCCAGTGAGTGATCACGCCCCTGGGAACCCACTGGTTGTTGTGGTTGTTACAGGTTATGAATGTTAAATTGTGGTTACTGTACTTAGTGTAATTTGATGTATTCTCTGGCACAAGAATTCCCCTCAGGATGAAGAAAGTTCTATTGAATTGAATTGAAAATAGGCACCCAGATCGACTTTTATTTCCCCTCAGTGCTCAGTTTGTCAAAGTGTTCCCACGTTGCACCTCTGTAGTTTGTAGTTCTCAGACTTTTTATCAACAAAGTGCGATAAAATGCAGCTCACCAGGTAACATACCGGTCACACCTCGTTTCAAAGGTTGGCGAATGTATTATCAGCTTGTTGATACACATAGAACATCCACAACACGTCTGACCAGCAGTGACTGTTTTGATCAGGTGTGACACGTGGCTCACGATGTTGTCACTTGAAAAACAATTCCAGATCTGCAGATTAATGTTTTAGTTTTTTAATCTGAAGCCAAACTCAGAGCAGTTTTTACTGTCTCATCACATTTAGCTTGAAGTCTTTGGTTGTTGTTGCAGCTCTGTTCAGAGGAAACAGAACAACATGTTGGTCACATTTGTATGACTTATAGGTGTCCCATGCAAATGACTAAAGCAAAGTGAACACGCCGCAGTCATGGTCTGATTAGACTCAGTAACATTCCCGCTCCAAAAATGAATGTCATTTTGGTGTTTGTTATGGCTGCTGTTACAATGAGTCACACACTGAAGATACAGACGGAGCATACTTAAGATGTTCTTCAATAAACCATGGATCCATTCTGCAGTAACAGCGTTGTCCTTCTTGTCATTTCAGGAGTGATGCTTCTTGGGAGCTTTGGACCTCTCTGTTAGCCTCTTACGTCTCGTCTATTGACAAAATGACTGTGTGTATTGTAGTGTGCAGTAGCAGGCCTAACACCTTCTCTTACTGTCCTTTCACTGGTGTCACCAGTGCTGGTGATACATTCACGCACGTCACACACTGCGCTGAGGGCATCAAGTCCTGGAGGGGGCACCACAACAGCTAATGATCATCAATCATAATCACAAGTATGAAGTTTTTAAATTTAAGATGAAGCACAGCCACAGTAGGCACCAGTAGACCATAATAATCAATATGATATAAATCACTGCTCGAAATAATAAAATGAATCATGTATAATATGTGGCATGTCCTGTCATTGTATAGGTCTGGTTTTCTGATTTGTTTATTGATAACATTTATTATGAAGATGTTTTTTTAAAAGCAGATTGCACTCTGTGTGTGTGTGTGTGTGTGTGTGTGTGTGTCACAGAAACATGCTGGGCTTGTCTTAGTAAATCTGCCGATCAACTGGAGTAGATGTTCTGCCAACAAAATGCCTGCAGGATTTTTTTTCTCCCCTCAAGTTCTTAGTTTAAATGTTGAGGAGAGAAATTAGCTCAGGAAAAAAGCAGCTTTGGATTTAGGCCTGCAAATCACCCAAACCATCCCTACTGCTGCTGTGTGTGAACCCAGCACCGCTGCATGGCCCGAATCATATTGAATCATAAAGACAAACTGATTAAAGTGAAATCGGCAAACTGAGGAAAGGAGACCATGTCAACAACAAACACCAGACGTGCTATATGATTTCATACCGGGCAGATGCATCATGTTTAATGAGACAATGATATGTTTTTTGGTGGTGATGCAGTGGTTAGCATCGTCGCCTCAGGAAGAGGGTTCTTAGTTTGAACTCAGGGTGAGGGAGCCCTTCTGTGTGGAGTATGCATGTTCTCCCCATGTCAGTGTGGGTTCACTCCGGGTGCTCCAGCTTCCTCCCACAGTCCAAAGACATGCAGGTTAACTGGCGACTCTAGATTGTCCTTAGGTGTGAATGTGAGCATGAATGGTGAGTGGTTAACCCTGCGACAGTCTGGTGACCTGTCCAGGGTGTACCCCGCCCCGTACCCAATGTCAGCTGGGATAGGCTCCACCCCCCCACGACCCCCAACAGGATAAGCAGTTATGGAAAATAAGATAAGATAAGATACACCTTTCTTAATCTTAATCCTACAATTGAGAAATTCCAGTGTTGCAGCAGTCAAGAAAGAGTCAGATAATTTTTAAAAAACTGGGCATGCAAAAGATACAAAAATACAAGAAACAGCAATAAATGATAATTATAAGTATAAACAGTGGCATAAAAAGAGCATATTTAGTGCAAAAATATGACTGTGCAAAAGACAACAAGAAGGGCGGACAGTAATGCAGTGTAAAAAATGTTGTGAATGAATGTAGCTGGGTGACTTGTACAGTGTAAAGTGACATAGTGTCCATAAGGTGTCCATGGTGCAGCTTATTGTGAGCAGTGCTGGTTGTGTATCCTGACAGCAGCTGATATGACATATGACACCACATACAAATAGAAGCTATAGAAGAATGAAACAGTGTAAAATGGAAATACTGAAGTAAAAAATAAGTTCCTTAGAATTGTACTTGTGTTAGTAGTGTATGTAAAACGTGTATATTACAGTATCTCCGTGTAATTAAGTGAGTAAATGTACGTAGTTACATTCCACCACTGCAGTGGACACAGTCGGATCGGACAAGGTTAGTGTTTACAACAAAAAATATCTCTCACCAAGAAGCAGCTGATGGATATAACATGCAATTTTAAGATGTAATTTTTGGCTCTGGGAAATTGTGACAGCCTGTTTTTCAAAGACATTTTATAGAATCAATCAATCAATCAATCAATCAAGATACTAAAAACTAAAAGCAGTGTAAATGATAATGCAAGAAAGGTCAGTTGCAGCCCCAAACAGAGCCTTGTTACTAAAAGACAAAATCAAATATAGCCATGAACAAAATCAAAATAACGCATGACCGAAAATGAAAAACAGCAACGTGTGTTATAAAATAAAAAAAGGGGGGGTATCCATCATCAAACCTCATATATGTAGTGTCCCAGAGATCATGCTGTGGATTGTGTTTTATCTCACACTGTGCTGTTTATGCTGTGTCTCAGCTTCAGTTTTCCCTTATGCTGCGTGTGACACTATGGACTGTTTGTCACTGTGTTCTGCAGTCAGTAAATTATCTGTTCATTATTTTTCAAAAAAAAAAAAAAGAAAACAAAACCAGAGTTATTCTTATAAAGGTTTTAAATGTTGTGCTGCCCTGGAGTGACATCAGAGAGCTTGTTCAGGTCCTGTAACAGCAAACAATGTTAATCATAGGACACGACATACAAGCTGTTCTACATTCTTCACCTTTTGTTGTCATTGTTAGATGGACCAAGTACGAACCGTTCCCCTTTTTCATCGTTAAAAAACATAACTGGATACAGTCACACCGTTCTGCCCAGGAAACCGTAATAACATGATGCCAATAATAAAAAGTATAGTATAAGATATTTAAGTTGATCAAAATAAAAAAAAAGATTCCACAACATGCGGTTGAAAATAGTGTATTTATTGAAGAACTGCAGCTATAGGTGTCATTTTGAGGTTCCTCTACTTTACTTGAGTGTTTATTTTGTGCTATTCTATACTGAGAGAAATATTTGCTTCAGTACATGTAAGTGATCGCTTAAGATACTTTGTAGATTCATATTTTTTTGTCTTTTCTCAACATTCTCACACCAATTTCTAAATAAATCCTGCAACAAGTTGTTTTCTGTCAGAAACAGGTTGTAGTAATTTGACTGGACGACAGATTTGTTCACTTATTTGACCAAAAAGCCTTTTAGGACACAATATCAAATAATGATGACTTTGTAAGATGGATATTTACTAGCAGTGCAAAATACTTTATGATCATTAAATAGTTCAAATCAGCTCCACCTGGATCAGCTGACATTCAAATTCTATTTATACAACAACACAGAGGTGATAATAGATCAGTGTTTTATATTAAAACACCCTCGAAAGGGCCGTCCTGAATGATGCCTGCTTCTTACTTTTGAGTATTCACACTGGTGTTAATACTTTTACTGACGTAAAACTCCCCCCTCAATACTGAAATATGTTCAAAATGCCCCTCCACCTCCAGTAAAAAAAAAAAAAAACAGGTAACCATACCACGCCATCTGAAATAATAATGAACAAATGTAATCATATTGATAAATCAATGTAACCAATTGCTTTTATTATTAATATTATTATTATTATTACTGGTTCTGGTATTATGATGTAGTGCATTTCTGCATGTGGCCATACCCGAGCAAAATCCATCCTGTGGGCAGGTACAGTCGATGTCAAACACTGCCTCTCTGTTTAATTACGTTCAGATGGATTAAAAAGTGGAAAACTAGAATGTGATGTGAGCGTTATGTACGCTATGTCACTGTTGGTTGTTATGTTTTTTTTCTATAAAGTCTTAGAATGCCAAAAAAAATTAATGAAAAAGTCTTTATTTTAAAATTATTTTATTTCATTTTTTAAAATCTTATTTAACTTATGTATAACCAGGTAAGTCCTACTGAGATCGACAATCTCTCTTATGAGGGAGACCTGGCCAAGAAAGCAGCGTACAAAAAAGTTACAGCCAAACCACAACACAATAAAAAACATAAAAGATACACAGCAACATGTAATAATATTAGAGCACCTGTGCACAATGGCAAGACCCAACCGACTCATTCATCCTTGTATTATGAGAGCTTTAAAATCAGGCAGAGAGGCCAGTTCACGTAGTTTCAAATCTAAAAAGGAGTGGAGCACATAAAAGCTTTCCTTCCTAGCTCAGTACAAATGTAAGTAGTAAGTAGTAGTAGTTCACCCAGTATGACTTTATGAATGGACAAATACCAGTGACTGAGCCTATGAAAGGTCAAAGAAGGCCAGCGAGCCCTGGAATAAAGTGATGAGTGAGGGCTTTACAGTTTGTAACAAATCTCAGTGCACTATGATGTGCGGTATTTAACATGTGCAGATGATGTGCAGATGCATTCATGTACAACAAATCACCATAATCTAGAACCAGTTCAAACAAGTTATAGTATAGTTTGTCAAAAAAAAAAAGGAACATGTCCCTCTGTCATTTGCTGGCGCCCTAAAATGGCATTCAGTCATCAAAATGATGAGAACCTCTGACCTCCCTGGACGCTTGGCTTGTAGAAGGTGTCGGTTGGAAGGTGATTATGGCCCTGGCCTCTTATACACAAAGTTGTGACTGCCTGTCATTGTATTTTCCTGCTATCCTGTGTAGTAAGTTACTCTTTACAAGCTGTAATCAACACGGTACCTCCTAATTAACTAAAAGTTAAAAGTAATAAATGCCTGTAGTTATTCACACAACACTATAGTATGTCCTGCGCAGGTAACTCTGATCACCTCGCCTGCACTTGACAGTATCTGTCCTGAAGTAAATGAATTTATATGAGGCCATCCAGCTGGAGCTGTGTCTGGGGGCGTGGTTTAGGTGCGTTTGATCCAGGTTTCCTGTGTGTGAGTCTGGGTGCTCACTTGTTTGGGAGAATTCACGAACAGGAGTCACAATGTCAGGTAGGCTTAAATTTACTTGGACTGTATTTAGTAAGAAAGACTTCAGCAACATTTTACAGTCTTGGCAACTGGAATTGAAGTGCAACAGGGATTTTGGGAAGACGTTTTCTGCCAGACAATAAGCATAAGACAACCATACAGAGACAAAATCAAAATGCAAAGGCAAAGATAGTCCCAGCAAGGTGTATTTGATTTGTAGCTGTACTGTGTAAAGAGGTTGCTATCATCTTTAAGATTTGTAGTGATGATAATTCAGATTTTTAAATCACATTTATTCTAACCTGATACTTAAAACCTGATACTTGCTAACTATGCTTTTCATGTGTGCAGGTAAGGAAGAAATTGTGAAACAGGAGACTGCTGAGAAGACTGAGTGGTTCTGGGAAAAGGATAAGAAGGACAAGGATAAGAAGGATAAGAAGGATAAGAAGGGGGAGAAGGTATGTGTGCATCAAGTCAAATGTGCCCATGTCGTACGTACATGTGGTGTGAATCTACTTGTGATTTTAGCTGTCTATATTTTGACAGCAAGGCCAAACAGTTGCTCCTCTGGTAAATCTGCTTTATCTGTGCCGTCATGCTGCCAGCTCTTCAGCACAATGCACAGAATTCTTACTCTGCATTGATGAATCATGATTACTGGACTCCAGCACAACCCTAAGACTCTTCCAACACACAATTTTTTCAGTGTCAACTTTTGCTTTTTTTTTTCAAGGAACACAAGGGCGAGTGTAAGGACAAACAAAAAAAGCACAAGTCGAAGCATGGAGAGGAGAAGAAGAAGAATAGGGAAAAGAAGGATGGAAAAAACACCTCGTCCTCGTCCTCATCCTCTTCCTCATCTTCATCCAGCAGTGATGAGGTAGGCCTAATGTTGTTTTTTATTTTTTGAAAATGTCTTGCTAATTTATTTTTGTAATATAAAACAGCTTTACTCTGGTGAACAAGACCTTAATGTGTTGGAATTTTGGCTCACCTCAGCGCTCAGGTAGTGAAAGTGTTCCCACCTTGCACCTCTGTAGTTTGTGATTCTCAGCACGTTTTAATAACAACATGTGATCAAATGCAGCTGACTGGGTCACATACCTGTCACACCTCATCTCGGGGTTGGCAACTGAATCATCGGCTCGTTTGCGCACTTGAACATCCACAACTGGTCTTTCCAGTAGTGCCAGTTTTGATCAGATGAGACACACCTCTCCCTCCTGTGTGTTCGTCACATGCATAATATTTGTATGAATTATACATTTTCCTAAAGCAAAGAGACAACACTGCAGTCAGGGTCTGATTAGACTCAATAACATGAAAACTGAATGTCATCGTGGTGCTTATTATGTCTCGTGCTGCTTCCACAAGGAGAAGGAGCTGTGGCACTCAGCATGTTCATAATAATTCACTGATCCATTCTGCACTAACAGCATTGTCCTTCTTGTCATTTCAGGAGTGATGCTTCCTGGAGGACCGGACTGTCCTGTTAGCATCTTATACTCTGCACTATTGACAGAATGAGTGTGTGTGGTTGTGTGTGTTGTCGTACCACTTCTTATTGTCCTTTCACTGTTGTCACAGAAGCATGTCGGTCTTGTTTAAACGAATGTGCTGACCCATTAAAGGGAATGTTCTGACAACAACATGCCTGCAGGATGTTTTTTTTCTCTCCCATGGAGTTCCTCTATCACGCAAAGTGTTTTCTTCACCACAAGATGGCAGTGTGATCTCTTCTTAAGGTCAATCAGTTCAAGTCTGTGTGGAGGATTAAAGCAGTTTCATTTTCAAGATTTATTTTACGAAAAAAATACAGATAATATTGTTTTTCATTGTAATTGAGTTCAGTAACTTTTTAAAATAAGAAAACAGACATAGATTCTCTTCAGAAAAAGAATATATAAATAAATATTAAAATTTCGTAGTCTTGTTGTAGGGATTAGTGTCAAATTATTATATAGCTGTATATAACTATTGACAGTGTGTAATGGCTGCAGAGTAATTCATCTGACCTGACATGACACAATCAGCAGGTGGATTATTTAGATCCTTGTGTGTAAAAATACTATAAAAGTTCAGCATTAAAATTCTCACTTAAACAACAACTGACCCTCTTCGGTGTCATAATGTTATATTTCACTTTATGACTATTACTGATGCATTAATGAAAAGCAGCATTTTAAGGTGTAGGCACTGAGGCATTTTTATTTAAAGTTATATGTAAAAATACATCATATTTAATGAGATGAATGTTGTGTGGGAAAGATTTTAACCTGCAAAGTAACTACAACAACTAGATAAATGTATTGCAGTAATAAAGTACTGTGTTTCCCTCTGAGGTGTGAGAGAAACAGAAGCAGAAGATAGTTTAAATTTGAAAGATGTATCTAAGTGCAGCACTTGTGTATATATATATTTTCTTAGTTTTATTTCACCACTGCAGAGTGTGTTGGTTCAGGTTGAACTGATCAACAGCAAGAGCAAAAAAAATATCCTTGGAGAGAAAGAAAGGTATCTCAACAACTCAAAAATACTCATTGCAGCACCACACAAAGGATCGCTCGTTTCGCTGACATCAATATTCAAGTTGTCGTGAACTCCTGCCTGGACTGACAGGAGAAGAAGATTACAACATTTAGCATTGAAGATCTCCTTCAGGTCTTTTGAATCTTTTATGGGGGTGCAGAAAAAAGAAAAATGGAGCGGTTTCAGAAAGGAATCAATAATAAATCAAGCATGCATCTTTCACTGGCTGCTGAAGAAACCCAATTTAACCCATCCGTCATGTTGAGACCTTTCTTTTATTTTTGGGAATACTGAAGGGAGAAATCAGTGGATGCTTTACAACAACATTTTCTTTCATGTACAAGGATTTATTTGTGCGAAAACTCTGTGTGTCTTTGCAAAATCGTATGTTGTTGTTATCCTTTTTATATATTTACTTACTGTTGTACCATGTCGTGACTTTGCACATTTGCTTCTGTTCGATTTCGTCTTGCTTCTGTCATGTGACTTGGAAAGTCACTTGTGCCATTTGCATTTGTCCGTAGCTTCTGGTAAATGGAAACAACAGCAAACCTCTGTCTACACTGAGGAGCAGTTGAAGTTATCAAGCAGGTGCAATCACCAGTAATAACGCTGCCATAAAAATTTTTTTGGCACAAGTGGAACTAGAGCTTAAACAATTCATCATTTAAACTATTTTTAGGGGAAAATACCAAACATTTTTTGGTTCCAGCTTCTCAGCTGTGAGTATCTGCAACTTGTCTTCATCTTGTATGCTCGTCGAGTGAGCATATATTTTAAGTTTTGGAGTGCTGGTACAACCCGATCACTGGAAAGATGTTGGCACTGTACATTTCTGCAAACCACGGATACATTACATTGGCATGTTATTATGTTGCGGATATGTTCAAACTTGCAACAACACTGTGGTTTACATGTAGCCAGGTTGTTTAGGCACTAAAACCACTTGGTTATGATTAGGAAAGTTATGTTTTGGCTTAAAATACCTGGTTTTGGGGGCACAATCCCAGGAAAAGACGTGATGTTTCTGTGTAAGACAACCACTTTTCGTGCCACAATCCCTGCCAAGCGTTCACAGCAAAAAAGCTGCTGTATGTTTGGAGCCTAAAAAGCAATAAAACCTTAAAACACAACCAGTTTTGTTGTTTGTTGGTTTTGAAGAGTGATCTGGACAAGGCTGGTTGGTCAGACATAACATGCAATTTGAAGAGTTAACTATTGGAGTATAATAGTTATTTATTTATTTTGCTGTTTTCTGACAATTTTAAGACACTAATAATTAAAAGCAGAGTAAACGATAATGAAAACAATCATTCGTTGCAGCCCTGGTAAGTTAAAATATTTAACCAAAAATGAAAAACAACAGCAAAATATCCTATAAAAAGGGTATGCATCAATGCATTTCACAAACTGAACCTTCAACATGCTGTGTTCTAATAATTAAGATGTCAATTGCTTTTCTAAAAAAAAATGCGAGTGCCTTTGATTCTGAAATGCCTAAAGCTTTAAATGTTGTGTTTCATGAGGCCAGTCTGTCCTCAGGTGACAGCAGAGAGCTCCTCCAGGTATACTCTAACACCAAACACTGTCAGCCGCTTCAAACTTTTACGATCTGACCCAGTGCACTGAATGTTGTGTTCGCTCTGATGCAATGTGTTTGAATGCAATATCAGTTTCAGGGAGAGGGCTTAGGGTGCATGTGAGAAAAGTTCAAAGTTCAGACAGAACAGAAGAAAGAGATGGATGTGAAGGCCTCGGGGCATCCTTAAGATCCTCTGTCTTGTACCTTATTTGTCTGCAGTGACAGCTAAACATCTGTGAATTTCTGCCAACAGCCTCAGGGCAAAAGAAAGGATGGAGGGATGGATGGATGGATAGATGAATGTGTTGATGTGTCGGGCACTGCCCTCATCATGTCTTCCTTTGATTTATGCTTTCTCAAAGTCTAAAAGATCAAATTAGGGAAGAAAATTCAGAAACACTTCAGTCAGAATGTTTCTCTTTTGATGTTTGGATGCTTTTTTTGGTGAACAAACTGCGCTGCGACCAGACATAAGGTGAGGCAGAGAAGATATAAGCAGCTGTTTAGTGCTGAGGTGGGCTGAGTGTGATCAGTGGATCAGAGCAGTTACAGGCCTGAACACAAGTTGTTTGATGCAGTCTCCTCAGCTGCCTCTTTTAATCACTGAGTAGCTCCTTTAGCCTACAGCCACTCCAAACAGTCACATTACTTTCTTGTTACAAAATTACATGCTATGCTTTGATTCACTAAGATAAAAAAAAATCCAGAAGAAGTCATTTTAGGTTGTTTAACACACAAAGAGATGCCACTTTCTTCATACAGTTTGTCTGCAGTCTGTGTTGTTTGTGTGTGTTTTTTCCTCTGATGTGTGACAGACTTGAACTGTGTAACACACTCACCTGAGTGAAACTCTCATCTGTGCTGCAGTGACGCTGCGCTGATATTTACATTACAAATTATGAAAATGACTCAGAATGTGGGGCCGAATATAGAAACAACCATCAAAGAGGCTGATGAATTCAAGCAGCAGTATGGCAGGAAATTAAAACCTTATTCCTCCACACAGCAGAACTATGCAGTCTTGTGTCTATTATACTATATTACTGATTATCTATATTACTTTAAACTGTGCATAGTCACCATAAAGAGTACGTTAACAAAAATATTCTGTTGTATTGTAGTTTAGTCTATTCAGTGTCATTCTAGCCTATCTTATTCTATTCTATTGTTGTCTATCCTATGTTATTTTATTCATTTAACCTTTATTTAACCAGGAAGTCCCATTGAGTTTGGAATCTTGTTAACAAAAGGGACCTGGCCGAGGTAGCAGCCAATCAAACCACATTTAAAATGCAACAAATACAACATATAACACAAAAATCCACAGTAAAACAACAGCTATTCAAACATATTGGCCTCTTAAGAAAAACTAGCACGTCTCTGTCACCACGTTCCTTATGATGCCCTTAAATTCATCAGTGGATGAATTTAGATCTTTCTGAAGACTGTTCCATGTCCAAGGTGCAGAGTGGGAGAATGTAGTTTTCCCCAGATCTGTTAAAGTTGTCGAAATCCAGCACTTGGACTGTGACTTGCAGCATCAGAAACCAACGAAAAAGGAGTCCTGTAACGTTGGCATGATACGTGGCTGGTTGCTGTTATAGTTTAACAGCGCCAGCAGCGTCAGAGTCTGTAAGACTGTATGTAAACAGTAAATTTCCTGTGAAAACAGAAGTGTATTTTGAAAGAAGACGATGCATGTGACAGGCAGAACTTGACACGGTGTCCCAGAACGTCAACAACCAACACACCCAGGGTACCTTGCACGTCGTATGTGGACGTGGAAAGTCCATGACCAAACGTCAACATGTGACGAGGTTGAGGATGAGAATGTGTTGGTTAAAACCTGGGGTACATTAAAAAGCAACCACTCTGAGTATTGTAGCTGGTAACTACCAGAGCTGACACACAGGAGGGTGCAGAGGTCAACCGGATGTTTGCCCAATATTTCTTTATAGATAAGAATATACCAGTGCTGCGGTCTGCCAGCGGTCAGTGACATCCAACCCACCAAATCATAAAGAATGCAGTGATGAGAAGTGACTTTGCATTGTAATAAAACATAGAGATGCATGGCACAGTGAATCAAGGCTACATAAAATGGAGGAGGTTGCATTCATATCCTCCTGAGACCCTGTGTCCTCATATGAGGACATTACCTTTAGGGTTACTGCACCTTATACTTCATTCTGCTTTACTTAGACCTGCTGTCCTCGTTCATGGACACTTTTTTGTACCATCTAGTGGTAGTAAGAGGACAATACGCTAATCCATGAAAAGATGGCAGCCATCTCTGCCAGGTCAGTTGTTTATTTTTAATCATAACGTTTGTAGTTTGATATGCCAATACATTTTACACATTTTAGCAACAGTAACAGTTAAGCTAACCCACTTCATTAAAAAGTACTCATTTGAAGATACTGAGATTTATCATTAGCTCATTTGAGGACTGGGACTTTATTGTCATCTCATTTAAGGATATCAGGACTTAATTATCATTGACAATGATTCATTTTTTATACTTGTCGGATCCTACTAATCCTGAATAGCAAGGAGAAATTAAAAATGCATACCAAACACAAGCTCAGGTCTCAGGAGGATATACAATATGTCACTGTGATCAATTACAGACAGAAAAGTTTTTTTTCTTAACACTGAAATTGAAACAAAATGAAAGCCAATCTTTACTTCCAGCTTCCTGCCCACAGCAGCAATATGTACATTAAATGAAAGCTTGTAATCTATCCATGTACTCAAGTACCTGTATACAGACAGGCTTTCAATGGATTTACCATCAGAGGTGAAGAAGCTAAAATCATCGAGCAGCTACCCTGTCTCATTTTATCTTCTGTTCTGTTCTGGCCGTCGTTGTATGATCGCGCCACAGGAGGGCATGAACGTCTCTCTGTCTCTGTCTCTCTCTCTCTCTTTTCGTCTGGCGTCAGCGGTCTCCCAGCAACAGCCAGGCTCGAGCTCATCTCAATCATCCGCCGCTGAGCGCCCTCAAGCCGCGCCGACACACTCAGACTCAAACAGGAAGCCTGCTAGATTTTACCCACAGAATAAAAGCACACAGAGCTCAGGTGTGTTTACTGCGCTCCTGTTCGGCTCATCCTGGCTGACTATACTGGATACTGTCTTCCCGTGTGTCGTCACCTTGGAGAGGAGGAGAGTCACATTTAAGCTCAACTGTTTGTTGAAGAAAGTTTTTTTTTTTTACAACTCTTACTGACTTTACAAAATAATTTCACTACCATAATGTGTTGCATATTCATTTTTTCTATCACATTTTCCTTTATTGTTGAAAAATGACTGTTGACCGCAGGAGCGCGCAAGAAGCGCACATATAGAGGTGGACTGGTTCAACCCTGACTGACCCTCTTTTGTCACGTTGGGACAAAAATTCTCGGTTGTTTTATTTTGAAAAATACCCATAGGAAGTTGTATTGTTTCCAATTTTGTGGAATTTGCTCCCAGGTCCGCTCAGCCGCAGCAGAACGGACGAGAAACCATGGAGCGCAACAAGACGCGTTGGAGAGACTCACCAAGCGGACGGGAAAAGTGCCAGTTTCTGAGCTGTTTGTGAGTCACTTTCAGCGACACTCGACAGATTTTGCTTCGCCAGCAGGGTGGACGTTGAGTTTTCCTAAGCGTGCGTAAATTGACTGGAGAGGTCTAGGAAAGAAAATAGTCTTGGAGTGACCAGCAGCCACCAAAGACCGGGAGGAGAGGAGGAGTAAAAAAAAAAAGCGCTCGAAGGAGGGACGAGTCTCCGTTGGACAGAAATGTACTCTGTGTTATTATTTCCCACTCATTTGGACATTTTATGTGTTTTTTGGGAAAAGTCGCTGGTGTGCGTTGCGTAAAACACCCAGACTGCTTTCATGTCTCTTTCCGTTAGGAGGAACAGTTACTTACCTTCAAGGAAAGTGTGAGCGGAGCTGAGGTTTCTTAAAGAAGGAGGCACCGGGCTCAAACTGAGGCAGACACTGAACAGTTACGAACCATGGTGAAGTTTCATAACTCGGACCTATGGATAGCCTGGATGGTCATTTTCTGTATGGAGGGTAAGTTGTGTAACTTGTGTGGCTATCCTTAACTCCAAGCACGGTGCGGCTTTAAATAATGATGATGATGATGATGATGATAATAACGATAGATTAAAGGAAAAATAAACAAGCTTAAATATTTTCTGTCACGTGTACCAATGATTATTACAATACATCTGCATCAGCACTGCAAAAACAGATGTATTTGGAATTAACCTCTCCAAGAGCGCGTGCCACATCCATTTGATCCCCCTCCTCCTTCTTAATACTGTATGTTTGGATCAGGCTGACAAATCCCCGGCATTTCCACAAAAAACTAAAGCACCGATTTAGGATGACTTTTCCCCAGTAGTCGCCATGTCCTCTCTCCCAAAAGCACTTTTGATTGAGCACATCTTACCCATAATGCGCTCTGCCGTGCCTCATACCGTTTTGTCGCGTCTCTAATTTTTTTCTTTCTTTCTCTCTTTTTTTTTAAACTCATGCAACCACAAGGACACATTAAAACGTGGCCCAGTAGTTGGAGAGTCTGTGGTTAGAGGAGAAAAGGTGCAGACGTTTGAGGGTTGCGCTGGTACCCACCCGATTAATGAGAAGCATGGTGACCAGGCAGCTCAGGAGAGGAAAACCCCAAAGGAAAATCACTGTGTAGGGTATTCCTATAATTCTCCTATGGGGACTTGTATGTGCACATATGTGTGTTTGTGGTACTGCATAGCAAGTTTGTGACCTTATTTTACTCCTTAGTCAAGCTTTGATATTAGTAATCCAACAATACAACTGTCAGGAGTGACTGGAAGTTTGTCTTTGTTGTATAACACAATACCCATAAAGGATTGAAACTGAGACTGAAATGTGTTAAGTAAATGTACACACTATCAGAGGTGTCAGCTTTCAGTTGAAAACTCACAAGAATAGAAAAGCCATTACAGGAAAGATTAATGACACAATAAATGAGCATCATTTGCAAATGTATTTATGCAAATGTGATGCAGGCTAATGAATAAAGATGTTTAAAATGCATAACCAGGCTGCTAGATAGCTTTAAGCTGAAGATGTATGAGTTCATCATTTTCATTTTCTGTTGCATAGTGTACAAATCTTTATCAGAAAAATAGCAAAGCAGAGCAGAAAAATGCTCGACAGTGGCAACCAAGTCCCCTCAGAGCCTCATGTCAGGACACAAGAAGCATTTCCACTGAACCATGCAGGCACACACACACACACACACACGTGCACACACAGGCCTGACATGTCACTTTGGACAGAACAATTGTGTGAGATTGAATTTAGTCCTGATTGCCCAGGTGTTTCACTCTGCTGCTCTCTTGTTTAGCTGGGTACCTCTGGAGTGAGTGGATGTATAGTGTCTTGTCAGCTTTACTCTGAGTCACACACACACACACACACACACACACACACACGCAGTCAGGCTTATTAGATTAAACCAGTCTGACCCTCTGTATGATAAAATGGTTTGCTTCACATGTGAGTCACATGTTCATCCTAATCGAAAAACCTCAGCCATCCCAATAAGTCTACAAGTCTTCAAATGACTTTATAGAAGGAACAAACTGCTCAGAGTGCACGAGCTCAGCAGCTCTATTAACGAGCCAACTTGCTCAGAAAGAAAGCTGCATTCGCTGGACAGTTTTTCCTCCTCTTGCGTCTTGGTGGGGAGCTGCCAGTGTTTCTATAAATACATTCTGATGCAGCAAAGTCAGTATTGATTGTGGTTGCTTGTTTTGGCTGCATGTACTGACCTCCACTTTTTGCATGTCAGACAGAGTCACTAGATTGTTCTGATCTGTTTATTAAGTCAGCGGACACCGGGTTGTTTTGGGGTTATTAATAAACAACGAGGCCTGAGTAGTTTCACGTCATCACACATGTCAATATGTTTGACAAAATCTCTGAAAGCTTTATGACAAAAGGTGTGTTTTTTTGGCTTGAATACAACGTAAATGCCATCCGGTGTTTGTTTGTCGCCGTGGATGCACACTAAACAGTTAAAAAGAAGTGAAAAGAGGAAAGTTTTTAAAAGCAGAAAACTGGGAGCAACTCTGACAGGAGGAAGTCAAATTCATAAGTGGCTCGGACAGGCGTCAGCCACTGCCAAGTTTGTACTTTCAGCATTAGTTACAGGACATGTCATGTCCCTCTCCAACCATCAACCCTCCTGAGTCACACATAAATATTGTATCATTTTCTCTCAATTAGAAATAGGCATCTTGTAGCTATATAGTCAAGAAAAGCTGGGCTGTTCGAAGCTTTAAACGTTTGGAGAAAGTTTGTATAAGTTAGAAGAATAAACAGTAGAGGCTCTGTGCTAATAAACGGATTGGCTCTGCTGTTGTCACAACGAGCCCCCGTGGCGATACCAACACAGAGCCGCTCTGTCCATGATGCTCTGATTTAACGATTCACCCGGAACAAACCTCAAGGGTGTTGCAGGGACCGATCCGGAGGTCCAATCAATTCAGAAAATTAAATCCAAGCGGAGGTGGTGGCTCTGAACTTTTGAGCAACCACTGTTGTTTGTTTCGGCTGTCTGCATAATAGATCTTGTAGAGCATTCCAAATTTGCATACATTGAAATGTTTGTATTAGCCTGCAGGCTTCCATCCCAGTGTCCTGTATGTTTGAAATGAAGAGTCCAGTGAGGACGAGGAGCGCTCGAGCATAAATAAAAAAGACAACACGGAGTGTTTCTTAAGCTCATTGACATTCAGAGCATTCACGTCTGCATCAAAGCTGAACTTAGACCAGCTCCCTTCTCCACTTTCTCTGTGAGCTTGTTAACCTTTGAGGATCTGCCGAAAGCCCCGCTATGAAATGATATAGCAAGCCGAGGTAAAACTGGGCTGAATCTGCTGGAAAAGTTGTTTCAAAACCTACATTTCATAACTATATTGTAAATATGTCTGTAAATCACCAAAAGCATGTTCACTTGTGTGTTTCTATTGTCATTTTTATTCTGCTTTGTTTTATCAGTTAATTTTCCTCCTCAACTTTTGCAGGTAGTCAAAGATAATGAGGGATGAGAGAGAGCAGAGTGATAAGAGCTTTGAAAAGATTAAATAAATGTGGTGGAGAGAGCTGCACAGCTTTAAACAGACTCTCAGTTTTTGTAACCTCAGGTGATCTTTCAGTTTAAAAAAATGTAATGCACCTAGGATCCAATTTAGAGCACGCCTCTCTATGTAAAAATCCCGTTAATGCAGAATGCATATGATGAAAAAATCCCGTCTGTGTCAGTTTTATCTGATAAGTAGCGTTTTTTTTCCCCCTCCTCTTTCCGCCTGCTGCTAAAAAGGAGCAGCTGGAACAAGAGTGTTGGACAGATGGAACTTTCCACCTCGATTATTTTTCTCACTAAAAATAGCTTCTCAAAAAATTAAAAGACCTCTGGGACCGCTTGCAAAGTGCATGTGCGTGCGTGCATATGTGTGTGTATGTTTGAGCGACAGAGGCGCGGAGAACTTCAGATGACGGGGTCCTCAGATGATGGCGGCGGCAGCCATCCTGGGAGTGTGAATGAATAAATGATGGGCAGATATTTGGAGGAAGAGAGCGCAGCATTCGCCCCGGTCCCACGGTCTCTTAAGCACACATTAAACTAGGCCCCAAAGAGTCCACAGGCTGCTCTGCTGCACGGCAGTTGGCCAAGCATCTGGGGCAAACATCTGATGTGGTCAGTTCACAGAGGCTGGGGGCTTTGAGGTTTTTGGGGTTGGTTGTACCTTTAATCAGAGTGGCGAATGAGGGAATCATGAGTGAATCATGAGCGTGTAGGGAGCAGGGTGATGCTGCTGATGCCGAAATGTGATCAGTTGTGTTTTTTAACTGCATTTGGGTTAGATGATTAAAAATGATGCTGGGGAAGTAGGGTGTCACTTATCAAAACAGGAGCTGATCTGGAGACAGGCAGTGTGCTTGTCAAACTTGTTTTAGATTCAGGTTTGCCACTTATAACTCCTAAAATGGCAAACACTTCACTTCGCAGTGAAAGTTCAGTCTCTTTAGATGAACCGCTTTGTCACTGCTGTGTTTTTCTCGGCAGAGAAATTGTGTAAATGAAGCATTTCAACTTTTATTTTTTGACATTTAAGACACTTCACCAGCCATCAAAGTGCAGTGAAAATGAGCCGCGAGATTATTGCCCTGAGCAGCGAGATAACTTCTCTATGGATTAAATGTAATAATTGAACTATTGTGAAAGCTGATGTTAGTTAAGAACACCTCAACTTCATAACTCAAGCACTGAAAATGAATTACTGCAGTCCTACAATGGTGCTTTGTTTGTTTGACGCAGAGGAGAAAGTATAAAGCCGAAAAAAACCTCACGATGAGACCACAAAACACAGCTGAATCTACATGTTTTATGTGTCTTTGTCCATAACATACTGTGACAGATGTACCATTTGGATGAGACCATCTTTTAACTTGATTTTCCTTTCAAGTGTGTGTGTCTGTGTGTGTGTGTGTGCGGAGAGAGCCCTGGGCTTATACATATTTAAAGCGGATGTCTTCTTCCTGTCGTGGCACCCTGAAGATCCTCTCCTTGAAATGAGCAGTTTTGCTTCGCTGGCTCTTGAGGTTTGACAGGACCTTTGCTGACAGGACTCCTCCATCACATCAGTAACTCAAGTTGTTCGGAGCATGGGGCTATAACACTAAGGTGGTCATAATAGAGTGTTTGATGAGTGTCATATGGTTAAAAAAAAGAAGTTAAAACAGCTTTCACAAATGTTCGGCTCTTTGTAGCTATCAGTAAGTTTCAGTTTTCTGCGTACTTACATGACAGATTAATAAGCGTAGTCATTGCTTACTGTCAGGGATTGTTCTGACGGCTCAGAATGAACAAAGAGAGTGAAAAAGAAGTGTCTTTTATCCCTTAAAACCGAGCAAAGTCATGAGTGTGAGTCAGCCCCCTAAACTGCAGTCACAAATCTGGGTTTTCCAAAGACTGCTCTGACAAAATAATTTTGTCTTTGTTGACTCACGCACGAGATCCTGAGAACGTCACATTTGTATCATGAAACTGTTTCCGAGCAGTAATCTCACTGTAAAAGTCTTTGAACAGATATCAGGTTCAATGAAAAAGGATTTATGTGCCAGCATCAAAAAGCTACACTTGACTAAAGGTCATTTTTTTCACTTTATTCATCCTCACAAACATGATAAAAATGATGCTGCTCTCTCTGTCTTAAGGGCACCTGCTTATTTTCATGTTTGCAAACAATCCATGCTAATTGACTTATATTTTACAAAAGCCCTCCTACACCATTCACTTCCTTGTGTGTGTGTGTGTTATATATTGCGGTGCTCAATCAGTGTCTGCCAGAGGGTCGTTAAGTTGATCTCTGGTATTACCAAGAATAGTTGCTGTGTTTGTCATTGTGAGCCTTTATGAGCTCAGATCAATGGCGAAGGAAATGCTCCTGTGCACACATTATTCCCACAAGTGTGTGCTAACAGGCAGTGTGTGTGTGTGTGTGTGTGTGTGTGTGTGTGTGTGTGTGTGTGTGTGTGTGTGTGTGTGTGTGTGTGTGTGTGTGTGTATGTGTGTGTCTGGGACCACATATTCCCCAGGCAAATAAATTACAGCGGATCCCAAAGGATCAAGGTTTCCCTCGGACTGTAATGACCTCATCAGTCTGATCAACCAATCACAAATCTTCAGGTTCCAGACAGTCAGTTTGTCTTTCGGGTCCATTAGGCAGATTCACACTCTCCAGTGGGCTCAGTGTTAAGATGAAAGAAAACTTACTTCAGCCTGTTCAGCTGTTCATTTCTATGCAGAGGGTCTGAATCGCCTTTTGATTTGGTCAGTCAAACATTTGGAAATTGAAAAATCGGCATATTTCCAAAACTTCAAAGACTGTCTGAAGCCTGGAGGGTACTGATGGCTAAATGGTTTTAATTAATTATTACCCCAAATTAGTAAGTCATATACTCAAATTACTTAATCTGTTCCCTAGAATTATAAAATCATGCTCTCAGGTAACTTAAGGACAGGTTCTTTAATCTTACCTTGCATTATTCTGTAGCCAATAAGCCAGAGCAGTGAATCTGAATCTTTACTCACAAAAGTGTATAATCTTTTATTTATTTTTACAGTGAAACATTCTAAATGATATAATCAGAAGCGTGTATAAGTAATGTAAAAAATTACACAGCATTGTGTTTTCACAGCTAAATCAGACGTATAGCCACATATTCATAAAACTGTGGGAGAGAAAAATTAATTGTACAACGGATTAAAGCTGTGGCAAGCAGGGTGTCATTGGGCAAAAATCCCACAGACCCACTAGACCTCTGCACCTCCTCTTGGTACTGTTGTCAGGCTCTAGAATATCTAGCAGTGACGGGAGACTTTAGCCAATCACAGGTCATTTCAGAGAGAGAGCATTCCCATTGGCTGGTGGCTAAAAATGCTGATGTGCGTGCACATCCCAGATGGTAAAATACTGATTCAATGGAGGAGAATCATGTAGAGAAAGTTGCTATTTTAGCATCAGCAACAAGTGCCTATGCTGCAAAGCAGTCCCAAAAAGGTGTGTTGGACTTATCAAGATGAGAGTCTAGTTTGTGCTGACTGTAGCCAAAAGCTCATGGCAGTGGCTAATTCAAGTTCATGTTCATGTAGCTAGCTAGACCTTTGAATCACAGCGCTGGAGACCATTCCTACTCCTTGCCAGATCAGCAGACTTTCTGTTGCTGCTGTAACGCGATCAGACCCAGCGTTGCCGCTGGAAACCAGTCTGCTGTAACACCAAATCCTGGGGTTTGCTCTGGCTGAATACAAGCTGCTACAGCTGATGACTGATGATCCGTTACTGTAGCTGCTGTGAAATTGTCTACAGCAGCGGGGAGCAAGGCGGAGGGACTGTTGGGTGCTGGCTAATTGTTAAATTGTATTGTTCTTGTTTAATTTGGGGGAGGGAGAGCGCGGGTTAAGGAGGAGCTCAGTGAATGCACCAAGTAAAGCTCTGCTAGGAGACACTGGGTTACTATATGAAGTGCGTGCATATGCTTGTGGCTGTCTGATGGGAGGGGCTTAGGATAAAGGGGAGAGGACTGCAGAAGGAAGGTGTATTGTCAGACTCTGCTGTTTTTTTTTTGTTTGCTGCTTTTTCCCCAGCTGTAAGTAATTAATTTGCAAATAGAGCAATTTATGGGAACAAATTAAGTTATGTAATGAAGCAAATAAAGACATTTTGAAAACAAGTTACTGTAGTAGTTGGAGGGACTGACTTGAGCACAAATTCCAAATCTTTTTCTTTACCCTTGAAAACCCACCAGGCACATTAAACTGAAAATATGATGATGATGATGATGACGATGATGATGATGATAAGGCCATTCATATCTAACAACAGCTGTAACACATCCCATTTGAACTGATTTAACAGCACCACAGCATTGAACACATTGTGAATAGAACTGTTCCACTCAGAGGAGGCAGTCTATAAAGTCAGACAGCGACATAAAATATATGTCCCTATATATTCCCCCAGCAGGCCTGGAGGAAGTGTGCAGATTCATCTGTGTGGGGCTTTAGGTCAGAGTTTCTCGACATGGCTGACTCCTGCTGCAAGGACTACAGTATATAGGTATTTTCAACTGTACTCCCTGGAGTACTGTGGCCTTGCATCACTAATTTGAAATTGATTGTTAATTGATCCACACAACAACTAAATGACCTTACAGCACTTGATGAACCCAGCGGCTGAACTGGCTCGTGTCGCACTGAGAGATAATGCAGATCCTGTGACCTGCTTTGAGTGCATGGTGGTCCATTGAGTTGTCTTGACCAGATAATTGTGCAGGCTCTAAAAATACACAGGGGATAATTTCATATCGTAGAGGAATGTAATTTTGCTAATTGCTCACCGTTGCACACAATGGGTTGTCTGTGCTCTTCTGTAGTGTCTGCCTCTACTGTTAGGAGCCAGGTTGAGAGTTCGTACAGAAATTACTTCTCTCCTTGGAGTTTTTAAAAGCTTCCGTGGGTCAGAGGTCTCAGACATGACGTGGTTTCAAAAAAGACAGAGGTGTAGTGAGCATTTGCACTTGCTGCTGTATATACAGTCTTTGTGTCTGCGGAAATGTCCTTAATTATGTTTTTATCTCTTTGACAGCAGCATGTTAGTTTAGCAGAATCCTTTATATTTGTGGTCAGGGTGAGCAGATGAACTGAACTTGAAACCCTCCGCCTGTCGTCCTGACGCTCACATCTGCTAATGGAGTGAAAATGCAGAATACTGCAAAGAGAAGAGAACAGAGGGGAACAAAGTGAAAAAGGGGACAGATTCTCCTGCATTAAATATGCCCAGGGCTTTTCACAGCCATAGGTAATTCATAAACTGGCTGTTGGGCTAAAACTCTGCTGTTTTATTTGTGCTTTTGCTGTTTTAATCTAGTTCAATGTCTCTTCTCTCAAAATCTATTCACAGGAAACATATTTATGACGGCAGCAGGGTGGCAGAGTTAAAGGTATACTGTGCAGGAATTATCAGCTACTGTTTGTAATCAGTATCGCCAGTGAAAGTGAAAGCCAACCACAAAGTCGCTATATTGGCTTTTGTCTGCGCTGTGTGATTTCATGGCTTCCTCTTGGATGCATGCCGCTTATAGTCTGACACCTGGTCGCTATGTTTGTATAAAGTCTTGACCTCACCTGCATGCTGTGCGCGGCGATGTCCCGAACACAGTAAAATGAGAAGAAGACAAGAAGATACAGGCAGAGGGTCCCTGTAGATAAATACACCACCACATACTTCTAGTGGGTCATATGAGACCTTTTACATTTTTTTCAACACATCCTCACTGCGACCTCGTCACATGTCCGCGTTTGGTCAGAGACTTTCCACGTCCACATATGACGTCCAAGGTACCCTGGGTGGGTTGGTTGTTGACGTTCTGGGACGCCGTGTCAACTTCAGCCTGTTACATGTATTGTCCTTTTTCAAAATACACTTTTTTACAGGAAATGTACAGTTTGGATACAGTCTGTTTTTTAAAAGGCACACTACGTCAGTACATTACTGCAAAGAGATGTTTTTTTTTCCTTCAACAACAAAAGCACATGGTTGGGTTCAGGAAAAAATAACACCACTTTAACTTTCGTTCTTGTCCCACCGTGTTTCCTCCTGACGCCACCAGGCACTGTTTCACTATTATTATTAACTGATTGGCCGTGTATCATGCTGTCGTGAAAGGACAGCTTTTTTCGTTGGTGTCTGACGCCGTGAGTCACAGCCCAAGCACAAGATTTCGATGACTTCGTGAGACTGGGTTGTTTTTTTAATGTATTTTTCCTGCATAGTAATCTGGTAGCTTTGGCTTTTGCACTCACAAAATAACTGCTGAGATGCCGGAACATGACAACAGAGCTTAAGCACATATGATAAGAAAAATAACTCTCTGTTTTGTTTCACAGACAAATCTGAAATACAGTCAGATATCTTATGAGCAGAATTAGTTTTATTGGCTTTAATGTGTGCACATAAATGGAATTTTGCTCAGTTTTTTAAATAGTAACACAGAAATAGACTTACAGCTAAAAACAGGCCAAAAAAGCTGAACAGAGTAAATGATAAAAGTTGAACTTTTACAAACGGTGCTGAAATAAATATGGATGATTGATGTAACAGCGCACTTTTTACACATGAAGAAGGTTGATATGACAGTGCAGCATGCTTAGATTCATATTTGACAGTGCTGGTTTTTACATGTGTAAACAGTGTAATTAAATTCTAAAATACATAATTAACAGGTGCCGTGGGTGTTTAGTGTTACTGGGTTATTGCACAGCGATTGTTCCTGACATTATGTGACTGGTGTTAAGTGGTTGTCAGAGTGATGGCCTGCGGAAAGAATTTCTGTCTGTGATCAAATGAAAGCCGTGATAAATTTGACTGCAGTGGATTAAGTAATTGAGTTTCCAATGGAACAGTTACAGGGAAAACTACAGTTAACAAGCCCACAGGTTGGCCAGAGTTGTTTGGAAGACAGCACAAAGCAAACATTAAGATTTTTACCCCATTTTTAAACGCACAAGAAGAATTACGCACGAGGTGTTGATTACTGGCATTAGACTTGATTATAGAAAGCAAGCGTCAAGAATTAAAAAATGTATAGTACACTGTACTGTGGTAGAATATGTCATGGCTGTTGTCATTTGTTTGATGACATGTGATTGGTTGTAGCACTTGACACCATTTGGTTTAAAGGTCTTGATTTGTTGAGGGCCTCAGAATTGTTTTTTTGCTCAACCTAATGGTGTGGCATGATCACCTACCCACTGTCAGCTGTGTGACTATGTGTATGTGTATGCGACTTGCTTAACCTCATGGTGTAGAATGATCATCTAATCATTATCAGCTGTGTGACAAAGGCGTGGCCTATACAACAGATTGGTGTGCCTGTCTCAATATTGATTGTTGAGAGTGTGCGGCAGTCTATCTGTTTTAGATATTTACCTCAGTTTACAGACCAACTTTCTGGTCAGTGCAAACTTTAACTTTGTATGTCACATATCAGTACCTGAGTGTGACTGATTGGGCTGTATATATGTACTGTTTTTTACTTGTAAACACTCAGAAGGTTTTCTTTTTTTCTGACAGTTTTTAATTGACCTTTTGCTAAGCCCCGCCCCTTTGTGATGGTCCAGCAAGCTGTCGGAGTAAGCATGGTGCTCACACTGTAACTAACTTCACTTTCTGAAGAAATATGATCATATTTTTGGAGAAATGAAACAGTGATTCCAGAGAGAAGCAGACAGAGGGGTCTACAGTCTGTGTTTGAAGGATATATCCAGGATGTCAAACTGACTCAGCAGCAACAACAGGTTCAGAAGACAAAGATAGTTAGAAGCTAAAGCCCAACTATAGGCTACAGGTCACAGTGTCAAAGTGAACCACCACATCCCTGGTTTTGGAACAGGGAAGAAACGTATATCTTTTTCCAACCTCTCCAGGTAAGGAGTATCATTAATACATGACGTGCCCCAGGCACAACATTTAGCTCCACAAAACATTAGAGTCAATGGAGCACAGCTGTGTTGTTGCCGGACCCTGGTCTGAGCTGGCCTGATGCTACGTTATGATTGGCCAGTCTGCGCCAGGGGGTGGGACTTAGCGAAGGGTCAATTGAGGCACTCACTTTGACCTACTATATTTCAAACACACTGTCTAACTGCTGGTACTCTGATGTCCCTGTTTCCAGATGCAGGTTGGTGAGTACAATAATGTCATAGCTGATAGGAAGTGCAGTCAAAACTATGACAATAAGACCCAAGTAGTAATAACCTAAAAATAATCTTTAAAAATCGAATGCCTGCCTAATAAAAACACAACACGTTTTAGTAAAGCAAACTGCAGTTTGTGTACAGCTCACCCTGTAAAGCCTATTGCTCTTTATGCTGAGTCGGCACCATGCTTGTTTAAACTGCTACAGTGTTACTATCTGGTTAGTAAGGACACCGAAATGAGATGTCCCTGCAGGAGTGGAAGGCGAGCTCTTGGTGTGACACACTTTGGCTCTCAGTAAATGTGTGTTAACTGCCTGAGTCGCTCCCTGTAGGAAAGGTTGTGCGTCAGCTCTCTGTAGTTTCATTATTAGTCCCTCTTTTGTACCGCGCCCCAGAGCCATACTCTCTCACTCGTCTTGCTCCTCTGCTCTCTCCCTCTCTCAGGTGTCATTCCTTCAGAATATAGGTCCAGCTTCTCTTTAACATGACCTCTTTCCCTCTGTGTTTCTCTACAACCTCCTTGCACCCTTGTATTTGAGTTTTACTTTCCCTGTTTTCCAGTTTCACTCTCTTTCCCTGTCTCTTTTTCACTCTCCAGATCCCTCCGTGCCTCCCTTTCACACACTCTGAATTTCTCTCTCTCTGCCTCTTTTTTTCCGTCCTCCTACACACTCTGCCGACACACAAATGACTTTCCAGGGATGAGGATGAGACTGAAAAGTGGTCCCCGCTTGTTCTGTCCTTGCAGACAACGAATGAGCATGTCAAATCTGATGCATGTGAACAGCCAAGAAGAATGGGGCATTAAGGCGCACAGTGAGAGGCAGAGAGAGAGAGAGGGAGAGAAAGAGAGATGGAGAGTGAAAGAGAAAGAGAGTGAGAGAGGCAAGCACGAGAGATCCCATCTGTGCGTTGTTACAGCAGACTTCACCTTAACATTGTCGCTGTTGTATCCAGTGGAACAGGAGGGGGCACAGGTGGGACTCTGACAAACTGGGGAACACACACTTTGCCCAGTTTATGCTCGTATACACAAATTCACATGCACTTGCAAAGGAATTTCACAGACGTATGTTTGCAGTACATGCACATACCCACACAAACATGTACAAAAATACTTCTACTTGCATATTTGCATCCATGCAAGTGTGCACATACGCATGCACACACACACCTGAGACCTAGATTTCCATATTCATATTCATTACATTTACATACTTATATTACATGTGTTGGTTTAGCTTGATGACCCGTTGGCCACTAAAACTTGCAGAGAGCAAATTCTAAACTTTCATGCTTGAATAAAATAGAGGAGATGAGCACTGTTTCCTTACATCCCATGAGACCTGCTTCTCGTGGTGACCACGTAGGCGGTGTTAGTCGAACAACAATATGAGGGGCATGGATATCAGGGGGCACCATATGCTGCTGTGCCCCTTCAACCCTTAATCCATGCCTCCACTGCCTTATCTGGTTGCCCTCCCTGACAGCCTGGAGACTGGTGGTGGGGGCAGGGAAACACTGTCCAGTACGCTGCACACTGCTTTGTATTCGTTATGTGCTCAATTTGCAAATCCACTCGGTCCTAGATAGTTTCGCCAGAATGGAAAATTCACCATCTCACACACACACACACACACGTTAAGGCATGGATGTACCTATCCACCCACACATACTGACACAAACACACAAAGATCTTTCACCCCACCCTCCCACACGCGTTCATACCACGAGGATATTGCACAGACTTAACTGATAATGCCAGATAGTAGTATTGTCACAGACTCCACTGACACACTATGGGTGTGTGTATTAGTGTGTTTGTGTCCTATTTGTCCACTATCCTACAAAAAGCCTTTTAAGTAGATCCCAGCTATTGGAGGAGCTTTAAATAAGCGTAACACAATGATGGAATGTTTGTCCACGCACGTTTGTCCCACATGACATCGGCTGAGGGGAGGGATGAGGGAAGGAACACAGTAGCACTCTATTCAGAAACCAGCCTCAGAGAAATACATGGACACTGACTTTGCTATGACGTCCTGAATACGGTAAACTGTTTTGTAATTAAAGGTACACTCTTCAAGATGAACCCAGCACTCCAGGACCCTGAAAGAGTGCAGATTAGCATACAAACCAAGAAGCAGTGACTGAGTAGACTAATACAGCTGTTGTACAATCACTTAGGTCTGGGATAAAGCCTTAAAATCCTTAGCTTGCTCCTCATTTGAATGTATTTCTAACACTACAGTGGCATAATAAGTGGCAAAATCAATAAACTGTATTTCAGTGAATGATTTGGTTTAAGGGCACTGCTGATTGTCGGCTGTTGGGCCATTGGTAAACGTCTATCGCCCTGGTATCTGTAGTGTCCACTAGTTGACCCTTGTCGGCCCTTGTTGACTTGGCTGATTCAGCATGTTGAGGTAGGTGTTAGAGATGGAGAGGCCCCTTGGTGAATGAAATCACTCAGATTTGAATTTCAGCTCAACACACTACAGAGAAACAGAAGCAGAAGTGAGGAAAGAAAACAAGCGGCTAATGTCAAGAGGGCATGAAATCAACACATGTTTCTATGGTATCTATGGTAAGATTAGCCATTGAGCTTTTTAGCAGAAACAGTTTGCAGTTGTTTGTGTTATTGATTGCTAACGCACAGCAAATATAATTAGCTCTTTTAACATAGGGTTGTGTTGGTAATGTGCTAACTAGCGTCTTGAATTGACCTGTTGGTATTCCTGCTTCCCTTTTTTTAATAACAAATACAAACTATTATCGTGTGCTGGTATGGAGAGTTTTTTCCTCTCACGCTGGCACAGAGTAAATGTGCTAGCTGGCTGTTGGCTGTAGTCTTTGTGATGTATTCTGTTCAACTTTTTGGCTGAGATACAGGCGACGTGAGGTGACACAACTATCGGCCTTCATCGTCACTACTTCTTTGATGTCGCTTTGGTGTGTCTGGACTTTAATACTGAAGTGTGTAGTGTGAAACGGTTTTACTTTCTCAGCTGAATATTAGGATACACTGCATGATGGAATATGGGCATTTAAAATGATTCACCTTTGCATTAGCATAAACTTCTCTGAGCAATTCAAGTGAAATAAAATATATGGGTGTACTGTCTTGGCTTCACACATATAAGAGAAAGTGAAGTGAGGTGATCAGGATGTGCTGTAGGTTTCTTTCAGCAGAGATTAGATCTTAAGTCTGTTGCACTCATCATCACGCAGCTTCCTTTTCTTATTTTTGATATATTTTTCTCAGCTGTTCTTGTCTTATCATCAAATTAAATCCTCCTTGTTGCTTTTAAATGACCGAGAAGGCCGTGATTTGATTACTCGCCTCCAGCCACAGCTGCTGATTTGTACCCAGCTTGTCCGCTAAGAGGTGATTTGTGAATATGGAACAATGTGTAAACTATTGAGCCAAGGCCCAAATCATCTGCTAAGATGGGCTTTGGGACAGATTATGTCAGTCATTTGGTCTGTGACCCTGGCTTATAGATTATAGATAGCTTTGGCTTTATTTGATCAGTTCAGTGACAGAAGAGCAAGACATCGCGTGCAAACACATACATGCAGAAAGGTTGAACAGACAAGCTGCACTTGATTATGATTTACACCATGTGAGCTGCTGTACATATCCTTTACTTGTCTTTCTTGTTACTTTGTACAAGTTGTTCTTGTTCAGCGTGATTTGTCAGGAAAATTCCTACAGTTATTTCCACATAGAGATGTGTGCCAGGAAGGAGATGACTGCTTTGTCACTTTACAATTCTTGAATGTATGTCTGTACAGAATGTCTCAAATTACTTTTGCATCCACTTCCAGATTAAACCATATGGTAGTTCTTTTGGACAAGCTGAGAGACACACACTAAAAGCAGACACGTTTAAGACTGAATCCAAATGTCCACCCTCTGGACTTGTGGACTGAGCGCTCGTTGGCTTCAGTAGTACATACAGTGATGTGTTCACTGTTATCAAGTAAAGTTTGTGAGGGCAGACACTGCAAGCCACTGACAGAGAGGCCTCAAGTCTGTGTCCCTTGTTGCTGTGGAAATGTTGAAGCGACAACTACGGTCATGTACAAGGTGATCGCTGCTGTCGTACTCTGTCTGCTCATCTGTCCCTGCAGATACCAAGATGCAAATCCCATGTACAGACTCTTTGTGACTAACAAAATACATTTCTATATAACATAGAATTCACACATTAAAATACAGAAATGCTTGCAAATAAGGACCAGACTTGAGACTCCTTGTGTACTGGATAAATTGTGGATTTAGACAGCCCTCAGCAGTACCAGACTCCGCTCCCGCAAAGTCAGCAAGTCTCTAAGTGTGGTGAAGTCTGGACATTTGGATTCAGCCTAACACGTACACACAGCAGACAGGAAGTGAGTGCAGTGATGCAGCAACAACACAGAAGCTCTGGACTTGTTTCTGGAAAGCCGATTTCTGTGTACTCTTTAAATTAGAGTTACGGAAGAGAGTGTCTTTCCCAAGATAAACAGTGGATTAAATTTGAAGATTTACACAGGTTTATCTTCCAGAGGGGATGGCGGTTCTAAAGATATGTAGCTTGGTAGGAAATGCTCTGCTGCCTGCTAATTTACTCTTGATTGTCAGTGACAGTCTGCCAGCCAGCACCCTGTGATCGAAAGGCGTGACAGGGTACATAAGGGATGGTGAGATCAGATAAATATGATTGTGTGAGCTTGTTTGCCATTTATATGCTAGCAGTAGCTGCAGCACTGGAAATCAGATTTAGCTATAACTGGGAACCAGTGAAGGGAGGTCAAAATGTGTGCAGCGTGACCAAATCTTCCAGATTGATTTGATGCTCTTTAAGCTGCAATTTGTATGAGTTGAAGGTTTTTATACCGGTGATTCGTAGCCTGGAAAACATGGCATGGAAATACATGAATGTGAATGAAAAAGCATCTGCTATATTTGGCAGAGAATACAATATTGTAATATATATATAGTCCTTTATCAGGATGCCATGAGCTTCAAAGCTGGTTTTTCAGGGGAGCAGGGATACAGATTTCAGTGTCATTGGCAAACCTGTCATAAATGAAGTCAGAACTATGGATATAAATAGAATAAATAAGTAAGAAGTGAACAATAGTAATATATAGAAAATAGCAATGGGCCCAGGAATGAACCTTGCAGAACACCTATGTTTTCTCATTGGAATGATTTGAGCACCTTAAAGGTTCAGTAAGTGGGATTTGGGGGCATCTGTTGGCAGAAATGCTTTATAATATGACTTAATCCTCTTTTCTTGATTGTTGATGTTATCCAGTTCTTCCAGCTGTGGCTACAACATTTGTTTCTTATTCTTCGTTTTAATTTTTACCAACACGGCAAGACAGTACTAACACCTTCCAACTTCTCTTCACTGTTAAACACGAGGCACTCACTCTCTCTTGTGTATCGCTCATACCTGTCCCCATAAAACAAGGGCAGGGGGGAACCATGTAGCTCATAACCAAGGGAACACAATGACTCCTCTTAAACACTGCACATGAAAATACTAATGAAACAACATGCAAAGTACGATAAATGACAATGACAAAATAATTAACCAGTAACTCAATAATGCCGTCTATTACTAGTTAAATATAAATAATGCACTCATTACTAACTAACACAGTAACTTAAGTAATGAAAATAACACAAAAATATAATGTGTGCAGTAATTAATGACTCGTTTATATTGGAGCACATTTTCACGTCGGCCAGCATAGTTCTTCCACATGCTTTGTGCATAGGAGAAGTTTTGCAACCTCACTGGTAGATGCCTCTAAATTCTACATAATGGACTTTTAAGTGAAAAAGAATAAAAAGATTAAAACAACTTGTAATTTTAACAATGTTTTAAATCATTTTTCCACCTTTGTAAGAATGATATTTGTGCTTTAAATGGTAACATTTTTACTCTTGAAGAAATAATAATTTAGTTGACGTCTGTCTCAGATTCCAGTGAACAAAGTGTAAATCTTCAGCAATGATTTTAAATAGATTGCTAAAGTAACGTGAGAAGTGAATATGTGTGCCAGATCAAGGTGGGCAGAAAGGCTGATGGTATACTTTTACCCTTTTTTCCCCACAAAAAGAGTCCCTGCTGACATCAAGGATGGGTATTTTCTTATTGACACCTGCTCACATACACACTTGTATTCACACACACATGCACATACACAAAGATGTACACGTCCACACAATGTCAAACAATCCAATTAGCTGCCATCTAGTCAACTGGGGTAATTACCCAGAGACTATTAAGTCGTTTTCTCCCCGTGCACTATCACAACTGTAATTATGGCAAAGCAACAATGATGTGCAATTACAGTTCACTGCCATTGCTCCATAGTGATGTGATGTCAGTAAAGACGGCAGAAGGGCGCTGAGATGATAGAACTGCACTATATAATATTGATATAGATAGAAACCGCAGGGTGGGGAAAAGGACGAGCTCAGTCAGAGGAAGCAGAATGGAGCGTATTCTCACGGGGACCTGTGAGTCAGCTTCTAACGCTTCATAAACATTTTTCATAATCAATGGCAGAATATCAAGTGATCCATCTTCTGCGGCCTGTAAACGGTTGACATTTTCCAGTAATTAAAGCTGTGAGATGAAACGCGGGGTTTTAACGATGACATGGGATGATCAGTGACTCCATTGTACTCTGCTGGTGGCTGGAGGGTGCTTTATTAACATGGGACATTGTTCCGCTCCAGAACGATTCCTCCATATTTAGAGGATTTTTCCCCATTGGAATTTGGGTCTCAGATGTCCAGAGTTGAATGCGTGGCTCTTCCTCTATTGTGCATTGTAATTAAGCAGAATAGAGCTACGTAATGCTTTGGGAGTAAGTGTGAGATGGGGAGAGATGTAGCTTTTCTTTAAAACTGTACCACTGGATGCTGAGAGAGACGTGGAGATGTGTTGTATATTGGAGCACAATGGAAAAACATTTACTCTTTGTTAAAATGAGGATGGTCTCGAACAGGAGGGCCCATTGAGACCACCACTGGTGTGCCTGCAAAGCCACATGAGACACTATTCACCATTGTTATAATAACACACTGCTTAGATAAAAGCTCATGAATACAGGTTTCATAGAAAAGCTGAAGCAGCCACTCTGTAACAGATTACACTGCAGCCATGCACAGCGGGGAGAAAAAAATGACTCCAATTTTAATTAATCCTTGTTTAAATTAGGATGAAAAATTAATACTGTGAATTGGCCGTGCAGATGAGATGAAGCATATATGATACAGTGCTTCATAGCTACTTATCAAAACATCACAGACACTGAGAGGCGGGAGGTGGCGAAATAAGAGCTTAACTCTTAAGGAACGTGAGTGGGAGAATAACTGGACCAGGTGACTGTAGACGGAGGGATGAGAGCAAAGCTGAGCGAGAGCCAATCAGCCACACAGGCAGATTTCACACCTGATTTAACAATTGGTCTGAGGCTGAAGCTCAGAGTGAGGGAGGAGATGCAGGACTCACAGTGGCTGAGGAGGAATGGACAGTGCACACTGAGTGGACAGGTCTGACAAATTATGTTTATACACTACAAAATGGCTTGGTATGGATTTTGACACACGAGACTGGAGTTTACATCCTGACTCCCGTCTGTGGTTAGGGTTAGGCGACAGAAACACTTTAAGTTTGGGGAAAGATTGTGGTGTCAGTTGCAGTAACATGTGCTTCAAGACACTGTTGACTTATTCAGTATTGAACCAAAGCCATGTTATTTCTTCAACCTTAAAGGTACAGTTCATCCTCAAATCAAAAACAAATATTTTTCCTTTTACCTGCAGAGCTATTTATCAATTTGGATTGTTTCAGTGTGAAGTGCCTAGTATTTCTAGATGGCACACAGCTTGTAATTGAGACATTGCTGTTGAAAAACTCAACAGTAGTGTCTTTCTCCGGAAATCCTGACCAGGGCCAGTTGCACAAAACACAAAACACAAAACACAAAAGACCTTAGCAACCAAAGCAGGGTAAAAGAAACAAAACAAAACAAAAAAAAAACTTCAGGTACCTCTTGCACTTTCTCCCGACAATTGTTTTCTGTTTTCTAGTATTTGAGAATCAGATTTACTTTGTGGTTTGTGCTTTCTAAGATTGCATTTTCCTCCTCTGACCAAAAGGGTTTTCTCATCTTCTTTTCTTCGGCCATTTTTCCACGATCAAACTATAAGCCAACTTTGTGAGACAATAACAGGAATCACAAGCATGAGTCCAAGCAAACAAACAATCTCCATGGAAACTTTTACAGCTGTAAAATCTCTTTCAACCCAGAAAATGAGTTATGTTTTTCCTTAACAAAGGAAACCTTTTAACGGATTCTGTGCAACTGTGAAAGTCCCTCAGCTAAGGAGGAATGAAGCCTTAAGTGTCATACTAAAGGGGAAAATTAAAGTGTTTGGTGTGACTCAAGATAGTCCACAGAGCTTGTTGTGAGCAGCATCATGTAGTGACTATTTTCTTTCTACCAAACTACACCCGCCAGTCGTATCACAAAAGGAGGGCACATCTACTCATGGCAACAGACTCATGCTCTTGAAACATTAACGGCGTCCTCCTCAGCTGAGCTGTAATGTTAGCTAGCTCAGTGGTGCTAGCTGAGCTAACAGCAGATGCACAATACCTTCTGCGCAGTGATGTGATTGGCAGGTTTAGTTTGGTAGAAAGAAAATAATTCTTATGTAAAACTGCGCACAACAAGGTCTGTGGATTATCTTGAGTAACCAGGTCATGATTATTGGAAAGAGACGTTGCTGTCAAATGTATTTTTTGACACTTTGAGTACCACAAGCTGAGTGCCAACTAGTGCCATTATATTTGAGAGGAGGCAAATATCTCTTTGGCTCATACAGTATCTCCAACACTCTGCAACTCACACCAAAACAATCTAGATTGATAAAAGCACTACAGTTAAGAGGAAAAATATTATTTTAACCAAGCCCTGTGAGTGCCTAGACATACCCAATAAAAAGTTTAATCATGATTAAGCTGCTACAAGCACATATTGTGTTACAAGAGCAGATTGTGTTGGGAAAACAAATGATGAATGTTGTCAGACCATTTTAAAAAAAATTCTTAAAAACTTAGTAAAGTGAGCACAGACAGAAAACCCAGAAGACTTTGGAAAATTGGAAAGGAGGGAGTGGAGTTTCAAGAAATAAGAGTAAAGAAGTGTAAGCTAGGCCGGAGAGTTACGTTCATTAGAAAGGTGGCTGATATGTTAACCACATGCACCTTTGATTATCCATTCAATTTGCCACTAAATTAATTTTTGCTCTCTGCCGCTGTTGTACTGTGGTAGCTTTTATCCAGTTATTAAGTCTCCTGTCCTCTCCTCCCCCCTTAAACTTCAAAACATCTGGAGCTCACCATAGTCTAAATCCCTCTCTCTCTTAAACCATTTAACACTTGTTTGCTTCGTGCCATCCCTCGATCTTCCACTTTCTGTTCAGAGGCCAGAGGGCTCTCGACAGCCCAAATGCTTGATTTCCCCTCTTTTAATTTCCTTTCTTTATTCCCAGCTTGGGGAGTTGTGAATGAATACCATAAAAAAGAAACAAACAACTGCCAAAAAAAAAAAAATCAACTTTATTTTTACTGTTCATTTGCACTGCATTTTCTCTCCCTTGCCTGGTGGAGACTCAGGTGGGCATGAGTATTAATAGCTTCCCTCGTTTGTGACGTCAGCTGAAATCACACATGCGCCTCTTAATGCTCAGAGGTGTTTTATGTTAGTTAGACACATCACTCTCAGCAATTATTTAGTCAGTGATGTAAAGCACTTGTCAGTATGAAGCAGAAAGGAAAATCTCATTTTTCTCTCCTCCGGCCTGCCTTTCTGCCTCATAGCCACAATCATGTCTTCATTTTCATGCCTCTTGTATCTGCTGCTCTCCTGCTCTCTGCTCACCAATCTTTCACTCTATCACTCCTTCTCTTCAATATTCTGCTCTTTAATGTGGCTGTCAAACAGTTTTTCATTCCCCTCTTTTCTTTATTTCTCTGCATGTGACTAATCTTGCTCTGTGCCTCTCTCTCTTCATTGAAAAAGGCCAGTATACTCTGTCTGAAAGCTTTGTGGGGTCCTAAATGCTAAATGCCAGTCTGTCTCTGCCAGGCGCCCGCTTAGTGCCGGTCTCCTTGGTGATGAGACCAGCAATCAGGCCGTGCTGCACCAGACACTGAGGGGTTTGTGATTGAGAGCGCATGTTTTTGTGACTACGTGTGTGTTTGTGTCAGCGTACAGTAGATTTGTGTGTGTGTTTTGCCCCCTATCTGTGCAAAGAAGTGTATGTAAGGGAGAGAAAGCGGGGCAGTACGAGGGACATGTATTCACTGGCTCATTATCATGTGAATGCATTATGTTTCCTGTCAACATGCCTCTGCCAAACAAGAGGGGCCCTGTTCTCTCTGCCAGGACTCAAGCGCCACAGCGGCCCAGCCAGGCCCCAACGTGGTGCGGTTCTGCGCTGGCACAATTTACCAGGAGTTTAGCTCCACAGACACTGCTGTTGGCCTCATCCTGATTCAGTCCATCTGTACTGGCATCTCAGCAGCCGGCGATGAATCAGTCTGTGGGAATGAGATGGGAAGACTCCATTCAGAAACATTTAATGACTGATGGAGGGCTTGTTATGGATTAGATACTACTGATATCATTCTGAAGATGGTTTTAATTCAAACAATGCACACTTGCATTCTAATTTTAAGCATGATAAAATGTGTAAAAAATTAAAAACTGTCTTACAGCACAATACACAGCACTACCAGTGTACTCTATCGAACCATTTTCTGCTGTTGATTTGGGGCCAAAGCGTGGTAGTGGCTGCAGGCTTAACGTTTTCCAGCTCAACATTCTAGCACGACGCACCAGTCTTTCTGTTGATCTCACGCTCCATTACCTTTACTGACGGAGAAGACCCCAATATACTTAATCTCCTTCACTCAGAGCGGCAACTCTCTCCCAACCCCAAGAGAGAATACATGCCGTTTTTTGTCATAGAACCACGGGCTCAGAGGTGGAAGTGCTGACTCTCATATCGACTGCAAACTGCTGCAGTGCGTGCTGAAAGTCACGTTCTGATGAAGCCAACAGAACCACATCATCTGCAAAGAGCAGAGATGCAATTCTGAGATCCCCAAACCTGACATTATTCTTCCCCAGCTGCACCTCGAGAGCCTGTCCATGAAGATCACAGACAGAAATGGTAACAAGAGACAACCCTGACAGAGGCCAAACTGAAAATGTGTTTGACTTATATGGACACAGCCAACATATCCTCACACAACAGTTTGTATGATGTCTAACAAATCAGTGACTCACAAATAAAGTTACATACTTAATGTGAAGTTCTGTATTTAAAGTTTCGTAGGTAGGTTTTGGCAAGAGGAGTTATGTAGTCTAGGTTAAGAAAAAGAAACATGGAGACAGTGTACCTGAAAATGACCCAGAGTTCACATGATTTTACACGGTTCTAATCACCAGTCACCTAGAGGAAAGTCTGGTGTTTTGTGACCCACCCACTACCCCAAACTGCTTCCTTACAGGGACTGTTTACGTCTTTACCCTGCAAGGGTAAGGAGCTGCTCCGCTGTCAATGAGCAGGGCTGAATCTGCATCACTCCTCTGGATCTGAGGTTTGAGAGCCAGTTGGAGCCTCCTTTCTAGCACTCTAACATTGGACCACTCCCTCTGGTCTCCCTTTTTCAAAACAGGGAACTACTGTTCTGGTCTGCCATTCTGCAGGCACCGTCTCTGACCTCCACCCAAGACTGACAACTCAGCCAAGTCAGCCCAACATTGTCTGGAGCCTGCAGCATCTTAACTACCCTAGAGACTTGTGCTAGGGATATGGGTGAGGCTTCCCCCAATTCTTTAATCTCTGCAGAAGACACATTTGTTGGATCTGATGATATTACCAAAATGACCTAATTTAAATATCTTAAATAAGGGGTAAATAAAGGTATATTTTACTAAAATTTTTGACCTAATTGTCCCTAAAAAGGAGGACTGCGTCTTGTACCAAGTGTACCATGCTACTAATTAAGAAACCAGATGACCTGATTCTGCTTTCCTTAATCAAATCCCAAGATTATGTTAACAACCAGCTGGAGGAGAACTTTCCCAAAAATCAAACCTGTGCTCTGAGAGGAACCACCAAGCAGATGGCCTTTGCCATTATCATTATTGGCCAACTAATACTCTACAACAGTCTCCCTTCGTTGGAGCTGGGTCTCTAGCTGCTGCTGGGGGTATTGATCCGACTGACAGAGACTAATTCTTTGATACACAGGCATAGAGTTGGAGGTCAGCCCTGTGGTCTGAGCTCTCACATCTCACTGGGACCAATTTAAAGGCCTGAATAGCCGGGGGGGGCGATAGCACGACTCCCTGTGCTAATGCAAACCTGAGATGTTGTAAAGCTGTATGTGCAGGGTTTCAGGTATTTATGTGTGTGTGTGTGTGTGTGTGTGTGTGTGTGTGTGTGTGTATCTGTGGGGGTTATATGCATGTGTTCATGCATGTGTGCTTTAAAATGCTTGTGCAAGCAACATTTAAATGCTTTGACTTCCATCTGTGAGGGATTGCATGCAGCGCACACATACTTATTATGTATAAATGAATAACACCCATGAAGCCTGTGTGAAGCCTGTGTTTTAGACAGATGTGCTTACCCAGAAAATGGCTCCACTGTGGGCTGAAGCCTCATGTATTATGAAGACCACCAGTTAACTGTCTGTGGTTTAAACTCAGGTGGAGGTGAGTGCCTGAAGAGGGCTTTTAAAGGCTAAAGAAATTCCTGTAGGAATTGCCAGCACACATAATAAGGAATGAAAGACAGAATGAGCTTGGACTATGATGTTTTGATTTACTTCTATTGAGAGTTATTTTATCTTATTCTATTCAAAGCTCAGTCGAGATCCAGAATCTTTTTGAAAGGGGAGTCCTGGCTAATATGGGAGAAGCAGACAAGGCCAACAGTAAACACATTTCACAATAAATAATGTATAACCTCATTGCTGCCAAATCAAGTCATTTTTTAAAGGAATTGTTTGACAGTTATAAATTATAAATATGCTTATTGCCTTTTTTGCTGGATGGTCCCCATAGAAAAACGTAGGGAAATGTCTGTGTGCTGCTTTTTACTGGAGGTGGGGAAGTTAATCAATAACCAGTAAGTCCTCATCCTTGAAAGCTTTTGTCTTATAATACTGAAAAATACTGTTTAAAAACACTTCTGAGAACGCATAAATCTCAGCAAATGGGGCTAAGCATTTCATAAAGACTGGAGTCTCTGGTGATTGCCTGGCGACCTCACAGTGATGACAGGAAGCTACTGTGCAAGGCCATGAAATAGTCAGGTATATAACTGCCCTCAAAACCACAACTTAGGGTTTCTGCGCTTTGGTCTTTGTACAGATTTGTCAAATGTTATACCGTGTGTTAATTTGTGAGCTTTGGAAGTGCTGGTAGACAGACATGCTAGTTGTGTCCCCCTGCAACCCAGTTGCAAGAATAAATGTTGGCATTGTACATTTCTGCACACCACAGATATGTAACATTTGTGTGCTAATGTGCCCAAATATGTTGAAACATTTAGTTTCTTTACATTTCTTTATGCTTTGGTTAATGTGTGGTTATGTTTAGAAACAAAAAATAAATTGTTATGATGACGAAAAGGTAATGTTTTAGCCCAAATTACCCGCTTTCAGTGGTTCAATCCAGGCTGACAACGCAGTGATGTCTTGCTAAAAAAACATAGTTTTGTTGACTGTTGGTCTGAAACAGCGCTCTGCAGTTTTGCAGCTGTGTTGCCGTGGTCTCACACCATCCACCATTCCCTCAACAAGCAGATGACAAACTCACTTTATATGTCATGTCACTTTAGAAACGTTGATATGATACATATTAAATGTACAAATGTAATGTCTGTGGTTTGTGATTTGTGGAAATGTACACAACATTTTCTCCTGGAGACTGGGCTGCCTCCTGTTTCCAGTCTTAAGGCAAAGACAACCTGCTGCTGGAAGTACCAACACATAGAGACATTAGAGTGGTTTCAGAAATGATTGATCTCTTGCATTGATTTAAGCATTTTAACAAATTCCAGACCAACTTGGGGGTGATTTCTAAAAAAAAAAAACAGTGTTTTCTGTCCTGTTAATTTTGCTTGATTAATTTCAGTCTTTGTGTCAAATTAAGGAAAATCACACCTACTTTGCAAAAAGAAGCTAAACACCTTATTTTGGTTTCTGAAATGTGATGGAGGCCTGATTGAGAGAGAAAAATAATTTGGCTACCTCCACTTGCAAATTGACTGTAAAATGACCTTTTGATAAAAGCGTATGTGAATCTACTAAGTTGGCTCCGGCGCTATGTGCCAGACTGAGCCACTCTAACTGCTCTTATTTCCTTCACACTTTTTCCAATTAAAATATGACTTGTGATTAAAGGACAGCAGTCTGCTTGGTAATATGTACAGTATGTGTGAGTGCATGTGTGTTTAATAGAGAAACAGGCAATGTGTGTGAGTACGTGTTGACCTGTTGTTGTGCACGTTTGTGTTGTCTTTGCCTAACTGCAGTTATGTATGCATATGTGTGAGTGTGTCTTTATTATCTTGGCTTATTGGACGTCTGCGCCAAGAGTTCTCAGTTCACACTCTGGGTTAATTGACCTCTGGAGACGTTTCTCTCCTCAGTGATAAAGAACGTCTGGGATGTGATTATTCTGCGTTTGCCTCAGATATGAGATTTGTAAGGGGCTTAGAGTTCTGAGGTGGCTCATTATTTTTTAAAGGAGACATTTGAACACACCATCTTTCATGTTTTAAGCGTTTCTTTGATGCCTGTGTCAGAAAAATTGCCACATAATTAGTAGATTTTGCAGTGTGGAGGGTTAAGTTTTTGAATTAGTGTCATATTAAGATGTTGCGTAATTAACAGTGCAGTCAACAGAGGAAAACGTTTGCATTGTATGTTTCTGCAAACCATTATGTTCAACTGTCACATCCATAAGTTTCATATCATCGTTTCTAAAGTGACATAGTACATGAGCTGACTCTGTCATCGGGAGCTGGAGGGGTTGGTGGATGGCGTGACATCCAGGCCAGACGGCTGCAGACCACTGTCCGAGAACAACAAACAACAGCGCTGGTTATTTTTATAGCAACCCACCGCTGCTTTTCCAAAACATTCTCACTCTGACCTCGTCACAAATCGATGTTTGGTCATGGACCTTCCACGTCCAGATACAACGTGAAAGGTACCCTGGGTGCGTTGGTTGTTGATGTTCTGGGACGCCGTGTCATGTTACACCTGTTACATGCATTGTCTGCTTTCAAAATACACAGGAAATTTACTGTTTCCTCACTGTCCCTTTCAAAATAAACACACTACATTGGTACAACAATGTGGATTGACATTATTTTTTCCTCCAACAACTGACACACGTGGTTGGGTTCAGGCAATAAAAACTTGTGGTTAGATTTAGGAAAACAGAACAGGGTTTGGCTTTATAATCTTACGGGACGCGAACACCGCTCTCCCGGCTGTAAGCCAGTGTTTGTTTGACCCATCCATGCACCCTGCTCTGTTATATGTGCATCTTCACCTTACTTTCAGCGCCTTAACTTTTGTTCTTGTCCCGTTGCATTTCCCCCCGATGTTGCTGAGTGCGGTTAAACTAATGCGACCAGCTGTGTATCATGCTGATGTTAAAGGACGGATTTTTCACTACCCAAGCGCCAGATTTCGACGACTTCGGAATGAGACCAGGTTGGTATTTCATGCCAGATACTGGCATGGAAAGTGACTGATTTTTCCTGAGACATCACTGTGTTGCCAGCTTGGACTGTGTGAAGGCAGAAAGCAGGTGTTTTAAGCCAAAAAAGGATCTTTTCTTAACCATACCCGAGTGGTGTTTGTGCCTAAACCTAACCACACATTGACCAGAGTGTAAATTGTAAAGTACATACTAATGTACAAATGTAGCATATTCATGGTTTGCAGAAATGTACAATGCCCGCATTTATTCTGGTGGTTCGGTTGATATCACATTTACCTTCACATTCAAATTGGCCAAATCACACCACATTTAAATAAATTAGAGTATTGTAAACAACTCTAGCTGACATAAGCAGACTTGGACTTGGATAATTGTACCACAAAATGGATATCCAGTGCTTTGAAACAAAACTCTTCATTTGTTTTATTCACGTGCAGATGCATTTTATATGAGCAATATTAAAAGGTCTCATCATCAATGATTAATAGTCTTTGTGCTGTAATGTAGGTTAGGGCCCAGGAGGCTAGCGTGCTGGAACGTAAAACAAACAAATCATTCTCCATAAAGGAAAACATCTTTTAACACCCTCTCCACTGCAGCCTGCATCGTAATGACCTGTATTCCCAATAACAAAGAGAGCTGACGATGAAAAATGATCAATGCGATGAAGTCATAAGGGTTTTTTTCTTACTCTTTAAATTTGTGCACAGCAATCTCAAGGACGGTGTGTTTCTTCATGGTAGATACACACAATCACATGAGCGGGCACACACACTCACTCAGGGGCATTCACACCTACACAATCACAGGGAAAAAAACAAAACAAACTAATAAAGCCTTTCTGAAACAAACAACTTGATTAAGACTCAGGAGGGGAGAGAATCAGGTGTGAACACCGTGGGTCATGAAATCATGTGTGAATGTATGCCAAGGATGTGTTTTTAAAGCTGCAGCTTGTGTGGTTTTAAGGGATGCTCCACCTCCTGGGGGAGTTTGTTTGGGCATGTTATCTCCATCATTGCCGCTCACTACCTGGTGATCATCTTCTGGCTGAACACACCAGCAGGAGAGCCGAGCGTAGGTTTGCCTCTGGGAAACACATTTTTGTTTTCCTTGAAGCTGCATTTCTTCAGCGTCCGCTGAGCAGTTCTTTTCCTTTACTTGTTCTCTTTGCTAGGATAGAAAGAAAACTGTGAGTGAGGCAGACAAGGAAAACAAGAAACATTTTTGATTGCATATAAGTGATTCTACTAATAGTTTGATGTAATCCTGTAGATTATCAAGAGTAAAAGTAACACTTTGATTTAGTGTGACCATTTAAAAGACATTTCCTTTCTTATAGCACTTATATATGTAGAAATAAAAATGTCCTTGGGGGTGCAAGCAAAACTAATGGTGTCCCAGAGTGATTTTTGGCATCAGTGTGCTCGTTTTAGCCACATGATCTATTCCCCAGGCCCATTCATTGCCATTTTCCATCCATCCACCAGATGCCCTCAGACTTACCCTCCATTTCCTATCACCTGGCTGCCCCACCCATCTACACACCTGTTCCCACTTCACTCATTTGCTCTGCTCTGCAGTTACTTGGGGTGCGTTCAAGCCTGACAAAATGTAGGAAAACATTTATTTAAAGAGATATAGTGGAACACCCAGCTGTGCTCCACAAGCACACTGCCTTTTTAATATGTCACACTTTGTATACACGTACACTTAACATTTTGAGGTAACATGTTGTTCCACCTGGAAACCATAGGGAAACAATGCACACTGTTTTCACGTCGAACGTGCCCCTGGAAGTCCCTGCCCACTCCCTCACCTACATCTCATTCCCTCATCAGCCACTCACTATATATACTGTCACTTACCTGTTTTCTGTAAATCTCCCATCGTTTTTTTGGCTTAAGAGTTCCTGTCTGCCGTTTTGGATTTGTTCGCCTGTTTGGACTGCCTGCCTGCGTTTGACCTGCCTCATTACTCCGTAAGCTTATGAACCTCCAGTTTTTTAATAAGTCCCTGAACTCTATCACTCAGCCTCTATTGTCTGTAATTTGGTCCTTCCCTTGTTGCCTGTATTCACCGGCTGCGACAGTGCTCTTAAAAGAAGGTTAAAGAGCTGAGTGAATCTACATCTTTATGTTATAGAGGGAGAGGAGGTTTGGGATAAAAAATAAGGCAAAACAAGAAACAGATCAGGCACACATAAAATGACCATTTGGGACATATAAATTGATGTAAGAAATCTTCTTAACCTCTAACTAACCTAATGGTATCTCTTTTGTTGCTGCAACTGAGCTGCAGTTTCTCAACCTTGATCACAATAGAAACATATGTGCGAACATGACTGCTTCTGTTTGAGCAGCTGCTGCTGTGTGATGGCCATAGCTAGTCATTTAGTCTAGGATGAGGAGCCTGCATTCCACATATGTTTGGTCTGAAAGAGTTGGCAACCCTGTAATATTGAAGAAGACAGAGCTGAGCTTGATTGGTGCTAATAAGGTAGTGTACAGTGTTTTTTTAAATTTAGTTTTACTTTTCTCTGAGAAGAAGAAGCAACCCGCTGTGCAGATGCAACCCATCGTCATTCCAAAGTCAGTGCAGACACTTGGTTACATCCCTCAGCATCTGATACCAGTGCACAAGATGCCCTTTAGTATGTGTATGAGATGCACTGGGCTTTCAGCTAATTCCAATGTAAACTCATCTGTGGCAATATTAGACACTCAAAGCATCTGACATAGTTTAAAGAGCAGAAGGAGGAGGTTGGAGTGGATGGATGGGTCAAACCACCTACACCTAATCAAACAGTTTTGGTTCCTAAACCCAACTGGAAGTTTATTTTGAAAAGACACTATTTGTGCATGTAGCAAGCAGAAACTGACACGTCCAAATGTGATGCTGGAGGGTCAACTAGAGTGTCATGGGGCCACTGACAAAGCAGCCAAATTTGACAAGTTGGGGGTGAGAGCGTGTTGGCTGATTAGAGCCGTGAGAGTGAATCAAACCGGTTAAGTTGCAGCAGAAAAACAGAAACAATGAGCCAAAGAAAGCCCTGTAGCACAGAGGGAGACGGTGGTTTGTCACATACAGTTTGTCATTTGATCCATTGTTAATGGATAAATACTGATTCCAGTAGCTTTAAACACTCAATTCGCCACTGTATTAACATCTTTTTTGTTATTTCTTGAATTAGGTTCCATCTGCTATCAACTCTGAGCAATAATCCCCCTGACTTAGTGTTTTACTCCCCAACTTTCTTTAAAATTTATACATCTTTCCATTTATTCCCACGAACGCCTCCAGAGTCCGAGGGAAACTGCCAGGAAACTGCAAATGAGCAATTACTAACATGGGCAAACACAGAGGCAGATGTTTGAACTGAGAACAAAGACGTATAGATTAACACAAACAGTGATGTCAGGCGGAGAAAGAAAGGCCAAGACAGTACACAAGAGACAATTACAGAGGATTGTGATATGTGCCCGTCAATGGGCTTTTATCGTTTTTTACTTGTGGCGAGAGAGTGGGGGGGGGCTACAGCTGGGGTGGCTTGGTCTCCATGGAAACTGACATTCCCTTGAAGGTGCTTGGCAGCCACTGCCAATTGTTGAGCTTGGGTAATGGTTTGAAATTCTCCGTTAAGTGCCTCAGAGGTTGAGATTAAATTCAACCTGCTCGGGGTAGACTCACGCAGTGACTAATCACACCGTTTTAGAGAGAAGGAAAGACAGAGCTTAATGGCATTTAGACAGAGAAATATATAGCCTGTTGCTCACATGTTTGTTTATTTTAGCTCTTTCTGTTCTTGGCTGCCAGTCACTCTAAAAAATATGACTTGTCATTCTTTTAGAAGGATTGCATCGATAGTCACTGATTGCTGTAATTTCCTGGTAAAGGAGAAAGGAGGCATATCCAACGATCATTTATTTAGTCCTGCGCTGCTGTTCCAACCAGGTCATTTGAGGCAGGGACATTGTCTTTATGTCAGATACAGTATATCAACTGTTAAAATAACAATACATGCTGGACTTGTTTTTCTCTTTCATTTCTGCACACCCTCCCTGTTTCCCATGAGCCTTTGCACCAGGTGGCAGACCTATCTGAATGAGACTGGTCAGGCACCGCTGCTTAACAACTGAAGAAATGATTGCTCCTCTCCGTCTCGAAAGTGCAGAACACTTTAGCCGTATGTAGTGTGAAGGCCCGCTGCTGATGGGCCTGTGAATGTCAGCAGCTGAAAAGGATCAGCCAGGCGAAGCGTCAGCCTCACTCCTCTGCCCGCACCGCCAGCTCATGCTGAAAATATAGACGATTATTACTGTGTGCTTTTCTTTTGAACCATTGAATGCATCGTTGAGAACTTTCACTTGGCTCCGAACGAAATTTGTAAACATGTGTTTACCTGAACAAGCACACGGCATTTTTCTAGTGAGTTTGGCCTGCTGCTGTTAAATCTGATGTTGTCACAGGTGAGGGAGGTGTAATAGAAGCAAGTGCATTACCATGTATGTTTCCAAGACTACAAGCACTCAGCTCTCTACAAAATCTTATTTCCAGTGGTGACATGGAGCAGCAATTCTGAGGCATAACTTGTGTAAAATAGGTACCACGAGGACAAATACACTGAGGTGTTTATGGTGCGGCTGAAGGCACATGAACAGCATAGGCATGTGAGTGTGTTTGTGTGTGTGTGTGGGAGGCAGATTGTAAAGCCTATTTGTATGCCACAGCAGCTCCTGTTGTTTCCACAGCTCCTGTAGCCTGGGTGGTCAGTCTCTGTTTAGCCTGAGAGAGTCAGAGGTTTTTAGAACAGGACGCATCTTAACTACCAGTGTCTCCTCTTATTACGGTGCTGTTAGTGGAACTACGGTGACAATGAAGCAGAGTTTTGCGTGGAATAAAAAAGACTGGTTGTTTCAAGTTGAAAACTGTAGTAAGAAAGTCATTTGTTTCCTAGTTTTGCAAATAGGCAGATGTGTCCTGAGAAAGAACTGTTATTTAGGAAAGCAAAGAGATAGAAATACACAGCTACGTGTGTGATTCTCCCAGGAGAAGGCCATGTCAAGTTGTTTCATCCAGGCAAAATGCTTTTATCACTGATGACAGCATCAAAGCACTTTGAGTGAAGGTGGAGAATTTCAAACACTCACTGTAGCTTTGCAAAATGCTGCTGATCAATCTACAGCTAGCGCAGGACCATCCCACTGAGCAGATCCTGTTATCAGGCAGCAGATGTAGCAAGCATCTGTTAGCACATGTAAAACCAACCAGACAACAGGTCTAGATCCAACAGACATGAGCTGGTTGGTTCCAGTGCATCGGCTTCAGACAGGAAACCAGTAATTGAGGGTAGAGTGCTTCGGGGAACTGGGGAGAAAATGTTCTTTTGGGTATTTTACTACTGGCTGTGTTGGTGGGGCACAGTTTGGCACTGGGAGGCGTATAAATCATTCATTCAAATTCCCAGTGAATCCATAATTTATTATGTATCAAAATGAAGATGCAAACGTATCTACAAAGTATTTTCTGTTATGTCCTCTGTGGCCGGTGAGCATTACCAAACCTCTTAGCTCGGAGCTGAAATAATTAATCATACTTTGCACCGTAACAATGTATCTCATGTGCCCTCGCAGGAATCTATGTAACACACTTTATTCCTTAATACCAGTAAGAAACATTGTCTGCTGCTACCAAGCTGGTGCATTCAGCCGCAAGCAGAAGTCAAAAATGTAGATTGCAGCCAGTTGTAATGACGATAGCAGTAAAGATGACATTGGCGGCCTGTCAGATGCAAGTCAATGGAGGCGCATCCAGCTGCCATCTGATGTTATTTTTTCTGGCAGAGAGAGATATTTAGTTTGGGCGCATGCACTATTGGGAAGCAGCTGATGGTGACAGAAAGATGTCCAATGTTTTTGTACAAATGCTCACAAGAAGTGATGATGCAAAACTTTGGTGCTGCTTTGCAATCCCAGTATGAGTGTATGTATAAGTGAGTGTGCAGGCGTGTCTGTCTGTGTTTCAGGAGTGCATACAGTATGGGTGTGCACATGTGATGTATTTAGCACATGGGAATGTTGACTTTTTTTTGGTGGATATGAGCCCATGCACAATAATTACTTCATGTTCAGTGCCAGGGAAGGATTTAATTAACTGTCCCCTGTCAGGGTAGATAATTAGTCAATAACACACACGCACACTCACACACACTATCTCGCTTTCAAACACACATAGAATTAGTCAATATGTTTGCCATGCTAACACTGATGCTGAGACTAGAGTGTACTGACAATTACTTGCTGTTGCAGGAACATAAAGTGCAAGTCTTGAGTGACACGGCTCAATAGGCAATTATAGAGGAGTATTGAGGAAAGCTGCAGACAGGAACCGAGCATGGTGTGGGTTCTGTCTGCCTACAGAGAGAAGCTAATGTTGTTGATTTTTGTTTGAATTGCTGTATGATCTGCTCAGCCTCGCTTATGTTCACTCACAACACAACAGTAATTATATTTTCTTCTTTTTTTGTGCAGGTTCAAGGTTTGATCTACAAACAGGGAAAGGTAAAAAAAAGTCTTTAATTTACTTCCAGATCTCTTTCTCTACTCTCTTTTTCTCTGCATACCGAGGGAGCCGGGATGATTGGCAGGCATTAGACTGTATCTGCAATTATGTGTGCTCAGGTTGTGTGTGGATGGATATAGAAGCATTACTTAGGAGATTTGTATACCAGTTTGGCATTGTTCTCACTGCATGCTCACACACACAGATAACAGTTAGCACAGACTGTTATCCTAATCATGTTGAACATAAAATGTGGATTAGGGGTGCCTTATGGTGTCAGTCATAATCACACACAAACACATACTGAAACACTCCAGCACACATGCACCTGCTGCAAATAAGAATGCAACTAGTATGTGTTAATGTCCCATATTATGTGTCGACACAAATGCCATCTGAGAGGTGGTAATGCTTGCTTTGCTACATTTTTTGTTGATATACAATAAGTGTCTTAAAAGGTCCCATGCTGTGTGTGTATTCTTGCATGGACTGTGTGTTTAGCTAATGACTCGGCAGGATGTCTCTCCCCACTGATTTTACTGAAAAACAAGAGAATAGAACATCAGCATTTTATCTATCCTGAGATTTGACAGAGTATTAAATATGTTGTTTAGGATGACAATCATAGCCGTTTGGGGTTTTGCAATCTAGGCAGCATTTGCTCATTATGCCGATGGTGGACCTACAGCTCTTTTTGGTCTATTTCTGGCAGATGGGAGTCTGCAACGGTTTATGTCTGCGGCCTTCCCTCTGTAGATCCCAGAGTATTTTAGTCCAGAATAATCCCCACCATCTGCTGTCTCCTCTACTACGTTTTAGTGTTCAGTATCCCTCCCTCTATCTGTCACTCTAGTTTATTTCCTATTGCATTTCATCTCCTTGTTTTCTTTGTATTTTACAGTGATTCCTGGCAGCTGTATGTTTTAATTGTGATGCCTCTCCTCCTCTCAAATTCAGGGTTTCAATCTCCATCACCTTCCTTCTTCTTCCTCCACTCAATCCCAATCTGACTGCTCTTTCTTACTCATGGGTCTCTCCTCCCATTCTCTCCTGTTCACTTTTCCATGAGCTCTTCTTCCTCCTTTTATGATTATTTGCTTTTCATTTGTCCTTGTTTTCAACATCTAGATGTCTTTACACACTCGACTCCTCAGTGTTCTGTCTTTATCCCTCTCACTGTCCACACATATACACGCCCACGCCAACCACTCTCCACAGGCTGTCAAATCCTAATCTGGGCTTCATGAGCACAGACTATACCCTCTGGTTTCTAATTTGAAAGTCCTAAAAATCCACTCCACTAGAATTGTATGGAGCTACATTACATATGTGCATTTTCCAGCAAAAGTGCTCCTCAGGAGTTTCTGCAACTGAGTTTTTGTGTTAAATCCTTTCTAAATTCTGAGTGTCTACTAGCTAGCTTTGGAACTAGTGATTAACTAAATTGAGTTACCTCATTCAAAGTTAAGGAACGTCTGTAGCACAGCCAATCAAAAGCAATCAACTAAGCTTGGGCAGTGCCACTGTGTTACAGTATACCAGGGTTTTTAGAAATCCCAATGCTATGATTTCCAGTACTGTAAAAAATACAGATGCTCCTCTCCCTGATAAAATGATACAGAGATGCTGTACTGAGGTGAGGTAGTGCACAGCACGTGTCACCAGAGGTCAGTCTCTGCTGGAGGAACAAGCAGCTAAGCTGAGAAAGACAGCGACTGCGTGTGGTGGGGATAACGTTAAAGGAATAGTAAAAAGGAAAAATGTCTCTGCTCCTGTTTGGGAGTATCGCCACATAAAACTTAATCTTGCGATGACTTATTCCATTTACAGAAGCAGTTTAATAACCAGTTCCTCCAGCAAGAAGGATGCTTTTACCTATTTATTCGTTATTCTGCGGGCCATACGTTTTTAAACGTAGCAAGGCTTGTCTAAGCAGCCTAATTGCATATTAGAAACACAGCAGTGTGGGCTAGACAATGACTACAATTACTTACATGCTACATTGACTTCTATCACAACACGTTGTCATCCTGACTTTTTGAATTTCGCCGCTTTGTCAGTGGACTTCCATGTCTAAATATGAAGCGCTAGGTACCTCCAGGGACAGCATGTCACTGTACATTTGTCACATGCATTGTGTCACATGCAAGTTATTACAGGTTTTTCTTGTTAAATGCATGGTCTTTTTCACATTAAAATTACAATGCAGATTATGCTTCATTTTTAGGTTTATTTCCTTAAGTTTATCCAGCAAAAGTCCATGGTTAGGTTTAGAAAAAAACCCTCTAATGTTTATTCATGGTTTAATCACTGTTGAATTATGTTTTGATTTTGAAAGATGAATCATCATTGATTTTGTAGTGTTGTTTCATAAACCTAAAACATTGTTTCAGCATTGGAACAGATCTTCCTGAAATTTCAATTTTGATTTGTGAGAATTTTGTTAACCTTTTTACAACCATCGCAATTAAATGTTGTTAAGTGCTAAGTGCTATATCGTAGGCAACTGGACTTGTTTGCGTTTCTTGAAGACGTTTCGCCTCTCATCCAAGAAGCTTCTTCAGTTCTAACCGACTGGTACAGAGTTGCAGGCTTTAAGCTCTGTGTGGGTGTGAAAACAGGCAGAGTCGTTAGGGTCACATGTGAGCTCTTAGTTTCAGAGTTGTTAGGTTCACATGTGAGTCGTTGACCCACCTCACCATCATGTGTGTCGTTAGGCTCAGGTGGGACCAGGTGTAAATGGGTGCGAAGTGGTCTGGGGAGGGATCCCAGGACTGCATTGTAGGTGAGTGATAAGTGGTGTCGTAGGCCACCTCCTCTGTTTAACGATGGTCGTTCCAGTTTGACATAGATGGCTTCTTTTATATCTCTTTCAAACCATCTTTCCTCCCTGGCCAAGATGTGCATATTGCTGTCCTCGAAAGAGTGTCCCTTCTCCTGTAGGTGTAAGTGGACAGCTGAGTCTTGTCCAACTGACATAATTTCAACCACATTTCAGTGTTGAAGCTCGGTCGTATGCTGGCTTGGCCTTCTGATACGGACTTTCTAACTTTTTTTATTATGGTCGTGCTGGCCACGTTACAACTGACCCGGCTGGGTACGTATCATACCGAAAACGGTGCCTTTGTGCGTCCATTTCTGACGCCGACTTCCACTGACAAAGCGCTGGTATTTGACAAATTGGGTCGTTGCCTGCTGCCTCTAAAACTGACATGCCCGGATAATATCATACCACTGTGAAAGGTGCCTCTGTGTGTCTGTATCTGACGCCGATCTCTGACAAAGCGGTGCTATTTGACAAGTTGGGAGTGAGAACGAGCTGTCCATCACTAGTTGCCCAGCTTTGATGTTGTTTTTTTAACACACATACCATCATACACCATACACCCTGGTAAAATTTCAGGAAGGTATGGAGGTATGAACCGCCCAAGCCTATCTGACAGTAGTGTAAATATTAGGTAACAAATCTATGTGTGTAAGAACTCATTTGCATGGTATAACCTGTTTTAATTTAGTAATGTGTAAATCTTAAAATCTCATGTCATAACTTGGCTGAATTTGAACTCACCAACAGCTGGTGCAATTGTCTCTAGAAGAGCCAGAAACAGCAACCAGCACATTTGTGCTGGCCATGCTGCTGACAAAATGTAGAACATCTTACGCTGTTCCAGGCTGCCAGCTCATTCACACTGCCTCACAATACCTTGGAAAGGATTTAGCAGCAGTTTATAACAGAGGATAATAATTAAACAGGGACTTGTTGATCAGAGACAATGTTCCTCAGCCAGGTCCTGAGCACTTCATCGCTATACCTGAGAAGTCAAACACACATGGATGATACATTACGTTATCTTATTCCTTCATATGCTCTTAGATCCAAATGTTGTTCAGTTATTTTAAGCTATGAATCTGTTTGTGAGTTAAATATAGGAAATATAAGCGCTTGACAGAAAGGCAGTAGTGTAGAGGCTGGACCAAAGGGCTTGTGATCGAAATCACAACTGCAAAAAAAATCTGCTTGCTCTGAAAATCTCATCTGAAATATGGATGGCCCTCATCTTCCTCTACAAGTACCACCAAGGTGCCCTGGGATAGACACTTGACTCTCAGCTGCTCCACTGCAGTTGTTCTCTAGCAAAATCTTACATGACTTCCCTGAGGTGTGTACAACTGTATCCCTTATTTCCTCTGCCTTTCTCTCCCACACTGATGCTCCAAGTGAGGCTAAGCTCTCTGTCAAATTAATACAACTGAGAACATGACATCAACACTTTGCTAAGTGCAGGGATACATGCATTTATGACATTGATGATCTCCACAGAGAGACATTGGGTGTCCCATAATGTGAAGGGCGGAGGACAAGGTTTATTCTCCTTGATATATTCACATGTGCTGTGTGTGTCCCTGAGTGGCTCGCAGCAACAGCGATGACAACATTAGCAAGCAAAACACAGACAGGTATGACATCAGCACCTCAGTGACATGGTTGTCAGCCATGTACAGCACATCTTTGTGCCCGCGCACAGCTGGATTAACAATGACTGAATGGATTAGTGAGTGTGTGTGTGTGTGTGTGTGTGTGTGTGTGTGTGTGTGTGTGTGTGTGTGTGTGTGTGTAAAAGCGAGGGAGTCAGAGACAGAATGATAAAACACGGTGGTGACTCCTGTGTCAAGTGGGTATTTGATAAAGCCGGATACCTTAAACAGATACCGATAATACCCCGAGATCATCATATTTTGGCTTGACTGCTAATGACATCACCAAAACCATGCACTCCACATATACATGTGAGCACACACACACACAGACATACTCCCACTGTGCTGAGCAGATCATATCCTCGTTATCTGACCCAAATCCATTAGCACTAGGAGTCACAACCTCATCCACCCTCTCTTCTCCCTCAATTTCCTCCTCTTCCGCTTCCTCCTCTCTCATTCTTCCCCCAGACATAAGGTCCCCAATGTGGGACATTTCCTCCGTGAACTCATCTGGAATGACATGAACAGAGACAGTCCAACAGTGAGATTAGGCATGTAGGTGTTCACTGCCCCGTGGGCACTTATGTTGCAGCTTTTTAAGTGGCAGCTAAAGAGCCAGCCTCTCTTTGTGCCACTCAGAATGACAAATGTATCAGTTCTCACCATTTTGCAGTCCTCTGTGAGCGGACATTTACATAAAAGCAGATAAAGATAACTTTGGCCACAGCTAGAGCTAATATAGACATCATCTTAACTGTTAGCATCTTGAGGCTTAAAGCGTTAGTGGTCTTCGGAGGTGATTTTCTTGGTTTGATTTAGTAGTAATGCTGACAGTCCTTGAAATATTTTATTTGTCTTGTGTAGTTTTTTTAAAGAACACCACAAACTGTGTGTGTGTGTGTGTGTGTGTGTGTGTGTGTGTGTGTGTGTGTGTGTGTGTGTGTGTGTGCACGCGCGCATGTGTGTATGACAGTGGTATCATTGCCAGCTGGGCCATTTATGCTAAAACTGCATGCCTCTCTGCTCCTGTAAATTGCTTTGGATTGCTCTTAATAGCTACTTTTGCCATTTCCCTGTGAGTCCAATATGAAAATCAGCCATGATGTCACTCTTCTGTTGCTCTTTTATCCTCACTGCTGCAATGTGTTTCTTGGATTACTCTTATTTGAACATCACATAGCGCTCTAAGAACGTCAGTAATGAATATAAGGCATGCAATCTGCTTGACGATTCAAAACGTTCCTAATTGAAATGCTGAAAAGACAGCTCTGGCTAATCAGCTTAGAGATGTAGTCCGCAGTTGACGGATAATAAAGAGGATCTTAGCGCTGAAGAGTCTATTACCACCCCTGTAATGAGAGTTCACATAATATGATCTGAGGACAATGGGGGGATAGAGAAGTTAGGAGGGAGAGGGTGGCAGGCATGGAGGAGTAGAGAGCTGCGGGAGGTTGAAGAAATGGATCCTATTGTTAAAAAAGAAACATCACATCAAAGGGTATGAACACCTGCCGCAGAACTGCAGTAGGTGTTTGTAAAAGTGAGGTTTAAGTGGAGATTTAAAGGATGTGACGAATGTAACCAGGTGAACTGATGCAGGATATAAGACTGAGTGTGGAAACATGAGATAAATGGTAACAAATGCATAGCATGCTGGAGCCAAATTACGAAAGTCCATCCATCCATCCATTTTCTAATCGCTTATCCTCTTGAGGGTCACGGGTGGGCTGGAGCCTCTCCCAGCTGACATTGGGCGAGAGGCAGGGTACACCCTGGACAGACAAGGCTGACGTGTAGAGACAGACAGTAAGTCAAGTTAATCCTTAAAATTAATTGGAAAATCTACCTGAATTCAGTGCAAAAATACGGCACTAAATTTGGAGCAACATGTCCTTAAATTAGATAAAATAGGCTGTTTGCCAGAGCCTTGCAAAATGTCTCATATGACATCTGTTATCAAAACAAGTGATGTGATGGTTTTTCTTATCTGGCAGCTCTATGGGTATAGTTCAGTTTAAACAGCATGAAATATCATTAGAGATCAGACTTGGCCTGGGGTCCCCAGTGTGTGTGTCCTACCTAAAATGTTTTGAACAGTGTCACACTACTGTTGCTGAGATGTGGCACTTCATTTTCTACCAATAACTGGATGGAATGTTAATCTAGAAAGAGAAAAGTGGATCTGCTCAATGTGCTTTTAAATTATATTTAAAGAAAAAAAAAAGATGAATTCTGCTATGATTTAATTGGTAAGATGAAAATACTTGAAGATGTATAATGACTGAGATATCTGTCCAGCCATATGGAGAAAGCCTGGGAGAAAAGGAACAGCTGTTTATTAAGATAATCTGTAAATATGTGGTAGTTCGTCATGTGAACAGTTAAATTGGGATATTGTTTCTGTTTTGTTTCGTAGGTTTGTTTTTCTTTTCTTTTCCTTTTCCACATTTTGTTTATGCACGATCGGAAAATGTGTGAAAAATTACGGTGTCTTGTGATCCCGTGTGGGATGGGCCAAATGTTCGGCATGAAACAAAAATGTAAAATACGGCAAACATCAACAAAACAAAAAAAATAAAATAAGACTAGGGCTGATTAATTACACGCTCTGCGATTAATCAATCTAAGTGAATTGCATACATCATTTTTTGATGTGAAAGTATTTCAAAAATTTCAGTTCAAATGAATTTTGCCAGCTGTGTCGTAGTAAAGCTGCTGGATTTTGGACACAATTGTCCCCCTGTCCTCTACCACCAAAACTGGCCTGTAGTCTATTGCAGTCCCTTTTGCATGGCGCTAGCTCGGACCTCTAGGTTTGCTGCTAAATGTTTTGCGTTGAGTTGATATTTCAGGCATGAAGTTCTCTGATAGTATGAAAATTCCTCACTGCAGAAACTGCACAGAATGGTGCTCCTATCAACAGCTCAATCTGGGCATTTTTTAAATGCACACAGGACCAAGCAGCGTCGTCTCGTCTGCCTCCATCATGAGACAAAGCCACTGTGGCCTTCAGTGACGCACAGGGCACCACAGAACACAATTAATCAGGGTTATTACGCGTTATTTTTTCTGTGATTAATTAATCAAAATGAACACATTATTTTGACAGCCCTGAACAAAACAAGCAAAAACAGCTGTAATTTTACAGTTTTGCCAAAGGTGGTTTCTGAAAGGTTTAAACATGGCAGAGGATGACAGCCCCAGTTTGACCTCCCATCATCATGTACATTATGACTAACAGAAACCACATGTTCCATACCCACCTACCTGCCCCACCTATTGACAGGCCAATCTCACAAGTACGAGCTCCTCTAAAAGTAACGGTTTCTAAGTGCTGACTACTTTGTTTCCTGCAGTAAACGCCTCAGAGAGGCTGCTTTGAGGAGTAGAATACTGCACTTTGTTTCTGACATGATGTATCTTGGGAAATCGGTGCTGCAGTGAGTACAGTTAACATCACTGTGCATCACCTTGTGCTGATGGCTCCGATGGAAGGATGAAATGCCACAGGACGACTCTCTCCGGACTGTCTGTCACTCATCTCTCTCTCACTTTCACTCCCTCTCATACTCTTTCTGACCTGCCAACCTCGCTTTTCCAGGCACACACACACACACACACACATACACATAGACACACAAAGTTTCCAAAGCCTCTGATTATGAGACGGACAGAGGTCAGGGCTGCGCAGTATGAGTGGAATGACACAGGACACACTTGCACCTTTCCATGCAGCTCACTACTCTGCTAAAAGAAGGCTACCACCAGCGTGACATGAAATCTTACCTTTAAGTAACCCTCACTCTTCATACCTTATTGTAAAGTTCATCAGGCAGTTCTATTGAAGGTATTTTATGTTATCCTAATCCTATTAAAGTTGAAAGTTGAAATAAACACCTCTAGGAATTAACAGTGCATGCCACAGTTATTGAAGGGTCTCAGTGTGATCAGATGTCCAATTTAAATTAACCTGTCCTTGCAGCGACTGTCCTCATAGTTGGCACCACACACAGGTTCCTCATGACATTATTAACACACACTACTTTAGACATCTTATCTTATTTTTATATTCTGAAAGGTGATACATTATTTTGTCTACATACAGGAAAAGTTAAATTCTATGCATTAATCTGAATGTAGTCACAGGTAGTGTGCTTAAAGGAATACTTGTGTAACTTTCATAACTTTCATTTAGGTAAATATGCTTATTTATTTTATTTTATTTATTAGATCAGAACATTGATGTGACTTTCATGTCAGTCTACCGACATGAAGCTACAGCCAGAAGCCACTTAGCTTTTCTTAGCATAAAAACTGGAAACGATGGGAGACAGCTAGCCTGGCTCTGTCCAAAGGTAACAAAGTTCCCCCGGCAGCACTTCTTAAACTCACCAATTAATCTGTTTTGTGTTGTTTAAGTAAAAATGACATGTTGTGGCTTTACGAGCTTGATGTGCAGGACTATTTCTTTGGCGGCAGCAGTGCCTTCATTGCATCTCTGCAGGTTAACGCCTGTAAGACCCCAGCTTTGTGCTTCTACACATTGATTTTTGTCCAGATTAAACAAACAAGATGTAACATTTCTCATACGCCTTTTACACCAAATTAACTCTGGTTCTTGAACCTGTTACTTTCAGTACTCTTGGAGCACTGGTGCTCTACAGTGAACCAGCCTGAGTTTCCACCAGTTTTAAATGGAACCATTGCTTGCACAGTGCAAAATGGAAATAGTAGGAGCAAAATTCTTTGTTACATTAATTACCTGGGAACTTTTATTCACATAGCACTGATATTTGTTTTTTCCCCTAAAAACAAGCGTGGATCAGCTACTAATGAAACTATTGTGTAGTTGTTTTCTGACAGTTCTCACTTCACTCCCCCATTGTTGCCTTTTCCATCCTCTCTTTCCACCTCGTAGAATATGACACACCCACTGATGTTGTCACGGTTCGCACTTCAGGTCAAGAAATACCTACTATTTTTTGGTTCCTGTTAAGAACCAACTTTTTGGATCTTGAATCTATTTTATTTTGTCTCAGTGCTCTGAAGGGTTCAACATTAGGTGCAGGAACTGGAGCAAAACCAGTTCCAGTGTTGGTGGAAAAGGGGTATCAGTGAGCTTTAGAGGTGCTACTAGGCAGATCTTGTTGCCCGTGGACAGAGCCAGGCTGACTGTCTCCTTCTGTCTCTGGTTTTTGTGTTAAGCTAAGCTAACTGGCTGCTGACAGTAGCTTAATATTTATCCCATAGACAGGAGAGTGGTATTATTTTTTTCTGTTTCTGTAAGTCGGCACACCACAGAATCTCACTCTGAGAGCCTGTTTTTACCTGGGATTAGCATGCGTTTGGTGAGCTGTCCACAAGTGGACAGCCGAGACACATTGTCGTTCACAGCTGTGTCTATCATGCATCTCCAGCTGACCACTTGTGTTCAGATTTCGTCACTGGCTACGTCACTAGAAGGTCAAAGGGCCCTGCGCATGGTTGTTATGTCCCGCTAGCTGCTTGCTTGCATGCTCACTAGTGGTTGTGTTGGTACAGTTGGAGTTATCTCTGTCAGTAGAGTCCAACATGTCTCCCTCCACAGGGCAAAACGATGGATGGTTGACAACATTTCCTCCAACTGACATTGTCCATGTGGTGAAAGCATCAAGACACATTAGCATCTCCAACACAAAAAATATGTGGTCAGAAGCGTCTCAGACCACCGCAGCAAGTGGTTTGAGAGATCGGATTACAGTGCATCTTGGTGGTTGTTTACAATTGCATTTAGTACTGTAGACTTGGATCACTCAAGATGCACCAGGTATAAAAAGACTCTGAATTCTATTCTATCCCATTTCACCCTATTCTCTCATGATGTGCCAAGAATATAATATATGTTAGCTCTCTCTGCTCTGCCTTCCAGTCAGGGATAGGACTACTTTCTCTGTACTTGTGTAAGGTGGGCAGATGCCAGCCACAGGAACGGAAGAAAAAAGAGCACAGCTTAAGTCCCACTGCTCGTTACCGTCAGCGACGCTGTCATTAATCATCACACCTTAAAGTATCTGAAACCTGCAGGATATAAGCAGTGAGTTGGGTTCAAAGTGTAGCTGCAATTTGGTATGGACTTACCATTATAAAGGCCATGACAAAGTGACTACAGCCGAGCATTTGTTTTCAGTGGACAGAGACTGTGGTGATACTGTCCTACTGTCTGTTGAAACCTCATTGTTTAGCCCTTATTGTCTCAGTTGCACATACATATTCGTGTAGAAGCTACAGTCGTGTTTTCACAGCCCACTTTTCACAATTTCACAAAAAGATGGTAAAATGAGATATGGATCATTTTGGTTTTAGGATGATGTGTTGCAGGGTGTTCAATTTCATGCTGAGATATCTTTTGAGTTCCCAACCTGAGATGTGTAAAGTGAGGGAGACATTGTGGGTAAGGGTGAGGTCAGGCCCCGAGGCTCAGGCAGTGGTTAGTGTCAGGCGGCTAATTTAGAAAGTGTTGTGTCAGAGTAATAGGAGCTGAGAGGAAACTCCTGATACATATCACATACACGCAGACACACTCACATAAAGTCTGCCATACTAACTACTGACACTGCACACTTGACCCATATGCCTGAATGAAACAACTATTCCTTGTAAGTAAATGAAAGAGAAGTTGTGCGTGGAAGGAAAGGAGAGTAAGAGTGCTCTATAAGGACAGACAACAGATGGGGAGGAAATATGGTGAGTTCGGAGAGGTGGGGCTGGAAGAGGAGAGTTAAAAGTTTGTCTGTGATTGACAGAGAGAGGAAGGCAAGGAGTGAAAGAGAAGGGGGAGGGAGGGAGGAGGGGGAGCAGCTGTCCTTAGATGTCTGTCTCTGAGGGCTCAACCAGGAAACATCTTTTAAGTTTCTCAACCTTGGCATTTGGACACCAAGAGGAGTGCAAAGATATGAAAACAGGGTCCTGAAATAAAACTGTACGGACAAGATGGAGAATATTGTGTGCCATCTGTTTCATTCGGACTAAAATATGCTCATATATCATTTAAGTTGAAGCTTTATTTCACATTAAAGGGAGAAAAAATGTTAAAGAATCAGAGGGTTTATATGCACGGTGGGTTAAGTTCTGGAAAAGCAGTAACCTTTTTCTCCTTGCTTTTTTAAATTTAAATTGCAGAATTACAAGGTCTGCTTCTGTACAGAACGTGCTGAGGGAGTTTCACCATCCCATTAGATCCATTCAAGACCGATTATTGCATAATTTCAGAAATACAAAGGGAGCCTGGGGAAATGAGCCAGTTTTCTTATTGATTGACCTTTTGGAAATAAAAAGGTTTTCGTGTGCCAGCGGCAGCACCCTTGAGCCAGCAGACCAAAACGATCCATATACTCCAACCACCTGGAGTGACTGTCATAATCACAGGAGCAGCGGTGAGGGATAGGCCGGAGCACATATTGATTTCTGCTCAGTCTGTATTGTAGTTTTGTTGCACAGGCTGAGGACTACACTACGCTGTATTGTTCACACTGTAGCACCAGTGGGACACGAGGGAAAGACCTGTGGCCTGTTCATCTTCCCCTGACTGGGTACTGCTTTGATATCTTGTCCTTGCCACCCTCCATCTGCCTGTGTGACTGTCTGTCATAAATGTGAGGACTGATTCGCACACACAGCTCACCACCCCCATTCATTATGAGGCTATTTGTTTGGGGGATGACTTGGGCCATGTCGTGGCACTCATACATTATGCAGAAAATATTGCACTCTTCGCTGCAGAAGAAAAGCAATAAACGTTCTGCCATCATCTGTTATTCTGGGACAATTAAGGGATAGAAATGCGCCTGCCGAGTAACCACCACTCGATAACAATGTTTCCTAGTTATTGTTTTTTATATATATAAATATATATAATAGCACTCTCGGACATCATTACAATCACTGATGTCATGATTTTTTTTTGCATTTCTGGAAAAACAGCATGCTTTACAGTCATATCAAAGGCGGCTATATAAATGAAATATTCTGTTTAAATCAAGCAACACAGCCCCCTCCTTGAATATCAATGTGAATAACTGAATTTTGAGGTGAGGTGTTTTTTTTTATATCACACATCCACTTGCATGTCATATCTGAGCTCATCTGCTAGAGAACTCATTACTCAGCATGGCAGATATCTTGTTTCTATTTTTTTTTTTTAGGTGAAGGCCACTGGATATATTTTATTTACACCTCTGTGAATAATTCAGGGAAAGTGTTTCTAGATGGAGCTAGCTAGCTAACTGTCTAGCGTCTATGAATGGCTGAGTTATTCTAATGATCCCCCCTCTCTCCCTTATGTATTAGTGCGTGCCTGCAGGCTTTACCATAGCTACTCATCAGAGAGTTTCTGGATTGAGAGCAGGAGGATTCTTTCTCAGCAAAAAGTCGCTGCTTTAGTCGGGACTTGCACGGAGCGGTGAGGTTCGGCCTCCGAACCATCTCACCAGTGTTCCAGATTCATTCCCCCAGGTGTACAGGTGTGGTGTGTGTGTGTGAGCATGAGCATATTCATGTATTTGTGCCTTCTTCCTTGTGTGTCCTGCCACATTTTCCATGCAAATAGTTGTCCTTCTTTTTGTATTTCCTCTCTGCAGAATGATCCCTCCCTGTGTTCCTTTCATCTTGCCCACGCTTCCCCCTGTTTCATTCTACCGCCGTTTGCGCTCTTCTTTTTTATGTCTCACTCCACACTCCATCCTACTCTCCTCTTTTTCCTCCCTCCATCTCTTTGCTCTTTCTTTATCCACCCCTTCATCTTCTGCTTTGAAGTGACCAAAAGGCAAACCTTATCAAATGGAGCTTCATAAGACCCCTCAGCATTTTCCCAGGAGTGTTTTTTTTTTCTTTTGTGTGTGTGTGTGTGTGTGTGTGTGTATGTGTGCTTGTGAACAAGGCATATTTGTCTCTAACTGATCTCTCTGCCCGGGAATCCAACCTGTCAGAGATGACAGGACGTTCAAACAATATCCACTTTAGAAACATCTGACTCCAGGCAGCAGTGGTGTATCAGGTCAACAGGAAATTACATTTTTTGCAGTGTAGGGTGGGAATCAGCGGAAATCTTTTGAAACTAAAGTGTTAGATGTATAGTTTTGCTTTTTTACTTTTTTTTCTTCTTGTAGCTGTGAGAGTTGAACTATTCAGCTTGGACTCCGGCCAGCTGCAACTGGGTCTCTAAAAACAGCAGTCATCAGTCGCTCAGCACAGGCTCCCTCCTTCCTCCTCCCAACACACACATACACACACACACACACACACACACACACACACACACACACACACACTCTCTCTCCTTATTCTCCTCTCTCCAAGCCTCCAAGATTCCCTCCTTACTTCCTCTGATCTTCTGAACATCAATCCCTCATTCCTCAAAGCAAAAACGAGGGGAAGGGAGATGACAAAAAAATGAGATGACAGATTACCTGCTATATATAGAGCCAGTCTTATGCCGCTTCTCTTATTCATCTTCTCCCCGCGCCCCCAAGACATTGGATACACCTTTTGGTTTGCGACTGGCGATGCAAATAGACCCTCTCTCTCATCACAGCGCCCTCGAAATTCAATGGCTCGAGCCGCATGTTTTCGTAAATGGTACGGAGCCTCGCGGCGAGGATGTGATAGCAGGAGGGTGAACACTTTCGCAGATTCACAGTGATTTGCAGATGGCCCTTCAGTGGGAAGAGATTGTTCGTGCAGTGGTGAACCCCAGTTCTTTGCATTGAGTTTCAAAATGACATGATGTTATTAGCTTAGCCAGTATAAACAAATCATGAATGAGCATTATTTTGTAGCTTGGAGGGTGTCACATTTTGGTGCACAGTTGAAGAACAGTCACAGTTCCCCTGTAATAGATTTGTGGTAAGTATGCTCACGCACGTTTGTTACACTTAGTGCTTATGGAAGCACAGTAACATACTTATCTATCTAGAGAGAGACAGATTACCATGGTCTACGATGTAATATCCTCTGTTCCCTCCTGTCCATTTGTCTGCTAAGTGTTCCTATAGACTGTGTCATGCGGCAGATTTATGCTCTCCTGGCTCTGGGCGACAATATTGTAAAGTGTGGATTAGAACCACAGTAAAAGGCCACGGATAATCTCACTCTCTTGCTTCTTTCTGTCATTCTCACTCTTCTTTGCTCTCCCTCTACCACCTCACTGTGCTTGCTTTTTTTTTTCTCTGTAAATCATAAGATTTTTTTCCCCATCCAGGATTTAGCCCCTGCTTAGAAGGTTGATCATGTGTATTACAAATCCAATACAGCTGGCCTTTCTTCTTCCCTCCATTGCATCGTTGCACTCGCGGTTGTGCTTCATAGGCATGCTTGATGTACAGGATGTTTTGGTAACAGTGCTAATCAGTTGTGACAGAGGTACAGAAATGTGTCACAACAGCATTTTCAATACAGTGTTGTGGGTTGACAGACATTTCAAATCTCAGTTCAATACATGGACATGCAAACATGATTTTGTGACTTCACAACTAGTTGGGGAACCGATCGTGGTCTAATATGCAGCCTACACAAGTGTGATGTGGATCCTGAAGCCTCCAGTGCACACACACTAATAATTTCCACTTCAGTAAATTAAGGACATCTTGTTTCCAGTAGTTAAACCTTTGGAAACTGAAACAACCACATATTCATGAATTCTGGATTTTTCTCTGAGGGAGAGGGAGATTAAATTTTAAGAGTGCTTAACTAGGTAATTGGACTTTTTTTGTGGACAAAACAAATCAGACACACATTATTATTCGAAACAGAGTATTTTTACATTCCTGCAGGGTATTTTTAAATTTCAATTATTTCTGGCTTCAACAATCCAAAGGCAGATTCCCACAAATGCAGTAAATGCACAGAATAACAGTAAATACTAGTTTGGTTTACTTATAATGTCTGGTTCTTGCTGATACAATCAAACTGGATGGTCAGTTTTGAGGGTAAAGTTTGAGGTGGAGCTCCAGTCGAGGCAGTTATTGTTGGTGTGGGGCTCCAGTACCCGTTCAGTATTGGACATTTCATTTTAATAAATAAAAATCTTACTGATATACTGATATTTAACACTATTATCAGTACCCAGGGGAAAAATTTGACACAACATTAAGGGCAATTAATTTTACTTTTTTTTAAAAAGACAACTATAACAAGGCAACAACGACTTTTCTCTGCTTCTAGCAGAAAACAGCAGAAGGAGTATTGTTAACATTAACCATAATTAAGACTTTACAATTATAAAAGCTGCTTTCTTCTTGAGGTAGTTACGGTGACCCCAGTGGTGGCCCTCGTACAAAAAACCTTTTTACTATATATTATAAATCATAATTCCCTCTCTGATATCTCTTTTATAGTGCAGTGAAAACATCAACAAGTGCATTTATTCAGGTTTCTCACCAAAAGCTAAATCTTACAAGATTACATCAAACACATCATGAGAGAGTTATAGTTTACCTCCAACCAGTATTCATTTTTACTGAGCAGAGCTTGAACACTTCAGTGCAAATCAATTCAACCCCTGTGACCACCGGCTGCTTAGAGGTAACAATAACTAGCTCTCCTCCTGCTGATGTGAACATGTTGTTGTTGTTGTTTTTACATTCTTTCTCTCCACATCCACTCCTGTCAGTAGTGTAGTGGTAGTTAAGTGGGCACCAGAGAGCTTTTGTCGTTTTGACATGATAACAATGCAGCATGTTTTGGGGTTCATGTGACGTGGGATAACTCGCCCATCTCCCCCTGAGAGCAGGTGAAGTGTAACGACCTGTGGAAGGGTAGGAACCCAGAAAAGGCCTCTCAATTATTTAGGGGGCTTTGCTATATAGTTATTTTGTTGTGGTCTTATGTAATATTTCAAAATAAAAGTAGAAATAGTATTAGTAAAGAATAGTAAATGATAAACATTTGGATTTTTCTTTCCTTGCCCCATTAGTGGTGCCCGCCATGGATGACGCCGCCCTTAGCAGTCGCCTATACTGCCTATGCCCAGGGCCAGCCCTGGGTGGCCCTGAGGGTCAAAACAAAACATTTCAGAAAACACCTAAGTATTTCCCAAAACAATGTTGTTGTGTTTTGTCTTCAGAAATGTTGTAGTGTTTTGGGAAATGTTGTGTTTTAACCTTCAGAGCCACCGTAGGTAGTGTACATGTTCAAACAAACAAAAACATGCAATCCTGTGTATTTTTAGTAAGAAAAAAGTTGTAAAAAATGCATTTAAGTGGTGTAGGCCATAACAATACAAAAAGTGTTTTATTCAACCTGACTGAATACGAGGAGTGACAATAGGAGCATTGTGAGTGAGTGAGAGGAGGTGGGGCTGTGTGGCCGCTGCAGTGCTGTGTGTCAGCTCACTGTTGGAAAGAGGAGAGTGAGAAGGTGCAGCTGGTACCAGTGTATCCATATGGCAGAAGATGAGTATGAAAATGGTTTCAAATATTTACAGTTGATAAATTGACATTTTTTAGTACCTTTTGATGCAGACCTTTTCACAAGAGCTTTGTCGGTTAAGTGTTATGAATGTAGCACGTGATTTGTCTCTTCTCAGTGAAATCAGACTAACAAAAGATTACAGCTATATAATATGTCCACAAAACACATCAACAAGCTCGGTTGCACAGCAGATCCCTGGCGTGGCACTTTACTTTACATTTATGGAGGCCTTCACTCATTTTCTGCTTGATGTACGATTAGACCATCATGACAATAGTGTGAGAAATGTCAAGCTTTTTAATCTCTGTAATTCCCACAGTGATCCTCCTTGTTAGTATTATGGTGTAATTGCATTAAGTAGTATTAGATACACTTGATGGAAAAAAAGAAAAGAAAGTTGGCTGGAGGTTAAACAGACAAACAACCAAAAGGGTTTGTTTACCCTCTGCATCCAGAGGCCTTATTGGGCTGCTTTAAATGTAAAACCTTTTGTTTTTCAGAACACCAAAGACACATAAGAGCTGTCACTTACGCACTTGTATACAAGCCTCACTGCATATTTATTCATTCAAAAACATTGCTCCCTCTTTCTGGCTCTCTGCCTCCTCCTCGTACACTTTCATCTTCTGTCTTGCTCATCACCATATCATCAGCATATTGCTGTGTCGTTCTCTTTCCTCTGTCACTGTAAAGTATCACTGCCTTCATATCACCTTTACGTACTTTAATCTCCACGGGAGAAAGAGGGAGAGATGGGGGAAAGAAAGGTAAAGGTACAACCCCCCAGGGGATGTAATTTATGTTGTTGTATATATTTACATCAAACCCAAAGGTAAGGCCCTGCTGTACACCAGTCCACCCCTCTACCTCTGACTCTAGAAATGAATAAAGACTTAACATTACCAATTGGATTTCCCCTCTTCTACTCCTCATGTCTTTGCCAGTAGCATAATTTTTTCACTTTTTTTTTTAGATGAAAAGCAAAAATATATGCCAGCAAGGGCAGGGAGAGACAAATTGGAGCCATGAAACTATTCCTTTTCATGCTGAGAGGAGAAGGAGAGCTCTGTTAGCCTAGCTGACATTCCACTTAATTTGATTCATTACTGCGTGGTGACGCTATTGTCGCCTCATGCAGGGAACTGGGCCAGTTGTAGAGCTTTGAAATATCCTGATGGAGGACAGGACAGCCAACACAGTATGGGAAAATATGAACTGATGTAGCTTTTCCCCGGCCCCAGCCTTAACTGCAAATTGCCTTTACCACAATTTCCCACCATATTTGTGAACCAATTGTGAGAGCAAATTGTGAAAACAAATTGTTAGTAGAGATTCAGTCCAACCAGAACCAAACCCTTGGGGTTCATGAGAGCTGAACTCAGCCAGGAGGATGGACTGAAGCTGTGCAGTACATTATGAGTTAGTGGAGTGCTATATAGAGAAACAGACTAAGGCACCTCTATAGAACAGCATGAGTTCTACAGCACACTGGAGCATTATTATACATACCTACATTTAAAGGATAAGGCTGGTGTTTTTTAAATATTTTCTTATTTGAAATAAAATCCCATGAAAAGCCCAAAACACAACAATGTGTTAATTTGTCTGTCACTGATTTCTTGCTTCTCTAACCTGTTGCACTAAACCCAAACCATTAGTTCTACTAAAGGAAGGCATAACTCTTGAAAAATGACTCAAAATTATCTAGATTCATAAAATATATATATCCATTCATCCATGTTCTAACCGCTTATCCTCTTGCGGGTCGCGGGGGGGTGGAGCCTATCCCAGCTGACACTGGGTGAGAGACAGGGTTCACCTTGGACAGGTCACCAGACTATCACAGGGCTGACACATAGAGACAGACAACCATTCACACTCACCTTCACACCTACGGACAATTTAGAGTCACCAATTAACCTGCATGTCTTTGGACTGTGGGAGGAAGCTGGAGCACCTGGAGGAAACCCACACTGACACAGGGAGAACATGTAAACTCTGCACAGAAGGGCTGCCGCACCCGGGATCGAACCAGGAACCCTCTTGCTGTGAGGCGACAGTGCTAACCACTAAAACATGTTCATGTTCTGTAAGATTATCACGGCAAATCCAGTTCTTTTTCCCTAAACCTAACCACGTGCTTTTGTTGCCTAAACCACATGCACGTGCATTAGTTGTTGGAGGAAAAAAAATGTTGTTGTATTTATTTTTAAAGAGACTGTATGCAAACTGTACATTTCCTGTGAAAACAGAAGTGTATTTTGAAAGAAGACAATGCATGTAACAGGCAGAACTTGGCATGGTGTCCCAGAACGTCAACAACCAACACACTCAGGGTACCTTGGACGTCATATGTGGACGTGGACAGTCCATGATCAAACATCAATATGTGACGAGGTCGGAGTGAGAATGCGTTCGTCACCCAGTGCAACAGTGCGACTCATTGTGTATTTTTATTACATTTGGACAACAATGAAACTATCAGTTCTTCCTAGAAGAATCGATTTGTAGTTATTTTTGCCTTTTTATGGGATTTATTGAAAATAAAACAACTATTTAGAGAGTAAGAAATATAGAACATCACCAGACTTCTCCTTTTACAGCAACGCTGGCGCCCTTGTCCTGGTTAAATGTCCTGCAGTTACTGAAAAACAATAAATAATTGTCCTTTGCAGCCTCGATCGACAGATTTGCAGTTTTGCACCACAGACACTATATTCACTGGGAGATGACAGAGATGGCAGAGCAACAATATGTAGTTGTGATATCACTGACATATGAACGGACTCAGATGGAGAGCAAAGCACAATCTGTGTGTGTGACTTGCTGTTGAATGACTCATACAGTACGCACACAGTATGGACGACTGGTCGCCGGGCGGTGTGGCCACTACAAGTTGCTCACTCATGCTGTTGTGGTTCAAATACATAAGGAGTGATGACGGATTCATATTAAACCAAACACTTATCATCTGAAATCACGGCTCAGCTCATATTCACTATTAACATCTCATTAAGAAATAGAAATACGATGAATTAATAAATCAGTGAGCTGTAGGGAGCGACTCCTCACTGAGCCACACACCACTGGGATTGCCACTGCCAGTGATATGTATTATTTTATTCATATAGAATATACATAGCATACTATATATATATTATCATATATATTAGCATACTAAAAAAGAACCTGCTCCTGGCTCTACTCATATCAGCAAAAACATGCATTTAAATGAGTGATCTAGTATCATACATAGGTAACATGGAGCAGGTAAAAGACAGGTCATTACTGTCCTGGTGCATAACCACTCTTCACATTTTTAATCTCACTAAACATGAATGTTTCAGAAGCATACACTGGTCTCTTTGTGCACCGATCCTTACTGATAGATGTCTTAAGTGGAACAATAAAGACAGGGGCTTTTTGTGAAGACTAACCCATTTTTCACCATCAACATCTGACATGACTTCTTTTTTTTTTTTTTTTTTATCGCCACAGACGGCTACTTCCTTAATGATTTCTACACAATGGGCTGCATTTATTGGCTGACAAACTATATATCTTGAAAGGCATTTAAACAAAGATGCATTTAGGTTTGTTCAAAGTTTGAGTTGTGGCAAACAAACTGTATATTTGCACTGAAAACTCTGGCTTAAGTCTGTCCTCTGCACTTTATACTGCTGCGACCGTGTGCGGCTATTAATGCACTATTACGCACTTTAACATGCTGTTTGGTTTTTTTAACTATATGTTGTATTTATTACCAGCTTTTTGGTTATTTAATTTAAATGTTATTTATTCTGTACACTGCTGGACCTCCATGTTTGAATGACAATAAAGTGAACATAACCTGAAACCTTATAAAAACAAATACTACCACCTGATTTTATGGTTTATTTTTTATAATAAAAAAAATTCTGAGGGCATCTTTAGGTTTTTTCCATCTTAAGGAGAATGAGCCGCCCACTTTCTTTTATGCATCTCCATTCTAATCCACAGGAGTGTAGAACACAGGGAAAAGAAAAGACCATTAGAGAAGACAAGGCTGCTGGGAGCCTCTGGATGGATCTAAAACCTACTGTACACTGGAGGAAGATAATTTTGATTGGCATGCAGAGACTACATTCATTCATCATGGTACGCTTTCATACACCGCCACAAGTGATTTTAAACCTAGCCATCCACCAACTTCATCTCCCAAACCCCTGCTTTCCTCAGCTATAAATCATCATCTAGCCACAGGCCACTGGGCGCAGAGCAAGGTGACACTCCACCCGGCTACCAACACCGCTGGAGGAGCGAAGGAGAGAGAGAGAGATGGGGGGGAAGGAGAGGAAGAGGAGGGAAAGGGCAGCAGGTTGAGAACAGGCAGGCCAGAGGGAGAGAGGGAGCGAGTGTGAGTGTGAGTGTATCTATCTCCTCAGCTGTCACAGTGGGAGGGAAATCTTTGATGTAAACTCTATTAGTATTTGGCGTGTAGAGACACAGCTCAGGCTTGAGTGAAACCCAGGGTGGTTCACGGCACCTCAGAAAGAGTCGATCCTGGCTGGAAATTCAAACACACAGAGAGCCTAGCGCTCAGAAATGTGCAGTTGCTAGGCTGCGTACATGAGTGAGAAGTGGTGTAACAATATGAAATATGCTTCCTTTACCTGCTGGAGATATTTTTGCTACGGTCTGTCTGGTCATTGAAAAAATAAGTTGGTTTGTGGGAATTTTTCCCACCTACCAAAGTCAGAAAATTTTATTTTTTATATGTCTGTGTGCACTCTGACCTTATGTTAAACAAGGAAAAGCCAATTTTAGCACAGTTAATGGGTGCATATAAAGTAGCTCAGGCCAATGTAGACCCTCCTCAGACAATGTTGGGTTCATGGGCGGATTTTGAGACAGTGGGCCTCTGGGCCCAGACATGCACAAGGCCCCACCACCTCTCCTATATAGGGGCAAGACATATGGACTTTACAGTTGTTTGGCCCATTTTTTTGTGTTTGCTTTGTGTTTTTTGCATCTCTTTGTAGTCATAACACATCTCTCTTTGGTTTAATGTCTCTTTGCATCTCTTTGTGATTGTTTTGCCCCTTTCTGTAGTCATTGTGAGTCTCTTTGCAGCTGTTTTGCATCTCTTTGTAGTTTTTGTTTCTCTTTGTGATCATTTTGAGTCATTTTGTAGTTCCCTTGCATGTTCATAGTAATTTTGAATTTCTTGTAGTTTCTTTGCTTCTCTTTGTGGTCATTTTGAATTTCTTTGTGGTTATTTTTTGTTTCTTTAGGATTTCCATAGTCGTTTTGAGTCCTTTTGCAGCTGTTTGCCATCTCTTTGTAGTTTTTTCTTTCTCTTTGTACTTTTTTTCTCTTTGTGGTCATTTTGAGTCTCTTTTGCTTCGTGTCTCTGTAATCATTATGCATTTCTTTGTGGTCGTTTTGTGTCTTTGTAGGGTTTTTGCTCCTCTTCATCGTCATTGTGAGTCTCTTTGTAGGTCTTTTGTATTTCTTTGTAGTTGTTTTGTGCCTGTTGTCATTTTGTGTCTCTTCCTGGTTGGTATGTCTCACTTGAGGGACATTTTGTAGGTGAAGGCTGGGGGGGGTCACGGACACTTTGGGCCCACAGGCCTGTGCCTGCTAGGCCCATTCACTAATGTAGTAGTAGCAGTAGTAGTAGCAGTTTATGTCCATGGTTGGGTGGTTTAGATAACTACCAATTACATCTAGGTTTTTATAAAGTAGCCAAACGGATGAAGCTGCAATTAAAAAAGGGTGATCCCAGTCTCATCTCTCTATAACTATCTACTGCCTAGCTTTATATTTACCGCACAGACATCAGAGTGGTATCAATAATCTCATCTCACTCTCTGCAACAAAGTGAATAAACATTTTTAGTCAGCATCTTCCCAAAATGTCAAACTGTTCCTTTGAATAAAATCACTGTCAGGTCTTCCTTGGACATTTTCAAATACACCAAAGCAGCTTCATTTACCTTAAAAAAGGAACACTTTCTTTTTGGTCGTCTTGCCATGTTGCGACCTCAGAAAGTGAGATTGGAAACATGAAGAAATGCTTTGTTTACAGGGATTTTCTAGCGTAATCTTAGTGTGAGCAACACAAAAAATCGCAGGAACTCCTCTATTAAATCTTTTAAAAGAGCAGGAACAGGGATGACAGAGAGGAAAGGACTGATGTAGGCAGTCCTCACTGGAGCATTAGGAGTGTATTGTGTGTGTGTGTGTTTGTGTGTATTTGTGTCCATACACTGCTACAAAGCCCGTCTTTCCTTCTACTGTAGACTTTGTTCTACTAGACAAATGAAACCCTTGTTGGTTTTTAATTTATAAAGTTTCACGGGGGACATCTCGTTTCGATCAGCAGGATACACACTTGTGAGGAGCTTTTTATTTGCCCGAAACGATACGAATGATTTATACTTCCTTCATTAATCAGCTCTCACAAGTAATGAGCTCATCCAAGTGGGAGCAGAAGGTTATGATAGCAGCGAATCAGGGAGTGGGCTCACTTAACCTGGACTGCACTGAGTCTTATTTCATGCAAGATGGTATAGACATAAACTCAAATTTACCGTAATTTAATTAATCACCAGCTGACGTTTAATGACCCTTGTGTATTTGAGTAGAGAGACCAATGTTACTCCCGTTACTGCACATTACATCTTGAGTCACATTGCCGCATTCATACACAGATGAAGCCATTTACAGTCTCATATTTATTACTTCTCAGTTGAAGTGAAGCAGGCAGACTGAATGCACTGGATGAGATTGACCCAGCAGGCCCAGTGGGGAAGGTTCAATACCTCCGTAGCTTTATTTCCTAGTTTATGAAAGTGAAGCAGAGGAGGGTGAAGTCGACCATTTATCAGCCCACAATGGTAACGAGGCTGCCCTTGTGCAGTGTTATGAGAGAAGCTCTACAGGAGGGAGAAAAGAAAGGCAATACAGGCTGCTCCCCCCACTGCCATCACTTGCTTCATATACAGCAGTAATGGCATGTGCGATTCAGGTTGTTGCAGGTATTGATTACATGCTGCCACAGCTTTTATGACCTATACTGTACAGCATAGAAATAATAAAGCCACAAGGTCTGTATCGGTAAGAGCAGTAGTTTTATTTTGGCTGTACTTTGACTCAGTCAAAGAGTACCCTTTTTAACTTTGCAGCAGCTCCTGTAACATTTGCTGGCCAGATTTTAAATTTGAACATATTTATCGCCGAAGCCAGTGCAATGATTGGCTCTCAGTGGAGGGAATTAAAGTACCTCCTCTGAGAGAGTTCGGCCACGACGCTTCTCCGGTTCAAATGCAAATCACTTCATGTTGATTTTTTTTTTTTTTTTTCAATAATTTTTTTTTCATCAAGGGAGGAAAAAAAAAATACGACCACGGTTCTTTCCTTTCCCCCCTGCAGCATTTCTGTGACACAGACTAACGCAGACACACAGACGCCATGCGAGCAGTGATTTCCGGATGTCAGCTACAGATGGCCTGTGCCATGCCAGATTAATGGCGATATGTGAGGAAAAAGAAACCATGCAGAGTCTGACAAAAAATGTTCAAGTCTACACTGACATTAAACTATGCTGTGCAGGTTTTAAACTCTAATCATTGTCGTAACTGCGACAAACACTGTATAAAGTGTTCGTTCAGGTTTATTCATGTATGTGACATGTATACTTTTTTTTTACAGAATTGCGTGTGTGTTAAATATTTTCTTTCCAGCTGGCTGTCTGTGATGTGATGAAAGCATCTGAAGATAACAAGAGAGAAACAGCTGAGGACAGGGAGGTAGATGGACGGATGCATTGATGGTTGGATGGAGGAAGAGATGAATGCAGAAACCTTTTGTTTTTGTCAGTGCCAGCTCAGCATCAGCTCATGCACCAGTTTCTCCTCACACATCACTTGACAAGGGTGAGGAAATTAAGAGCATGTCCTCATTTGCCCCCCGCCACAACTATTACTGGATCACTTGTGTTAATAAGATATGATACTGGTTCAGCGCTGTCTGAGGTTAATGTCTGTCACATCACAGGCCTTTCATAGCACGTTAGCTCCCTTACAGAACTCTAGTTCGACACATAAAGAGAGCAATGCTGCGGTGTCAGTGGGCTACCCAGTACTCACATTACACACATGTACACACACACACACACACACACACACACAGACATAAACACACACATGCAGTCGTCTCTCTTGCTCCAGGCAGTTCTTCTGCTTGGCTTGCAGTGCTTGTCCTCTTGTTGGCTAAAAGGCTCTGAGTAGCCTTTCAAGTTCACACTATGATAGCATCACTTAACTCTCCCTCCAGTAAGACTGGCATTGTCTATTGTTCAGCTGGAGACCACTTAAATTCTTTTTGATTTATTCAAAGACAGCACATAACACTGAAGCCACGTTCATCATGCTGTTTGCTTTGCATATAGAGCTTTACAGATGCGGGAATGTGTCACCTGCACACCCACAGGTACACAAGCATGCACACAATCCTGTATACACATGCATTGGATGATTAATCTCACATCTATTGTAGCTTTGGCAAATATCACCACTGCCTCTCACCAAAGGAAGTCACACTCATCCCCCACTTGATCACACTGTACTGAGGTTTCACTCTATTTTTTTAAACAATACTAAAAGGAGACCTGGTGATAAAGCTTAATAATTTCCTCAGCGGCAGATTCTGCGTCTTGGGGTTATATCGAATATTCTTGGGTGTATATTGCATCCATATATCCTGAGTGCAGTCTCACGGGCTCTGTAATAAGCAAGTGGTAGAATTAGAAGTTTGCACTTTAAACCGCAAGTTGTCATCACTTTGTATGTGCTTACTTTTAGCAGATGCTTGAGTCTATTTGTAGCCCATCCCTTGCTGGTCTCCCAGCACAACAGAGATGATGTGTGAATTTTGCTTTCGACTAGTCTTGAGTGGAGTGAGGTGCGACACAGCGCATTACACCAATCTGAGGTGCAGTGTACATTATTATAAAACACAGACTTCAAAGTGTAGGTTAGATAAACAATGAAATGAAACAGGTTAAGAGAATTATTTTGCTCCTCTTTTACCCATGTTGTTGTTGTTGACGTTTTTTTTTATATATATATATATTTTTTTTTTTTTCTTTTATTGTAGCTGATGCCTGGAGGAAGAAGCAGGAGGTTCCAACTAACTGCTCGCACTATTTCACGTGTTGGTAGAGGCAGAGTCGACCACGAGCTGCTTGTCTTGAGTAATTGGTGAACTAATCAGGCGTGTCTTTAATAGAATTTTAAATGCGAAAGAGGTCGTTTTCAGAATATTCTGGATCTGTTTTACATAATTAAACTCTGACAATACAACTGGGAGTGAAAAGGGGCTTGGATTTGTTGCTGGAAATTGACATCTGCTTGTCGAATGTAGAGTTTGGACTGGATGCTGTCCAGTGACGGATGTGTTCTTTTTCCTCTTATGTATTTAAATGTTTGGCTGTTTATTTTTAAGTCTAATAATTGATACACTTTATGTGGTTTGGGAGATCTCACACTCATGGCTTTAGAGTTTGTCATTGCAGTTTTTGTCAAAGAGACGTACAGTATAGGAGAATTCGACCCAGCTAAACTGGTTTTATCCCCCTGTCTCTGTACAGTATATATTTATTCAATATCTTAAACTGATATATGATACAAATTATGGCATGGTATATAACTTTATAGTGTTTTAATAATGTAATTGTTATGGGATTACAAAGGGACAGTTCACCCCCAAATCAAAAACATATTTTTCCTCTGTAGTGCTGTTTATCAGTCTAGATTGCAGAATGATGGAAATATCGGCCGTAGAGATGCCTTCTCTCTAATGTAATGGAACTAGATGACACTCAGCTTGTGGTGCTCAAAGCACCAAAAAAATGACATTTGAAAAACACAGCAGCAACGTCTCCTTCCAGAGATCATGACCAGGTTACTGAAGATAATCCACAGACCTTGTTGTGAGCAGTTTCATGCAGGAGCTATTTTCTTTCTACCAAAATGCACCCGCCAACCTGTATTACCACGCAAAAGGAAGTGTGCATGTACTACATGTAGTTTGGTAGAACACCTCAAACTGCTCACAACAAAGTCTTTGGATTATCTAGAGTAACTGAGTCATGATTTCTGGGAGAGACGTTGCTGTTTAGTTTTTCAAATGAATCATTTTTGGCACTTTGAGCACCACAAGCAGAGTGACATCTAGTTTCATTATATATCAAAGAGATGGCAGACATCTCTATTACCGATATGTCCATCACTCTGCAACCCACACCAAAACAATATAGATTGATAAATTGCACTACAGGTAAGAGGGAAACATGTGTATCATGTGTGGGTTGAATGTCCATTTAAGCAAGTCCATAAAATTCCATGACAATATCACATATTTTTGTTCATTTTGGCAGCTGTTTCCCTGATAGCGGAGCAGATAAACCTAACTTTCCATCTGTCATTACCTTACTATAAATCAGACATCATGTCATTATTATACTATGTGAAGTCCAAATCAATCCCATGTCGCCCAGCTGACAGAGGCCTGGCCCTCCTCCCGGCCGCCCTGTGGTTGGACTGTCCTGCAGTGTGACTTTGGTACTCTGCTCTACAGTGTTTTATCCTGTCCTGTTGGATGTCCTGGCAGTGTGGCTTTACAGGTTGTGACCTAACCCAGCTGTTCACCAGCTCTGTCATGCTCTGTGTGTCTGTTCAGACCTGGCTGAGCAGCCTCCTGCTCCGCCTTCTGCCGTGCACAGTGTGATGTCGAGGCTGCAGTGGGTCATACGGCCCATCGATCTGTTCTCATCACGCCTGACCGTGTCTCTGCAGCTATCTCTTGTGTCACTCACCTCCTGTTGAGTCCCCATAACAATAGAACATCTCTTTATCCTTCTTTGCTCTCTGTGTCCACTCAGCTGCCCTATCAATGTGTGAAATGAAACTAGGATTTAGTCTGATAAGGCAAAGCTCACAGATATTCCTACCCTAAAAGAAAGCTCTATAAATCTAACTGTATTATGTAAATATGGCTGCATTTAAAGTGCAGTGTTTATTCAACAGTTGGGCTGGCTTACTTTTGATTTTTTTTTATATTTATTCAAAAAATTCCTTTTTTTTTTTTTAAATCTAAATTGCTGGATGGCCCCTTTAACAAAATAAACCTACGTCCAAAAATGTTATCTAACCACAAGTCCTCCAACCGATATGACCTACCTCTGAATATAACCCATCCAAGTGTTTCCTAAAGTGGCCCACCCTGCCTGTGGATGACAGAATATATGACTGTTAATGGTAGCAGGTTGTGAAGCGGTTGCAGTTGCAGCAAAACTATGTGGTTAGGTTTAGAAAAAAATATCATGGTTTGGCTAAAAATAAGTATGATTAAATATGTATCTGAATCACTCAAGCATATATACTGACTTTTGGTTTTGGCATGAACGCTGGTCTCCTCGTTGAGCATCTAATGCTTGTTTGACCCATTAACCTAAGTGGAGTGTGTTGCTTTTTACACTGCGTCACCTGACTTCATCCTTTGCTCCTGTTACAATGGTCACAAGAGGCCGTCGCCTTATAAAAAAACACATAAGTATGGGTTGTAATGGGTTATGTGGTGCTATTTGAAGAAAGTGTCTTACCTAAACACAAGCAGCTATACAGAAACTTTCAAAATGTTGATTTAAATTGGGAATGGCCTGATCAGAGAGTGAGTAAACAGTCAGTAAATTCTGACCAGATATTGTAACCTAGCTATGTAAGTTTTATATTTTGTGTTTGTGTGGGCGGGGTATGAATCGCAGGGTGGGGGAGCCCTTCTGTGCAGAGTTTGTGTGTTCTCCCCGTGTCAGCGTGGGTTTCCTCCAGGTGCTCCAGCTTCCTCCCACAGTTCAAAGACATGCAGGTTAACTGGTGACTCTAAATTGTCCGTAGGTGTGAATGTGAGTGTGAATGGTTGTCTGTCTCTATGTGTCAGCCCTGTGATAGTTTGGTGACCTGTCCAGGGTGAACCCTGCCTCTCACCCAGTGTCAGCTGGGATAGGCTCCACCCCCCGGACCCCTAACAGGATAAGTGGTTACAGAAAATGAATGAATGAATTCTGTGTTTTGCTTTGAGTATGTTTCAGTCAGTATAGGTTTAATACCCAGCCTTAATTAAAATGCTTCTCCACACAATTTAATCCTTTGTTTGAGCTGGATTAGATTTTTACTCACAACGCTACCACGCCGCTTACAAGTGTTTATAATGCATAACTAATTTGAAAAAGCAGTATGTTATGTTCAGAGGTTTATCTGAGTGATTGTGACTTACTGGTTATATGCAGGATGTGTTTTAATAAACCATGTAAATACTGAGAAGGTCATAGTTCACACAGCGTCTGGAACTTAACATTGGCTTATTGTTCAGAATAGTTATATATTTGTAATTAAGAGAGTCCTTTAGCTACAAAAGAGGAATGTAGAATGTTTGGTTGGTCCATGAAAGCATGTGATAGAAGAAAAAAATACACTTATTGAAGAATATGAAAGATGGACACAGACCATAAATAAGCTCTACTTGACATTTAGCTTAAAGGTTCACATTGCACCAGCTTTATCAGGACTTTGCATGTCTCTGCTAGTCAGTGGCATGTGATTCACCATACAGTACAGAGTCTTATCACCTATCAGCACTTCACATCTGACTTAACAATTTCTTGTGAGACACCTCAAGACGACAGCACTATTTTTACACAACAGCAGCTGTGGCATTTGAATGGCGGAGGAAATTGTGTCAACGGTTATTTTGAGAGTTTTACGCACCAGCCCCGGCCATATAAACCAACTTATCTGTGGAGTGTGTGTGTGTGTTTGTAAGAGAGTGGTCTGTGAGAAAAGAGAAGGTGCGAGAGGATTCTTTGACCCCAGTGAAAGTGAGGAGGGGATCAAGTTGCTGGTGCCGCTAAGTGAGGTGGCTATTCCAAGATGTGGTGTAGAGTTTCATCTTTGTCATGTTGAAATACCAAGTCCCGGCCCGGTCCGTCTGTCTGTCTTTCAAAGACGCTGTGCTAATTTGGACCTGTTTCTCAGACATCTCTACATACCACAGGATTCATGCATCAAGAAGTCTCATTCTGCTTCTGGGCCTCAGCAGAGGTGTAGAGGGACAGCGAGTGTGGGTGTTTGTTGTGAGAATGAGTGATACACACACATCCCCTACCAGGAAATTGCACTTGTGTCAGCCATTATGTGTCAAGGTGATCTCTCTACCTAATTTTGGAGTGTATTATGATTGCTGCGGCTATATGTTACATCTAGCTGCCCCGGTGGTCCGGCTGTAATTAGCCTCTAATAGCATAAGCCATGTCCATTACCTGATATCTCTAAAGATTTACTGCACCACAGGCCCAAAGAATGTGTCTGTTATCATTCTCATGTTATCTCTGCCTTGAATAGCATTTCCACTGCCATACCATTACTGTGAGGCATCCTGCATGATTTACTAATTGCATCCTTAAGGCTTGTTTCAAGAGGCGCATTTTCCATGAAAGCAGTTTTCATAAGACACGCTGTAGATAATCAAATAAAATCAAATACAATTTAAGGACCTCGCATGTTTTATAAACGTCCTTTAATATGCAAAACACCAACACCAGAGGACACATTCCTTGTGAGCATGCCTAACGAGCTGAAGGAACTAACGGGCCAAAATAATTAGTCTTCACCGGCGATCACCACGCTCGTTAATCAGCTTAGAGTGAACCGTGAATACATAAATAGCTTTCATACTAGTCCTAAATCCACAAAACATTACGGGTATGTAATTACCAGCTGGATTACACAGAATATACGAGTCTTTAGTCGTTACTTACCACACTGTAATTCAGAATCTATTTCCATTGCAATCATTTTTAGAGCTTACGCCAAGGCACTTGAGAGAGCACTTGAACACAATCAATCAAAAGGGGAATGCAATAAATCAGCTGTATTCAAGCTTCAGACAGTTTAACGAGCAGTCAGGGTTACTGAGGATTGATGAGGGCTTTACTGTATGCTGTGTGAATATCTCACAGGTTAAGCATTTGTTTATATATGTAAACAAGTCCACATACTGTAAAGGTTCAGAGCTGCTCATAACGCTGTGAGGATGATAAGCTCTATAATTTATTCTTGTTGTGGGCCAAACGTGTTTCCTTTATGCTTCGTGTGCAGTGTGATTTATGACAGTAGTTGACCTGCTCATTACTGTTCTGTTCCAACTCAGTTCATACACACTCAAGATTTCTCTCTCTCTCTCTCTCTCTGGAGTTTCCAGGCTATGATAGGTGTGAGTTAATTTATTTGCATGATTTGCCAATGCCTCTTAACTGCTTTTCACGCTGCATATAGATGCGCAGATCAGATGTGGCCTTCCTACATATGGGCGTGGATACTGTAATTTTGCATAATCAGTACGTAGTTGCCCGTGTTCTTGTGAATATACTGTCTGTGTGTGTGTGTGTGTGTGTGTATTTTTGTGCTCCGGCGCTGTGTGTTTTAAATAGAGAGTTAACTGATATTATGCATGTCACGTCACAGCCAATTAAGCCCCTGCTTACTGGAGCCCCTTTAAGTGTGATTTTTCACAGGAGCGAGTGTGAAATCTCAAGGATCAGATGGAAATTACACCAACTCTATATTCAGAGACTGAACTAGGCTCCTAAATCCCCTCATCTAAACCAGCCTCTCCAGGTTACCCGCCTAATGAATGTGCTTTAATTCTGGCAATTTCAGCTTACATTGCAATTTGTGTTGGAGCGGTTACATTCAGGTGGAAGATAACAGAAAATATCTGTTTGTTTTTTTGCCGTTTAGTCAATTAATGATCAGATATTGGGAGATTGGAACAATAAGTGCATTAAAGCCCATGTTAGAGAAGTGTGGTGGGCATTTTTCTGATTAAATCAGCCAAATTATACATAATAAGATCAGTGTTTTGTGCCTGACACATTCCTATTGTTAGTATAGGCAACTGAAGCTCTCCCAGACTGTATATCCTCACAGTATACAGTATCTAAGTGCTTGTCTCTGGGCAGACCTCTCTGTCTTCACACTTGGCCTTGAATCTGACCCTGTGTTATCATAGCATAGGTGTTTATGATTCTTCCTGGGAGCTATCGTGGGATGTGTTTGAAGCTGTGTATGATTTAAACCTCCACTGGGTTGAAAACGATCCTCGGATAGGCTGATGTCTGAATCGCAGCCTCTCTGGGATTCATGTGTGAAACTGAGTGTGTGATGGAGAGATAACTGCAAAGTGGAACTGACTGTCAGTTTTTTATTTTTAGATGGCAAGTTTGTTAACAATATCCCCTCCGTGTCTCTCACTCTTCCCTATTTGGTTACTCTGTTTTGGAGTCTTAATGTCCCATCAGAGATGTTAGATGGCAAATAGATGAATGGACTTGACACTGTTTATTTTACTAGCTGGTGTTTTTAGTCCCAAATGATATGCCCTGCTCCTTTTTATTTCCTCAGAATTTCTATTGTGAAAAAAACTCTAAACAAGGACTGAGACATTTTCCAAGCAGCTTAAATTCAAATGTGCCTTGTCTTTTTAAAACAAAATGTACCTGTCATATTTTTCTGCTTTTTAATTGAGGCATATTTGGCAGGAAACAGTGTTGTTTGAACACAGTGCTTTAAATAATTCCCCCTGTCTGGAAGCTTTACATTTTCCCTGGCTGCAAAGTTGTTGCATAGACGCGAACTATCACCCAGCTGTGTCTGTTAACTCCCAAATGTGTGTGTCTTTATATCTTGGTGTGCTGCTTTTCCATTTGTGTGTCTCAGCGCTTGTGAGTATGTGTTTGTGTCTCTGGGTTTACAAGGCGTAACCTTGTCAAATAGGGCTGCATCATGTGCTGATCATCCCCCCGTCTGTCCCCAGGGCAAATGCCTCTCTCTCTCCCCAGCACTTTGTAAGGCCTCTCTGTCTTCACTGTTAATTGGGTTAGGGGAGCTGTCTTTGGATTCCTCTAACTTCGTAAGAGTCTGCTGCAGTTTGAAATCAGTTCCCACTGATGCCATGGCTGCTGTAATGCAAAGCATCAGGCAGCTGGTTAGATACTTAGATTTGCTGTGAAAAGCAGGTTAGAATGAGACACTGATCACTTTGTGTCACACTGACTATGTTTACATCGGACTGATCTCATGCACTGTTGTTATGTTTTCCCACAAAAAGTAATTTGTACATATCCTACATAGCTGAGCCAGTAATTCATGTATGACTGACGTATTTTCAAAGGCTGCGATCATGTGACCCGTGCACTGACGTGAGTAAGGAAGGAGTGGTCCCCCTAAGGAGGCAGGTTGTGGTGGTGGATGGGTGGATGATGTTTAGAACCGTGTGAACTACAAGTAAATGTTGAAGTATTTTAGGTTACGTCATCACCAGTGTTGGGGAGGTGTAACACGTTACAAAAGTAACGTGTTACAGTAATATATTGTGTTTTAGCAGTGGCAAAGTAATATCATGCATGACCAACAGGATTTCGGGAAAAATTCTTATATTTACAATGTCACGTAACATGTTACCATCCAAAATAAACTGTTTATGGTTTACAGTTTTCATTTATCCACACTGATCCACACAGCTCCACTTCTGCCAGTGCACCACCAAAAAAGGTTATTATGTCTTGCCCTGTCACTACAGACTATATTATTGAAGAGTGCTGATGATCGGCACATCAGGGTCATGCCTTATGCATTATCATGTTCAGTGTGTCCAGTAATATACCTGCAACCTCTACAACGTATCCCATTCTGCCTCTGCGTACTAAGGCTGCTAGAAAACAGTGGGGATAGGGAGCTCGCCTCCGCTTTGATTTTTCCTCGTCCCAGTGATCGGCACATCTGGGTGATGTTAGCAGCCCATATGTTGGATATGTTTCCATTTACATCCCTTACAACTGCTGAGCAATGCTGGCGCACGGTCCCATTCTTATGCTTAACTCTCTCCCCGGTGCTGTTGTAGCTGACTGTCACACTAGTATCCAACAGATGGCCTGTGTCCCTGTGTCCAAGGCTATTCATTCATTTTTAAAGGTCTAGGTTTTTTAATTGTCCCATATTACCATGCTGTTATTAATATAAGCAGAGGATTTTGAAACATAGTGGAAACCACTGTATGTGAATGCATGAATGGGTCAGACCTGAAATGAACTGTTATAAACTGGAGCTTCTGTGCTTTGATTGCCCGCTGTGAAACAACATGACCCTCTTCTGTTTAAAATGCCTGGTTCCTCTGAGGTCACTTTGGCAAAAGTAACGCAAAAATAGAGTAATAACTAACTTATTACTCTACACACAGAGTAACGTTGTAAAGTAACTTATTACTTTGAAATGAAGGTAGCTAGTAATATGTAATAATTACATTTTGAGAGTAACTTGCCCAACACTGGTCATCACCGTGTTTTTTTTACCTTAACTTAACCTCATAACTTAACGTTAAGTATATTATGTCATTAGTGGGTCGCTCATTCAGAGGATATTATATAAACCACTGTATTGTACAGTTTTGTAGGATATCATACGAATCATTGTATGGTGATATGTTGTTTTCATTAACACTAATATTCCACTATTATTCTGAATATGACAATATTCCGAATTTAATAGGAGTCGTGTCAACAGCATATTACATTTGAATATTCTGAACTAGGCCTCTTTGGACATGTATACAGCACATTCGGAATATGCATCTTAATTAAGGTTTTTACTGCAGTTTGTGTGTTTGTTGTACACATACCAGATAGCCACCATGGCTGTGATAGAGATGCATGCCCAAAGAAAAAATGCAGGTCTGGTCGAAAGGAGAAACATACCTAATTCAAAACATCAAAAGACATCTAAACAGCAACATCTAAAAGACTTGGATATCAACAGGTTTTTGGATATGTGCATATATCGCATCACCAACCTTTTCAAGAAGGTGGTTGGAGGAATAAAAGAGGGAGACTGTGTTTGACGGTGGAACATGTGGCACAGCTGGCTCCAGCCATTCCATTTTCCCACATTCTCAACTCATTATCTCTCGTCATATATATCGACATTTGGTCATGGACTTTCCACGTCGTCATATGACGAGAAAGGTACCCTGGATGCCTTGGTTGCTGATGTTCTGGGACACTGTGTCAACTTCAGCTTTTTACATGTCAGTTTTCAAATACACTTCCGTTTTCACGGAAATGTACAGTTTGCATACAGTCTCTTAAAATAAACACACAACGTTGGTACAACACTGCGAACGTGATTACATTTAACCAACACGCACATTGTTGGGTGTAGGGAAAAAGAACAGAGTTTGACCTTAGAATCTCACGGGAAGTGGACGTTGGCCTCTGTAGCAAAAGTCAGTGGTTGTTGGACCCATCCACCACTCCTCCTACCTGCCCCACTCAGACTTTTTGCCCCCTTACTTACGTTGTTGTCTCACTGTGTCTCCCCCCGACACTGAGGGATCCCATTACACAATAACGGCGACTGGCTGCATATCATGCCATCGTGAAAGGACAGCTTTTTTCATTGGTGTCTGCTCAAGTGCCGATATCTGGCGACTTCGGAGTGAGACTGGGTTGATATTTTAATGTTCCAAGTAACATGCCAGTGCATAAATCTGAGTATTCAACATGAAAATTAGTCAAATAGTCATTTTTATTAACAATGTGAACACTTTTCAAGAAATATTGTCTTTTTCAGAATAAGGGCAAAAAACAGAGTATAGTGTGCATGTTAACCTCGTCATTGTTTCATGAGAACACTCTCACATACTGTGACAGGAGATTCATATTACTTGGCTTCAATAGTCACTGCTTTTCTTGCACATTGCTTTTTTTGTTACACAACGGCCAACTGCTTCCCCAGACACACGGGTTGGCACAGGAACACACTCATTGTTTAGTATTCATTTTGGTTATGGTTATTTACTTTCAAAGGTAAGACATTCAGAAATGTATGCTCAAGTTAAATGTGTGTTAGGATTTTAAGGCATCCCTTTATAAATTACACCGACTGTGTATTCCCTTTTCAGTCCACTTTCTAACAGTTTAGGTTCATGACCTTTGGCCTTTTCATGCAACCCATTAAGATGCCAATTATCTTTGCTGTAAAGATAAAGCACTCAGACATTAGCCCAAGTAAAGCAACACAGTGATGCTGTATCTCCTCGTGCTTCCCAACCCCCATCTCTGCCTTTTATTTTTAGTGCAGCTTGTTCTTTGTATGAACGAAAAAAAAATCTGCAATACCCCGAGCAGAATTTCAGAGAATTGGTTGATACTAATTGATATTCTAAACTTGCCTGTCCCCCCCTGAGGCAATCCCATCTTTATTAAACGATACAGGACAACTAACAAAACTTCTTTTCTTGTCGATCTAAGCAAAAACTCTGAGCGCACCACCATGAAGAGTGAGGAGTTCCTAGAGGACGCGCTCCACACGAGAGACGATTTTTCTCTCTCTTTTATTCCGTTTTCTATCGCAGGCAGGGTATTATATTGCAGGCAGGGTATTAAGGGATGATATTCACAACTGCTGCATATGCTTGGCACTGTTAGATGACGTCTCTCTGCTGTTGTAATTTTGTAACTGTATTATGCCTCCGTCCAATTATATAAAAAGGGCAATCTCCTTTGAAAAGCACTGTTGTGACTTTTCTTTCTCATTATGCTCAGTCCCATTTCCCATGATCCTTGTCATTTGGAATACATTGCAGATAAAGTGATAACTGCTGATAAAGTGCTGCAACAACAGACAGGCACATTTGTCACAACTACATAGTGTGGTCTTCTCCCTGAGCCACTTCTTTCGCTTGACACTTGCATTAAAATAGCCACATGTGCTTCAACTGAGCACGCTTATTACCTGAGTGCACGATTAACCAGCTTTGCTCCTTGCCAGAAAATGCCAGCCATAGAAACTCCAATTGCCACGGAATAAACATATAACACGCCGCAAGCAGGGATAAATTTACCTCGTCTCTTGGCATTGTGCCCCCCCTCCTCCCTCCTCCTCCTCAGTACTGCTATCTCTCCCTTCATCTCCTTTGCTGGGCCCTAAGCTAACACGGTCTTTCTAGGACTATCCCCAAGACAAGTTGTGGGTACGAGTTTCAACCAAGGTCGCCCATTCATTTTCCATGCTGTGACAGTTCTGTGGTACAGATATGGGTCAAAACTCTCAGAGTGTAGCCCGACTCCCCTTTTTTCTCCCTGACCCTCTGCTAAAGGGCTTTAGGAGGAGAGAGACGAGGAGGGGGTAAAGTTATTGTACATATATACTCACCATTTCTTCTGAGACGTCTCAGTGGAATTCCAGTATAAATTTAGACTCTCCTGCTCCCCGGCAACATTAAGTGCTGAGAGGAATCCGCAATGATCTTTCATCGATTCTGCAGCGCCATATGGAGGCCCATTAAATTGATCGTGGTGGCAGCAACGGGAGCAACAGCACGTTCCAAGCTAGTTGATTTCCTCTGCGTCACTGTCACCTCTCACAAGTCAGTATTTTACAGGTGAAGGATGCCACATAGCACCCACGCTGATTGGTTTTCTCATTATTTGTTCGTTTAGCACGCAGACAGCTAAGTAATCACGACTTCATTAGGCGTAGTCCCCACATGGGACTGGTATGAATAGAAATGAGACAACAGTGAGGCAGAGATGCACTTTGGTACCATTTACAGCACTAGCAATATACTGCAGCACAAAACACTGTATACACTTCAACTATATATATTGTGCTGATGGTTCCCATCGGGCAGACTCATATAAAGTCGAACATCTCAGCCAAGATTTCTTCATTCATTCTATGTGGAGAGTGGTGAATGGTGATAATGTTGGCTCCTTAAAACGCACACTGTCCTGGCTTTATTCCTACTGCGTCACGTACTGTGTGATAAGTATACAGTACAATAGCCCGTGTCTTGCCTCAACAATGAATCCCGTTCTTTGTTTAATGACAGTATATTATCACTGCTATTATAAGTCATACGGCAAATCCCCACTGTAATTCTTCTTCAATCCCCAATAATCTAATATGATCATATCCAGATGAGTCTATGCAAATATTTCCAGCAAGGGCCCCATATGACATTTTCTTCATTATTCATTCCAAGGTTAGCGTTCAAATTAGCTTATCGAGCTGCCAATGCCCTGTGCAATATGTGTCAGAGAAAAAAGTGTGTGTGAATTAAACATATATTAAAATATGGATGTGACAAGATAGATGCACATTTCTCTCTACCCTCATAAGAAATATCAACCCAAGACGTTTCCACTTCTGGGGAAATGGGGGGATGTGAAGTGATCCATTTGAGAAATCGAAGGTTCTTCAAATCATCGTTAAAGATGAATACATGAATCATTCATAATGTGAGCCTCTGTGAGCATGATGGGTTCCTTATCTCTCTCCCACTCTTCGCTGTCACTAATACACTCCTTTTTTGCCCTCACACTTTCTTGGCCTCCTTTTCTGCACACACACACACACACACACACACACACACACACACACTGGTGGAGGGCAATCAAAATGTTCCTCCACTTTTTCATTTTTTGAAATAAATTTTAAATACATTTTAATGAAATTTTGCCAAGAAATACTGATGATATTCAGCAGTTACTGTTCTCTACGCTGGGACCATCCACTGGGGACAGTAAATGCCAGATAAAAATGTAGCTCTGAATGTTGCTGGATATCTTTGGGAAATAGGCAACATGGCTAATATTATGGTTCTGATGTGGACAATGTTGACTTACTTATTAAAGTTAAGTGTTTAACCCACATTGTTGCATTGATAGGGGTGTTATGTTGTTCATGGGGGTGATAACACGATGCAATGTGAAAATGCGGTTCGGGAATACGGAAAATCTGCCTGCAAATTTCCTGTATGACAGGAAAGCTGTGTTTCTGTTTTGTCAAAATAAATAAATATATAAAACTTGAAAAAGTAAATAAATAAACTAAAATAAAATATCATGAAATAAATAAAATAGAATATTATTCAATTAAATTAATTAAATGAAATTACCTCTTTCCTTTTCATACAGCCAAAACCTATCCAGACAGCAAAAGACTAAGAGGGCTAATGTTAATACATAAATAACTGGACCCAAAATTTGAGGCTAACTTAAGCTGTGGCTAGTTTGTTCCATTCCTTACATATAGTGTTAGTGAGTGCATTTAAGCTACATTACCATCTTCATCCTATCCTAGCTGTGCGATCTCACGCCATATCTTGTTATTTATTTGTTTGGTTGTTGACATAGTTGTTGCTGTGTTTGTTGTACAGTATTTGCTGTTGAGAAACCAAAGTGAGAAGACTTCCCCCCATTTTGGCTGGAAGCTAGTTATGACTTGGATGTATAACATTATTAGGAACAAGGAATTTTAATTGGTTTAACATAGAAATCTGCTAATATTTATTTTTTAAATGTGTAAGAGGAAAGTTTCATCTGCATCTGCTACTGGGGAGCCACTGAGGTCACAGTGCCCAGTGAAGGAAAGTGTCACTGATTGGACCCCCAGCTGAGTCATTAACACCTCTTTCAGGTCAGCAGGAATTTACAAAAGGAGAACAGGAGTTGTGTCAGTGTGTGTAAAGTGATCCATGTTTGCTGCATATGCCGTGTGTGCGTGAGAGAGAAAGATGAGAGACTGGTAGGAGAGACTAGTCAGCGCAGTGAGGCAGACAGAAAGCGACAAAAACGAGAAAACCCGATGACATCTCTCACTGAAATGGAATCTGTAATAGTCAAGCTGGAAAATCCTCTGGAGGTTTTTGGAGTAAAAGCGCAGAAAGCTTTAACAGAAGACAGACTGCTACAGTACGTGCTAGTTTTATGAGCAGCACTGACTGAGGGGAAATATTGCTGCAAATGCACGTAAATGTTTCACTTTTACTGCCGAGGCACTCTTCCTTTCCCTTTGAGAGGAGCTAATGGTGACCCTTGTATTTATTTGTTATTCTCTTAGTCATGATGTAGAGTAGGAAAAAAAACCCTCTCTGGATCGTCTACGTGAGGTGCAATGAGACGTACAAGTATCTGCAACAGATAAAAAGTATTCTGAGGATTTGTCCCTTGCTCTCTGTATCATACCTAGATCTCCTCAGAGGCCATGTGCACTGCGCCAGATCGGAGTTACATGATTCAGTATATGGATAAACGTAATCCCTTTTATCCATATGTTGTAAGGCTGCAGAATGAAACTCTATATTGTCCTCTCAATCTGTTTCACCCTGTATCCTTTAGGTGTTGAAGGCAAAGCACAGTGCAAAATAACATTGACTTACTGGTACGCTGATATAAATGAGATTACGCATGCAATATTTACTGTATCTCTTAAAGCTTATCCTGGCGCACCACCGTAAAGCACAGCTCATTTTCTCTGACGGTATTTAATTTAAAGATGCAACACTTGCGTGACATTTTAAACTTGATAATTTATGTGCTGATGGAGTTAGCTTTAACATATCAATTTATGTCTCATTAATTATAAAACACAAAAAACATTAACAAGCTCTCTCCATCTTTAAATCTATTAATGGGAATAATGCATGATGTAAAAAGGTCACACAAGGTTCAGTGCTCTCAGAGATGTATCAGACAGGATCCATAAAAACACATCTTACATCTCAGTGGATAAGGTCGTCCACATCCATGTACTTTGACGCGACAAAGTCAGCAGATACTTTTATGTTCAGGGTCGAAACTTTTGTCGTGTTTGTTATGTTTATGTGTGTGTTTGCTTCCTCCATCACCAGAAGGCAGGAGGTTTATTAGAGCAGCTGGAGTCTGAACGCCCTCTGATGTGGCACTAAACTTTAAATTACAGACTTTCCTGGCCACATGTACTCAGTGCGTGTGTGCGTGTGTGTTTATGAGTGTGTGTGTGTGTGTGTGTGTGTGTTTTGGTCTACGCATGTACTGCCACACATGTGGATTAAGCACATGTGAGCACTAACCTTCATATGTGTGCTATCACACTATAATCTATATCTGCGTTTTTTTAAAAACTTCCGCCCGTGCATGTGTATTTGTGTGCGTGTGTGTGTGTGTGTGTGTGTGTGTGTTTCCTCCCACATGGTCCAGGTGGCACAAGGAGGCATCCCTTCCGGCTTCCACTTTTGAACACAAGTACACAATGAAACACACAAGCTCACTCCGGTGGATGACTGCACGTTTCTACGGATGATTAGATTACGTAAGAAAACACTGCAGAGCCCTAATAGTTGGTAAACCCAGATTACGCAGGATTATCATCCCTTTTGCCCCGCCTCTGTTCTCCCTCTGTGTGCATGTGTGTTTGTGCGCGTGTGTCGGTGTACAGGGAGAGTGGATGACGGGGGATGAAACAGGAGGAGGAGGAGGAGGATGGGGGAAAGGGGCGATGTGTGTGGGATGGAGGGGGGGGTGAGTGATGCTGCAAACACCAGAGCCAGATGGGACAGAACCCCTAAGCAGCTTAGAGTCACAGTAATCACGCAGGCTAAGTTGCCATCAATGGTGTATGTGCATGTTTGTGTGTGTGTGCTGCATGCATGTAGACGTGTGCACGTATCTCATGCATTAAACCTGGGCTGCGCAGACGCATGCTCGTGCACAGACGCCGGCATCAGTGAATGTGAGAAAGAGAGTGAATAAGAGATGGAGCAAACATTCTCATGCGATCAAGATATTAGAGGAGACAGGGAGAGTGGCAGAGCGAGGCTGCGAGTGGAGGGAGTGTGTTCATGGTGTTGGAGGAGATAATGTAGACGAGCAGGTCAAAAAGGTGGTGTTATTTTGCCCTCGTGCCAATGAGATGTCACAGAAACAATGGAGTGGGAAATGACACTGTGCATGTCACGCTGTGCTGATATTGGCCTCAGGGGATCAGGAATCAATGAAACCCTGTCAATAGTAATCAGCTCTGAATTTGTGTATAAAATTGATCACTGAGGGTGAAAACAGCAGAGCAATATCCACTGATTTTCATGCTTTCAGGAGAAGTCTGAGGACAAACATGATAATACAGTAAAACATACATATGTATGATGCATAAACGCATAAAGAGCACTCATGTCTTTTCAAAGCATTTCTGCTGTGATCCTCCCCACACAGTGAGAGACTTTAAAACTAAAGAAAAAAAAAGGCAAACTGTAAAACCCAGGAGAGAGGCTTGCATGAATGTATTTACCGACATGAATATTCAATAATGGGGCTGCAGCACTTCACAAAGGGAAGTAATCACTGATTTATTTATTAGTGTTTTTGACATGCTATGCAATTATGCCACTGCAGGCAGGCTGTTGGGCTGCTCCCTGCCCCAAGCTGTGTGTGTGTGTCTGTATCTGTTGTGTGTAAAGCTCTAATATTGATTTAAAGGGATCAATAGTGATGATTGTTCTGGTGCAGTGATCTATAAGTGATTGATAAATAATATGCTGTGGAAATGACTCTCATTGTTTCATTTTTAGCACCAGGGCTCTCCAACAGGGTCGATCATTGTTCATTTGTTCGCTTCTTTGTTCCAATTATATCATTCAAATGCTAAAATCAGACTCTCACATCACCTTACTTTTCTTGTCCGCGTCCCCCCTCTTCTCTCTCTTCCTCTCTTTCTCTCCCCTCTCCCAAGAGAAGAGGGAGATGACAGCTAGCCCCACTCTCCGCTCATTGAACATTCAGCTTTGCTTTTGATGGAATTAATTTGAATGTAAATGATGCTGTGATGGGAGAGCTTTCGTTGGCCCCAGCGCAAAATTTCACACAGCGATACCACCCGCACTACCCCCCGATGTCTGAGCCGTCCACAGAGAGGCAGAGAGAAACAACAAAGCGCTGCAACAATATGGAGCTATTACTTTCCATGATGCCATTAACAGCTGCTGAACATAATGAAATTACATGTCACTCAGTGGATTTAGTCAATGATTTGATCAATAAATGTCTTAATTCTTAATTTGTACTTTTAACTTTACGCCAATGGGGCCATTTGTGTCTTTATGGCTCTTAAGGGAGGGGGTGGGATCAAACGATACAATTAATTTATTTATTTTTGCCACTGAAATGACAATTTACGCTGAGATTTTACTCTAAAGGGAAATAAACAATTTAACAGAAATTAGACGAGAAGCAGCGAGAAGGAAGAAGATGGAAAGGGCAAAGCATATAAAAGGAGGCAAAATGAAAATTGGAATAACAAGACTGTGGTTACTGTGAAATAATGCATCATTAACAAATTCTTACAAACAAAACAAGAGAAAGAACGAAGCTCTGTGTGGATCCGGTCAAAATGAAGGCAATGTAGGCAGAGTGCTCAATGCAGGACAGGCCTCTGAATAAATGATGTTACAGGTGGAGATACTTGCCCACATTGTGGAAGTGTGTCCTCAATTCCAAAATGCAGAGGCACATCTTCTGCACACCTGCACGTACAAAAATGGGAAAAGATATTTTTGCATTTTCATGTGTTTGTATTATTTTCACAATCTGAAATCAATGACGAAAATAGCACGTGAAACATTCTCAGGAGGATGGGGGTAAGTTCAGTTCAGGTCCAGGTTACATGGCGTGCACCTCACCAAGGTGAACTACAAGAATAGACTCTACTTTAGTTTGGATTTTTTACCCCCTGCATTATGGAGTTCCTCTGTTTTTATTAATGAGTGTAAGTGGGGAACCATGTAGGGCTCATTTGTGGAAATAAGTGACCACAAAATACCTTTTGTCTCACCTGCATATGTTTGGCCCTCTCCTCTCCTCTCCTCTCCTCTCCTCTCCTCTCCTCTCCTCTCCTCTCCTCTCCTCTCCTCTCCTCTCCTCTCCTCTCCTCTCCTCTCCTCTGTGCCTAATTAAGCTCTCTCTGTGCTTGTGCTTTACTTTTACTGTGCTTTACATTTTCATCCACCTGTTTTTATGCACACTTTCATTAAAAAAAACAGAGTGGAAACGGCAAAATAATAACAAAAAATATGACAATAACAATAATGACGATAATAATGATGATAGTAAATTAAAAAAGTTTTTCCGCTTGGAGTTATGAAAAAGTTGTTGTGCCAATAAAATGTAAATGCAACAACATGCAATGGAAACAGATTCAAAGAGTAAATGATGATGTACAGCCATGATGCACCTCCATAGCATGGCCACATCAAGTCCTCTTCGTTGCCTCTAGATGGCTTTTAACACACTTACATATGCCAGAGCTACATAGCTGTGATACTAGTAGTTCAAAACTCTTTTTCCGTTGTCCAGTGTGCTCTCTGTTATGATACATTGCTTTCATTTATTTGAGGTTTAACTGGTCTTCTTCTTCTGCAGTTGTGTAATGGCACCTGACTCACTTGGTGCCGCCACTCGCTTATTCCAATGAACCAACTCTCAATATTCACATAACAATAAAGAGTAGAAAAGCACAGAAATTTGCATTTTCTTTGGCCGATTTTCTAAAAATGTTGTTAAAATTTGCACAAAATTTGGATTGAAACTTAAGTTGTCTTCCTATTGGCTCCTTCTTTCTATTCCTGTCTTTGTCAAGAGATCCTCTATTTCACAAAAACATTGCATCACTGTCCGGTGAAAGCCATATGTCGCCAAATTTGGTGATTTTGTATTTTTCAGATAAACTTAAGGATTAACTTTTCCTCAGTGGGATGAGGATTTATCTCAAACTTTAAGGCAAATACATTAAAACCATGACAAATGTGTTGACACTATGTTGAAATCACCTCATCAGAAGAAAAAGAATCACAGTTTAAGAAATGACACGCAACAATGCTAACATATGATCCAGAGCTGCTGGTTAAAATCAAAGTACAAAATATTATAAGTATGTTGAATGAAAGGTCAAGAAAAAAAGGCAACTATAGGGCACTGTCATTAGACTGATGCATTTATCCACCCTTCAGTCTATGTTAGAGCCATTTAATATTCTATAGATCCACAATTTATGTTTGCCAACATCTGCACTGGACCCATCTCCCACTAATCACTGTGTTTTATTAGGCAGCTCCAGCCTCCTCCATGTTCAGAGGTCTAAACCGGCCACATTCACCATTCCACGTCCTTTACACAACCATTGATTTCCAGTATCCTCCCAGTGCGAGCTTTCGGCCCGCTCACCCCTCGCATCATACATCACCCGACATTAAGACTTCACCTTTTATATCTCTGCCTCTATATCATCATATCCCTCACAGACACCTCTGCCTTTACAGCTTCCTTATTCCCTCTGATTTCAAACTGATGCCTCTCTGAATTGCCACTTATCTTCCCTTGTGAGGAAGACAGTTATATTTTTGAAGATATTTCTCAGTATGGAGGAGGTTTTTAAAGATTTATCAGCCTTTTCGATGATGCGAGCATCCGCCTTCCTTGAATCCTCCTCTTTCAACTATAGGGCCTGGGCGCAGACGTGTGAATCAGTCAAGGCGTCACTTTGATGCTTTGTAAATCCTGCTCCTCTCTTTTGACTCTCCTTAGATGGAGGTATAAGAATCTCATAATATCTTTTGGAAATCGTATGCGTTCACTGTTCTCTCCGGGGCTCTTTGAGACAGGAATAGACTGATGAAGTGTGTGACTGCCTCCACAGTAATTATGTGATGAATGCGTTCATTCTGTGTGTAGCCCCGAGCAGTGAATAGCTCAACTGATTATTGAGGGGTGTGTTCTTTGTGTGTATATGTATGTGTGCACATGAGAATAGATAGGCTCAAACAAAGAATCTCAAAGAACCAGGACAGCGTGCGTGTTATTAACTCGCAGCGACTTCGCTGAACTTACACCCAAATCTGATGTATCCGGAAATGAATCCTAGCAGGTTCCCACATTCCCTGGCACTCCTTGTGAAGTCTTGTTAGCCAAAAGGCAGACCATTCATTGCCACACCCTTCCTACTGTGTCATTGTCAACCACAGATTCAGAAATATTGAGCCAGCTGCCAGTTTGCTATTTCTGTGACAACCCCATTTCTCTCTGCTTTGAGTGAAACGTTAAAGCTAACACATCAAGCCTTCAACATTTTAAACCCCCTTAGATGGATGTTAAGCTCCATTAATAATACCACGGTCTTGCTGTCCAGCTCATATGGATTTTCCTTCATAGACGGGATATAGTGCGAGTGACAGAGCTAGAAATTCAGAGCTGGAGAGAGTGCGAGATGGATCACAGAAGGATAATGTACAATAGCTGGCATTTCTAGACCCTGCATTGAGCTACATTAGCTTACTGTAAGCCTACAAGGGGTGGAATTTAGCCAGCATGGCTGTGTTGTATTTGGAAGACCTGACAGGGAGGAAGCACAAAGAATTCTGGGTAGTAGTGTTTTAGTCTCACATCCAGCTCTAAGAGTCAGGAGATTCTTGTTCCTTCTAACTAATATACAGTGCTGGGATGTAATTAAGTAAATTTACTCATGTGCAGTGATTAAAGAAATAGTATATAATATTATAATATTTAAAGAAATAGTTCCCGGGAAAAAAGAAAAAAAAAGATTGCCCCAAAAATGAAAGCGTATCAGCAACACACTTTGATGGAGTGCAAACAACAGCAACACATTCTCACTGTGACCTCCTCACACACTGATGTTTAGTCATGGACTTTCCACGTCCACATACGACGTCCAAGGTACCCTGGGTGTGTTTGCTGTTGACGTTCTGGGACACCGTGTCAAGTTCTGCCTGTTACATGCATCGTCTTCTTTCAAAACACACTTCTGTTTTGTTGTTGATGTTTTGTTCCTTCAACAACCGAAGCACGTGGTTGGGTTTACGAAAAAATTTATTATTCATAGGGCAATTTAAATCTTTAACTGTATCATGTTTTACTTCTAGATGTTCCTGTTTTACCTGATTACGGTGTGTTACATTTTAACTATTTTATTCATTATTGGTGCTTTTATTTATTTTTTTTAACATTTTAATTGCAGTTTTATTGTGTTTCTGTTCTTGTTGCCACTCTTAGGTAAGTTTTTCTTTGGCTGTTTCTGTTATACTCGGCTGCATTGTAAATGAGGTCTCTACCTCGACGTATTTCCGAGTTTAAATAAAGGTTGAATGAAAATAACAGGTTCTCTCAGGTGAGGGTCAGTGTTTGTTGGACCCATCCACCAGCCCTCTGGCCCATCCAACTCAGACTTTCACCACCTTAACTTTTGTTGTTGTCGCACCGGAGGCCGCCGAGTTCCACTTAACTATAATGGTGACTGACCGCTTATCATGCCAACGTGAAAGGATGGCTTTGTTTGTCAGTGTGTGACACCGCAAATCACTGCCCAAGCGCCACATTTCAGAGACTTCAGAGTGAGACAGGGGTGATAAATGACAGAAAAAAAGGTTATAAAGCATCCAGAAATTCCTGTGCAGCATTATCCAAGTGTTTTGAATCCATCGGTGGGCTCATGGAAATCCAAACAGAACACCATTTACACAACTATTGCTAGAAAAAAATTTTTAAAAAAAGCTGTGTTTAACATTTTTTAAACTTTTTCTGTGACCAAAGACAGCCTCGAAAGATCAGTAGTAGATATGCACTTTATATTGTATTATATCATATTTTTATTTTACTCAAGTATTTTTATTTTCATGTTGCAGAACAGTTTATGGTTCTTCACAGTATGGGGTGGCTAACAGTTTGAGCCCAGCATCTTCAGTCCTCATGCTGCACCAGTGGTCAGGCCAGTACAGTGCACCGGTCTGTGCTTTGGATAAAAGTGTTACCCTTGCTTCTATCTTACTACATTTAGCTGACAGCTGTAGTTACTTTTTTTAAGATCATTTTTTGGCCATTTTGCATCTGTTTGATGGTCAAAGCTGAAGAGAGACAGGAAAGGCAGGGCAGACAGAGGGGGGATGACATGCAGCGCTTGAACTGAACCCAAGCTGCTGCACTATGAAACCGGACTTAATGGTGCATGCTCTGCCAGGTGAGCCAACAGCTGTAGTTACTGATTTTCATTTATTTTGAAATTTAACGTACAACCATATGATTAGATCATAAAATATATGAATTCATATATAATAATATAATAACTGCTGTAGTTTAAACCACCTAACATTCAGCACCGCATTAATATGTAACACAGAGCTTTCTAAAAGACGGATATTACCATTAGGTAATAACACTGGAGCCACTTATGAGGCCCATTTCATTTTAGTTTAGATTTTGCTTCGGTGCACATTACCAAACAAATGTTTAATTTTTTAATTTTATGAAATCACAAAGTAATTGTAAAACAGTTAACCCAGGGCCTTTGGGCCACTGAGGCAGTCTTTGTAAAATGTATATAAATACGGTTAAAATCAGCCACAACATTAAAATTCTGCCTATGTCACATCAAAAAAAGTGAGACTAAATACTTCTGCCTGAAAGGACTTTTTTGAAATGGAGTATTTTACACTGTTGTATTACTACTTCTCCTACTACTGGTAATTCAACAAGGCTCTCATACAGTTTGTGTACAACACTCACATGACCACAGCCACACATGAACATGGACACACACACACTTGGTCCACCTCTGAGGCCAAACAACCAGCTCACTGCCTGTCAGTCAGGCCCTGAGGAGTCTCAGTGGACGCTCGCACACACAAAGACGTGCAGAAAAGATCAATGGGCTCGCGTTTATCGAGCAACATATCCTCCCCCCCTCCCTCACTCCCACACACAAGCACACACCTCCACCTCACCATCATCCCCCCATCCCCACCGCCAAGTCTCCGACCAGCCCCTCGACAGCCGACGCAGTGAAGGTATTGATTTCCTCATATTAACTCAGCCTTCATGAAAAGCCCCGGGCAGCAGAGGAGGAGAGAGAAGAGGAGAGAGTGAAGAAGAGAAAGATGGAAAGAAAAGAGGGGAGCAGTAGGAGATAAGAGGAGATGGGGAGGAGGAAGAGGAGGACAGGGAGAAGGAGTGTGAAGCAGCGTCTAGTCCCTCTGATACTGTACATCATGCTCAAAAAGATCCCCATGTGAGATGTAAGAGGTCTAAACTTCAGTCGTGCTCTGGCCTTTGAAATGTTAGAAATGAATAGCTTGAACTGTTCTTGCTGTGTGTGATATGGTTTGATATACATGATTCATATGCATATGATTCTGGAGAGATGGAGGATGGTAGTTTCCAGTAGAAGAGAAGCTTACAGTATGGAGCCTGCCATAATGATTCATATTTAGCATCATTTCACCCATATATTTTGCCTCCATATCTGTACTGGCCTGTTTGTCAGTCCCTTGGCTCTGACAGGGTGTAGCCATGTGTCTCTTTGATACACATGGAGTCACCAGCTGCTTCTTTTTACCTGTGAGCAACAAGCAAGGATGTAAAGCATGCTCTAATATCCGCAAAACTGACTGACATGTCTCTTCATTAGCTTAGCAACATTTGATGCTTTTGGTGCTTTTTTTCAGCACTGCAGAAGCGGTGGGAAGTTTTTCCTATATTTGGAGCCAGAATTATCAAAGGCCCCTTTGTTCACAAAGATTAATGTTCCTAGACCGTAATGATCTTCCAGCACACACTGCATCACTGGTCCTTGGGTCTTAACTTCTAGTAAACAATTTTGGGTCATGTGTTTGTTTTAATGTGCGTTTTGTCACATGGTTTTTAGAAGAGTGTCATAAAGTGGTTGTGATTCTCTCTACCCACAGGGCATGCATCTTGTATCCAGGTTAAACCAGGTTAAAAGGTGAAACTCACCATGCTCACCATCTCAAAATAATGCTGTAACACCTCCTCTACGATGTAAGCACTTACATAATGAGTATTTGACCTGGTGTGGATAGAAGAATGTAGTCACGTTAGGGTGTTTAAAACATTAGTGTGTTTGGAGGTGGAGTGGATCTGTCCGCTGAGCCTAATGGGCAGCACGTGCGGCTCCTCACTCATCAGCTGTTACTCTCTTCTGCCTTCCTTCCCTCGCGCTGTCTCTCACACGCCTTTTTTCCTCCGTCATGCACGCACACTCATTTTCACTCATTTTCTCTTTTCATTGCAAACTCTCTCTTTGTGGAGGAGGAATAGGAGGCGTGTTTGCCAGCCATATGGCAGTGCCAGGGGCGTCCGGAGCAGATGTGCTCGGCATTGGGGCTCTGCTCCATCAAGCACATGCATACACACATACACACACACACACACACACACACACACACACATACACATACACAGAGGCTTACGCAGCGCCTGTTACCGAGGAAGAGGTCACTGACTGACAACAGCATTATCTAACTCCCAAAGTGCTGCCACGCTGGCTGCAGGAGCAACAACACCTACAGTGAGCAACCTCTGAGCTCTCAATGGGACTGTAAATAAAAGTCAATGAGTGCCTCCCTCTGAATGGTATTCAGCAATTTATAGTCAGTATGTAGTAGTAATAGTAATACACATATCATCACACATACTTGGCAACATGATTTGAAGAGTATTTAGCTGTGCATGTATAGAAACAAACTCAAATGCCAGAAAAATAGAAACTTTTATTCCATGTGATGGAACTTGAACAATGCGCTGCAAACAGTATTTTTGCTTTCCTTGTAGGCCAGCAGAGTATCAGTTTACTAAAGCCCTGTCTACACAAATACAGATGTTTTTGTAAACATGTTTTTCTTGACGTTTTGGCCTCTCGTCCACATGTAAACAGACTTTTAGGTCACTAAAACTGAGATTTATTTAAAACTCCTTCCAAGGTGCAGATATACCAAAACTCTGGTTACTGTGTATCTGTGTGGACATGTAAAAGGAAGCGTTTGGGAAATGATGACGTCATCTCAGTTTGTGCACGCTCATTGTTGCTTTGTGTGAGAGCATGTGCCAGAAACAATACCTACAATGGTGAACTAACTTACCAGTTTATTTGCTTTTTATCGGCACTGCTTGGGCCAATGACGACTTTACACTTAATCTAAGGGTGCTTTCACACCTGCCCTGTGTTGTTCGGTTCAACTGAACTCAAGTTCGTTTGCCCCCTGAGTGTGGGTCATTTGGGCAGGTGTGAACACAGCAAATGCACTTGGGTGTGCGCCAAAACAACCAGGCCGAGACCTTCTTGAGGACTTCTCGAAGAAGTGGTCTGGGTCCGTGTGGTGAGAATATGTTCCGACCTGGATCTGAAGCAACTGCAGTCACATGACACATTGTTTGGGTTAAACATGAGCATGTTACAGTCCTGGAGGATTATTAATGTGCGCCTCCTCCTGTACTGCCTTAATATGCACATTCAGCACATCCAATGCATCAAAACATTGTTTTCTAGTTGGAGCCGCGCTTCGTTTTCAAACTGTATGCTTTGACTCAAATGAACAATGACAGCAATATAGTCCACGATGAGCAGCGCTAAAATCAACCTGCGTAGTTGTCCCTCCACTGTGACATTAGAAAGTGTCACATTTATCTTGACAGTGTACTCTTCTTCAACGTTTGCTTTACTTCCTGGATTTTTCCCACATGGAAATTCTGACCAATCAAGAGCAGCTTTCTCACACAAGGCATTTGATCTGGTCCGCTTGTAAATGCTGGCAATTAGGCAATTATGCAACTTTCTAACAAAATTAGTCCCTGATTCAGACCAAAGGAGACAGCTCTAGGTCTGAAAGCACCCTTAGTATTGCTGCACCACTTCATAGACGAACACAGGCGTTTGCCGGTGGTTTAATGTATCATCATACACCGGTTCATGTCACACTCTATGAACTGGCGACCCACAAATGACGTAAAGTTACGTAATTAATGAAAAGTTATGGAAGTTGGGGATAGGCAAGTAAAGTTGCTGTGGTTAGGTTCAGGAAAGGAAACATGGTGAGGACGTACCTTAAAATCACTCAGAGTTCACTCAGAGTTTACGCAGTTCCAAAAACTGGTCTCTTTGAAAAAATTCACGGGATAAAGTCCTGTGTTTTGTGACCCATTCACCGCCCCAAACCTGCCTCTTTACCCCCATCAGCGCACTGGTCACATAATCACAGCCCTCCATAACATGTAGGCTATGCAAAAATTACTGGCTTGTGTGAGATATGTGTGAGAATTTCGTTGCATTACTTTTTGTAGAAAAATGTACAAACAGTGCAGGAGAACAGCCTGTGTGGTTTATGGTCCACCAGTGATGGCATATTTGGATCAGACCCAGTCAAACCAGCAGATGGTGGGACAATTTTGAAAGTGGGATTGTTGTCGATGAGGAGTGAAAGGAAAACTCTCACATATCCAGAGCATCGCCCTTATCTTTGAGTGAGCTCCTCTGCTCTTACATTGGCAGCAATCAGAAGCTGAAAGCTGGTCAGCGGTTCAAAGAGTTGCCTCTGACAGATCAGTGTAAGAAAACTCCTCTTCAGTGATCAGAGTTTGGTGCCTTTGACTTCGCTGTCCGGGAAAGCGCCGTTGCCTTAAGAGCGCCGACTCAGCATGTTTGTGTTGATTTTTTCCTAGAGCTGTTTTTTGCTGAATAGTAGAAGAACGATGGAGGTGCGTGTGTGTGTGTGTGTGTGTGTCTTTGTGTATGTGTGCGTATGTGTTATGGCACAGTAAAGTTTCCTCTGAATGAAATGGGATGTAAATTTGACCAGTGTGCAGAATGAGAATATAGGCTGGTTCCCAGTGTTTGCTGAGCCAGCGTTTGACCTACATCAAACATCCAAAAGCAGAATTAGTTAGAAAGCATCAACCATGCTGGGCAGCACCTAGGCACAAGCACACATCAAAGGGTTTGGGCTAAAAAGGCCAAAACTCCCCACACAGAAGCACTTCTTTGAGGTTTCAAATTACTGTTTCAGATGCACCTCGGTTTATTATTAACATCTTATTAGTAGGAGAAGATCAGAGCTGGTTGAGACAGAAATCAAAGAAAATAATGATGAGCAATTTTATGAGAATGATGAGCATGTCTACTTGGGACAATCACTTCTGACATAACGTCATATCCTTGGATCATTTTTTTACTTGTAAAAAGGGTCTAGGGCATTAAATATAAACTCATTTGTGGAGAACTAAATTGAATAGAAGGAGACTGAGCTTTGCTGTTATTGGAAATGTATGTGTATTGCCAGTCATGTAATGAAACAACATGATGTTATCTGAGTTATCACATGACTTCCTTCATATGTCTCTTTGCCACTGCAGAATGTCATCAATGAATCATCAGAATAATCATCAAGAGTTCTTGTTTACACACAATTCTGGAAATAATCCATGTCAGCCCACCCCCTCCACTGTTCCTGGATCAACAAAAAAAAAAAATCAAACAATGACTGTGCTGATTTGTTAATGGTGTCGCTAAATGAGATGAGGTGTAGAAAAAACTAAAAGACTTTTAAATTACATTAAAATGAGTTTTTGAAGAGAATCAATATTTGGTATTATTTCTTCTCTAAATAACAACATGCATCACTTGGCGGGTCACATGTCATGGTGGAGTCAGCTGAGAGCAGCTGTCCACGGGGAGATCACAGAGCCTTTTTGACACTGGGGTAATAAAGTTCAGGGCGTGTGTGTGTGTGTGTGTGTGTGTGTGTGTGTGTGTGTGTGTGTGTGACAGAGAGAGAGAGAAACAGCTGCTGAAGAGGAGCAGTCAATTGGATTCTCAGTCCTTTCAAGTATAGTGCGAGTTTGTCAGAGACAGATCGAACATAAAGAGTGTGTATGTACGTGAGGATAGATTTCATGTCTTGGTTTGTTGTTTTTACCAATCATGAGGAATGGAGGTTGATCAGATATGAAAGAAAGACAAGGAAGGACATAATTTTTTAAAAAAAACGAGATATTGAAGTAAGAAGTAGCTGTAACTCCTGTTGTGAAATGGCCTTGGTCTGGTCCCTCTGCTGTCTATAGTCCTGTAACTGACTCCTTTTCCTGGCTGACATCTTGCTGTCAGATACCCGACCTCCACTAACACTGTGGCTTTCGAGATAAATTAACACCTGGTTTCTGCTGGCAGATAGCGTGCTAACAGGCTAAAATACAGCCGCATAGTACTACAGACTTTTCCCACATGTCGTAATCTGATTCTCGTAAAGAAAACAATGTAAAAATTTGATTGATAAACACTTTTTAAAATTTATTTATTTTAAGTAATAATGTTACACTGATGTCCAGATCTGTCTGGCTGCTCTAATTAAAGGCTCACCTTAGTATTCTTCAACCTGAACCCTGTTTTCCCATGTTTTTGTGTCTAAGTAACAAATGGTAACAACAATTTATTTTTCTTAGCGAGAGCACAGCAGCTGGCAGTGACAGACCAGGCTGCAGTGTAACCACTCAGGGCATTTGGCGCCATCAATTTACGTCCACTAAAAAATTAATTTTAGCATGTATAGAGCCAGCATATTTCCACATCTAACTGGGTGAATCAACAATGTATTTCAACCAAACAAGAGTCGGTGACTGTTGAAACAGGGGTAAGACGCACCAAGATGTTTTTTTGTGAGTTTTGTTTTTTTTTTCGTAGACTTTTAAGTGTTTTTTACAATGATTAAATAAGTGTTTATTCAAATGGAGCCTGGTCAGTTTAGTAATAGCAATTTTAGAGCTGTTTTTGGCTTAAAAAAAAAAAAAAAAGGATCTTACTCTTGGGAAAAAAAGGGTCTGTCTCCGTAGGGATCTTTTCATAATCTTGTCAGACATGTATTATAACAATCTGAGCTCATCAGTGGCAAAACAAGCACTTTTAGTGGTTGTAAATTGATAGTGCCAAATGCTCCATGTGTTTACTTTGCAGCCTGTATTGAAACTGTCTGCTGCAGTGGTCTCGCTCAATACTGGACCAGTTTCAAAAATTGCTCCCATTTGTCACTCAGAAACAAAAACATGGAAAAAATAGAGTCCAGATTGAAAAATACCAAAGTTACCTTTGAATAGTTTATAACAGTTAAATGCATGTTGACAACAGGCACGGGCACTTATAGAGGTGTATTGGTACATTCTTTCATTTCTTTTTCCAAACTTCTTATACCACTTTCCCCATTTCCTTATGTGTGTGTTTGTGTGTTTTTCCTCTCCCAGCTCTCCTGCTCTTGGGTCAAACAGGCTCAAATCACACCGTCCATCCATCCCCACCTGTGTTTGCATAGACAGTGTCCCCCTGCCCTTCATATCTGACACTACACTGTGCTGTCTCATAGACTTGCCTGACAAATTCAACAACCTTATTTTCTGTAAAATGCAGGTACTGTAAGTTTGATATAACCGTAAAGGCAAAGCTTTAATACTCTTAGTCTTTGTTCCTCTGATGTTAGTAAGAAATAGAGATACATCATATCTCAAGAAGAAAAACAAAAGATTCTTAATTGAACCATTTATCTAAAATCAGATGTGGAATAGGGCTTTGCCCCCGCCACAGCCTCAGCTGCACCTTCCAGCCTCGCTCAATGCTTTCCTCCGATAAGAGACATCAGTGCCACTGAGTTGAACGTGGGTTCATCCTGAAGGTGAGCCACATAGGGACTCAAACAGGCGATAAATCATTGCGGGCCCTTATTGCTGGAGAACTGTACTGACCAAATCACCCGCAGAAGCGCTGCTGCTCCCAGGAGGCCCGGCCAGTGTTGGCGGGCTTAAAATCACTGTCTTCACTGTGAGAGCTACAGTAGTAACAGAGTTGAAGGAAGAGTGAGAGATACAAAGAGGGATAGATCAAACCAGGCAGACATAGTGGGAAAATAAAGACAGAAAAGAACAAAGAAGAGTAAGACAATTAAGTAAGGGAGCAATCTCTGCCTACAAGCCAATTACTAAGTAAGGAGCAGCAGACAAGGTTACCTTAGGCTAAATGCACACTCCAGGAATAGTCCACTCGTATTATCTGCTGGCTGGTGTTGTGAGGCTCTGGCTGGCTGACTGAGAAGCTTAGACTGTATTTGTGTTAACCTGTGCCGTGCAGACAGTGGAGAGAGTGCCTGCAGACCGGTCTTACCTGCTAACATGTAGTACAGAAAGGGAAACGGCACTGCCTTTCCACAGCATGAAAGTTTCAGCGCTCAGTGATTTCAAGGAAACATCTGCATAAAACTTCAAGATACTTTGTGATAGTTTTATGTTATATTTCACTTTCCAAACCCGTCCACATGATTTTATTTATTTACGGGTAAAAACCCCAAAACTTTGTCCCTATTGCTCTTATGTCAACTTTGTTTTGGGAATGGTACAATTTTAACACCTGTTGTCCTGCTAACTCTCACCTCTATATTAGCTATACCTACATACCAGACATGGAGACACACTTTGGTGCCTCATTCAGACATCTTTGGCAGAACCAGGCTGTTGTCACCCACTTAAAAGGGACTTGAGGATGGCAGCTGCCAAATAGCAAAACAGAACCCCTTGCCAATCATGTCATCTTACTGGCAGATCAGTATGCTTGCCAGGATGTTAGATTTACGTGCAGACACTGTGACAGGTTTGCCAAACATGCAAGTCTGAAAGGGAATGGAGCTACTACACACAGAGACGCTATGAAGGCTGCGAGGTGGCTGGTGGCTGACAGGAGAGGAGTCTGTTTCTTTGGGGAAATCCAGGTCTGGTTCCTCAGCTGTCGTTCGAAACAACATACCGAGCAACATGTGCTGGCAGTTTGAAAAACAGCCGTTTTTGTTTTGTTTTTTTCGTTGTGTGCTGTTTGAGCAGGCACGGGAGCGATGTTTTTGATTAGAGCTGTATATTTGCGATTAGTGTACTCCACTGAAGTTGGTACTTGATGTTTTTTGGACATTGTGTGTGTGTGTGTGTGTGTGTGTGTGTGTGTGTGTAGCTGTGTCCAGGGCTGCATGTGCAGAGCCATCTGTTTGCTGCTTTAGCCGTAGTCTTCCAATGCCCAGGCTTATCTGTGCACGAGGGCAGTGGCCTACTTTAACCTTCTGCTCGCTCAGTGCACACAGACGAGCACACTAGTTTGGCTGATCACCCGTTCGCTCGTTCGAAATAACTTTGCGACATTTCAATTGCAGTTTTGAATTGTTCTTTTAAAAAAAGCGAAATATTTGTTATTATCAAAATAATATGGCAGGAGTAATTAATGATTGTTATGATTCTTGTGCGCATTTTTGTCTGCATAAAACAGTGGTATTTTTACGATCTAGAATATAAAACTGAAACTTATTTTATGACTTTTAGTACAGGGTAATAGACTGGTCTTGTATGCTGATGCCAGAGAAAGGCACATAAACCTAGTCAGCTGTAACGTCTCAAACAGGCCGTCTCACGAGGAGTAAGAGGAGACATTCTGCTACTCATGTGATATATTCTTTTTTGTGTGCAACATGGGACCAGACTACAAATTGCGTAGCATTTATGTCAAGTACATAAAGAGAAAAATACCCAATGAGCACGAATCACATTTTCTTAGAAACATCCATTTTACATCTATACGTAAATGTGAACTCTATGCCATGCAATCAATCCAGATGACAGTGAGCTCATACAGATGTGGCAGACTCCTTACTCTTGATTGTGAGGCTGAAAGCAAATAGTTTGACCAATGCTACTCAGTATAGCTTGTATATGGGCTACGGGGCCTTGTGTTTATGTAGTAACACATTAGGAGCGCAGTAAGCCCGGCTAGTCAGACTCAGTACAGTTTAGAGGAGAGTATTAAGCTATGTAGGCTAGTCAGTGGGCCCTGTTAGGGAGTTGGCTGTCGTGGCTAATAGGTCAACTGGGAGGGGCGGGGCAGCGGATGAGGGGGAGGATGAGCAAGAGATTTTTTAAGGCTCTTTCATTGGGTGAGGGTTTGCCGGACGGAGCGAAGAGGGAAAAAATGGAGGTGAGGAGAGGAGAGGAAAGCAAATGAAGGAAAGGAGGGATTAAATGGGCAAAGTCATGTGAGCAAAACCTCTGACAGACGTTAAGCTGACATCATCTGAGTTCCCCGTGACCCATCAAAATCCCTCGCCCATGACTGTGAATTTTCACAAATAAGAGTGTACAATTGAGTTGTCCCGACCAGAGGAAGTACCTAGTGTTTTATTTATGATTCACGTACCAACTTGCTGCACACACACCATCATTTCTCATTTATTGTAGTCAGTAGATCTGATCGTGCAGTCATAAAATAATAAATAAAATATGTCTAACCTTTGAACTAGGACAGTGCATGCAGGCATAAGCTGAATAGATTTTTTCGGTTGTAAGCACGGTCTGTGTGTACCGTACACAGTTGACAGGACCAACATCTGCCTCTTTGTGAAATATGAATGAGGACCTTTTATTGTGTGTTCCCTATAGACTGTGGTTATAAACAGGCACGTCCTCAAGGTTCAGTTTGTTTACTTTTATGTTTAACATCCTCGTACAGCCTCGTCTAAATCTGAAGTCAGTAACAAGTTCATTACTATCACATGTAGCTTGAGTGGTTTTTCAAAAGATTAGTGTATATGTAAAATCAAGAGCTTGGCAGGAAGATAAACAACATGGCTTCCAACAGAAGTTCAAAGGAATAGATTGCCATTTGGGAAAATACACATACTCTTAGTAAGAATTGATATAACTCACAAGTCTCTACATTAATTATGAAGTTACAGTCAGCTGCCGTTAGCCTAGCTTAGCATTAGAAATGGAAAGCTAACCCAGTCCACCTACCAACGCCTCTCCAACTTAACAATTAACACGTATGTTTGTTTAATTTGCACAAAAACTGAAGTGTAAAAATCCTGTGAGTCCTGTGGCGACTCCAATAAGCCACTGTGCCACTGCCAAGGAATATTCCAGCACATGAACCCACGTAAAATCACTTCTTGTCATTTTAACACTTCTTTTTTTGTAAGCATTACACAAACAACATATAATGTGTTGGTGGATTTTTGTCACATTTGGACAGTACCAGACTAGCTGCTCCGCCTCCACCTGTTTCCAGTCTTTATGCTAAACAAAGCTAACTGTCTCCTGGCTGCAAGATAACATAAAAATAAGTCTGTTTCATTGAAGTCTTTTAGAATTTTAAAGCTTGCCAAACTGTTTCAAGTAGTGTAGGCAGACTGTTCTGTTTTTGTTTTTGTCACAGTAACGGCTCCTAAATATATTGAGCCTTTAAAGTTTTGATATTTATGGCAAAATATGGTGTCAGTTTCTCCGTGATGCTCCATTACAGCATGTGCATGTTTGACAGCAAGAGGTGCCTGCCCCACAGAACTTCTTTCAATGCATTACCAGTCATCATATATACATTTACATTAATAAAGATAAAATGTTAATTTTAATGCATTGATTCAGCATCCCACTTGTTTGTAGGTAGGCTATGTAAGCTTAGTATGATGTTACAGAAATGTCACTGACCACCCATCTGTTGTTCTTTGAGGGGCAAGTAGCAGATGTCCCAGTTGCCTCTGCAACCTTTTGCTGCATTCATGTGGGGTCAGAATAATAGCTGAGCTCCAGATCGTATTTCTCAACTGATCTGATCCCTTTGCTTTTTGTTATTAACGAGTTATTTAAACACTCTGAGCGATAAAATAAACCACATATTCTTTGTAGCATCCATGTGGTTTCCACATTTAAAGTTTAAAGCTCATTAAACATACAGACGTAAAAAAACAACCACCCGAGGAGCAAGTGAATGCACCATTGGCTGGCAGAGGTCTGGACTCTAGTCTGATTTAACTGCCTCTTGTTCACTCAGCGTAGCAGGCAACACAAACTATGACAACAGCAAGTGGGAAAAGTTGGGGATTCATTAGCACTCAGACATTTGACAGGCTGAAGCGGTACATACCAGACTCTTAAAAAGTTGTTCAGGAAGATTCATTCATTCATTTTTTCCCCATCACTATCAGAGAGTAGAGAAAAGATATATAGAATTTAAAGCAAGCAAAATGTTGTTAAAGCTGTACTGTTATTTAAATTCTCTTTCAGGATGAAAACTGAGTTGGTGTGTGACTTTACTGTCACCTTAGCAGTGCTTTGAGCATGGTGCTTGATGAGTTGCCACCGAGCAGCTGGGTACACAACTATACCACCTGAGTTTCACGTGGATGTCTTTGCTCGTTTGTTGGTTCGCCCTGGTGCCTCACAGGCAGCGGTAACATCATAGGGTCCGTCATACATGAACACAGCTCATCATGAAGCCCCTGGGTCTACTGCAAGATAATAGGACACAGAGCTTCATTTGAGTGCGGGCACAGGTGTCGCTTCACATGAATCCATGTGTGGATGTGTTCATGCTTAATTTCATGCTTTTGCTTTTTTATTTTGTCCTCGCAGTGGACTCACTTGCAGTGCGAAGGTTAAAGCACTAAGGCACTCGCAAACTGCGTTTCAGTCTGAAGAGAAATTCTGAAAGGATGCAGATTAAACATGAAATGTGATCAGAGCTGCCAACTGTCACGCCCGAAGCAGGAAATACAAGATTTTATGCTCGATCTCTCGTCGCTGCCTCTGACTCTTCTCCTCTCACTTTGTAAGAGGTCTCACGCTCGCAGAAAACGCAGCTGACAAAAGGTGGCTATCACGCATGAAGCCGGCCGACTGTGATGTTAATGCTACTTTCTGGTTTGAAATCGTGTCACGGAAAATTAGGTTTTAACTTAAAAACACAGAGATGTGCTGACTGCATGTCTCAGGTCAAAGTCCCACAATCCTGTGAAGAAGAAGAAACTTGGTTTGGTGTCAGAAAAATGTTACTTTTACGTGCATATTGATGTGCGTTGTGTTGCCTTTTTCAAGTCAGACTTTTAGCACTATCATCAATCATCTCACTTAAGCAGGTGAGTGCATGCGTAGGTGTGTCTGTGTGTCTCTGTGTGTGTCCCAGCCCACCCACTGAAGCTGTGCCAGAGGCTCATCACATCACAGCATCAGGGGCATCTGTTTGAAACTGAAATAAAAGTAAAGCGTATGAATAAAAGAGCCACATGAATAAAAACACAGGATGCAAATGACTTGCCAAGCAGGGATTGTCTATGTGTGTGTGTGTGTGTGTGTGTGTGTGTGTGTGTGTGTGTGTGTGTGAGACATAGAGAGTGGAGAGTGAGTGTTTGAGTGAGTGAGAGAGTGGAAGTGTTGTATTCACCCTGCATTTGTTCGCCATCCCATCATGGCTGCACCTTAGCTTGAGTGAGGAAGCACACACACACACACATGCACCACACACATGCATCACACATGCACACACACACACACATTTCCATGCTCTCTCAGGTGTATGGTCTTCTCTTGCATTAATCAGCAGCAGTTTTGACACTTGGCTCCTGAATGAGGAGAGAGAGCTGTTTTAACGGAGCCAGTTGGTTCTCCCCTTCACTCCACAAGCACTGCTAGCGTTGCCTGGGGTGACTTTATCAATTAGGCCTCTCTGGAACCAGCAGCACCCTCCCTCCTTCCTTCCGTCTATCCTCCTCTATTTCCCTTCTCCCCTTTTCTTTCTTTTATTTATTCCTCCTCTCTGTACCTTCCTGTCTGTCTTTTGTCCCTCCCTTCTCATCGTGCATCCTTCTCCTGTGCTTTCACTTCCTCTTTGTCCGTTACTGCTCAGAGTTCCTGGTGACATCATTTTGTTCTGCTCTTGTATCCTCCTCCCGTTCACTTTGTCCTTTGGTACTTCCTCCCTTGTTCTGTTTCCATTACTTTGTCCGTTAAAATAAAGAATGTAATAGTTCAAAGTCTGTAAAATGGCAGAAGCTTATATGAAAATGTAGCTTTTTAGCTTTTTTCCCATGTTTAAAATAACTGGTTTAATTACGATCGACACGGTCTGTCTGTTTTATGTGCTGCTCATTTTTTCTCCTGTAATAAAATGAAAGCCATGTATGATTCTCTATATTTTTGTCATTTTATTACTGACAAAATTGTGCAAATGTGCAGTGTGCAAAGCTTTTTTGGTTATGGTTTATTATACAATCAAAGACAGGCAATTTCATCTTGACAGTGTTCCCAAACACACTAGGAAGCTCCTGTATGTGAACGCTTGCAGCTCAGAGATAGACTGATAACTTGCCAAATGTCTAAATTTTGCAGACTGAGTCAACAGTGAAGTGGTAATCTATATTTAAAGAGCTGCTGTAGTCAACATGTTTTTTTTTTATTTGAAACATATGTCACTCTATTCAGTGTGCAGTTGACTAAAGTGAATGGAAGTCACATCATGTTAAAGGTTTTCTTAAAACAAGATATAACTGATTCTGAAGTAACAACCAGCTGCAGTCCATCAGTCTTTCTTTGCAGCCAAAAGAAAAAAGCGACAACGCGGCACTCGTCTGTTACAGGTGTTCATAACTGTGGGCAGTGGATGGCCAGCATCAGGGAGAGCTAGCATGGTTCGTTTTTGCTATTTCCTGTCAGCCACGCTGGTCTGGGTCCTGCTGAGCTGTGCCTCGAGGAAGCTCAGTGCTGGGAGAGAAAGGGCAGGAGAGAGCAAGATGTTTGTTGACAGAAAAAAACAAAATAAAATGGAAATTTAAAAATGTGTAAAAATGGAGAATGTTAAATGGTCAGCCCAATGAGATGGACTCATTTACATCACACCTGTGCACATCAGCCTGGAGACATGAAGACGACAGGAGACCTCTGTGCTGTACTCAGCCTTGGGCAAGAATGCTGAAGAAAAAAAACACTGAAGAAAAGAACGAACAGCAGAAAGTGTAACACTCACTGTATCAAACCCTGTCCTGGCTGAGAGCATTTCCTAAAACCAGTGCTTCTGACTGCTTTTAGGCAACACAGCTGTATTCTCTGTAGCATCACAATTGCACAAAACACAGTGAATGCATTTTATTATCTGTGTGGCCATATTTGACAATGAGCCGCTCACCATTCATTCCTCACATATCAAACCTTTTACAGTATTCATTCTGGAAGAGCAGTTGTCTACCGGACATGCTCCAAGAGTAGTGCTGAAGAGCCAGCATAAAGCTTTGGCAGAAGTGTGTGCAATAATGAGGCAACGCCAAGCAACAGTGCAGTTTAGTTGTTGAGCTGTCGAGCCGTTCCCGTCGCTGTCTCTTACATGTGTCCCTAAAGGGCTACCATACATGTCAGCGGTGACATACACTGATGAGTTTGAATGTGTGTGCATCGTGGTGGGTGGGATGCCATGTTTGTGTCTGTGTTCAAGGGCGCGTGTACGCATATGTTTGTGTGCTTGTTTTTGGTTTTGAGTTTGTGTGTGTGTTTCTTCTTTGGTCGCGGGAGCTTACAGGCTCTGTGCGCAGAGGTTCCCTAATCCAGTGTTTTGAAATGAGCCCTCCAGCTGTTGTGGGCTTGAGAGACTGCTGCCTTGGAGGAGGCTTAGGGATGATAAGATGCTCCTTCTATCTTCATTCCTCTAGGACCTCCTCTCTCTTTCTGTCTTTATTTTCCTCAATCTTCCTCTGTCTTTCTCCCTCCCTAAATCTAGCACATTTTATACATCTATATAGCCATAAGAATAAACACTTATCATGCTTAACTTTTTGTGTTAACTCCCCCTCTTTGCTGTTTAGTCCTCCAATGAGAACAGAGGTTGAACATGTACATGAAGTGAACACTGTGTACACAGATGATAGATGAAGATCAGATTAGTGACCTAAGAATTTGTTGTTCATTATATTTATAATGACCAGAGATTGTAGATGTCATGAAGGGTAATGGGAGCTCATTAGCTGCATTGTGACGTACACACTGTTGAGACCGTCACGCCGCTTAACGTACAGTCTTATTATTGAAACAATTGAGTTACAGTGAGGAATCATACTACTGTAAAGGATACATATTGACATTCTGATGGAATATAATGCCTTTAAGTGAAATTGCTTGCATAATTTATGGCAAGTCTTTTCATGACTATATCTCCTATGAACCATAACTGAGAGGAGCAGTTTGAGCGCTGCCTATCTCCCCTGTGCCAGCAGTGAGCCTGCAGGGCTTGTGGTGTCTGCCAGCAGAAGGAAAGCGTAGGAAGTCTGCAGGTTTCGGACAGACAGAGAGGAAGCAACAGGCAGTCTGTCAGCTAGAATATGACGGTGATATTCAATACCCAAATTCAGCAGAAATGACACCAAAACCCTGAAATTTTTCAGCAGATGCCTTACATTTCGTGACCTGGAAATATTACAAATAACTGGATGTATGGTTGGTTGTTTGATTTATATTTTGTTGTGTGAGGCGCTTGCATTTGATATTTGGCTTTGACTCCTACGTACCACACAAATGGCATGCTGGTGGTTTTCTGGCTTATGGCAAGATCATCATCTTACATTACCACTAACAAGGACGATTCACAGGACATGATCAATTATCTGTAATCATATCAGTGCCATCATCCTCCTCACCATGTTTAGATAAGATTACTTCCCATTGGGGTTTTTGGACATGGATACATGCTTGTGGGGGAGATCTAACTTAATTTAAGCTGTAATGTCTTTAGCTGGTCTAGAAATAGGATGCTGCATGTACATATTTCTCTCTGTGGGTCTGTTATGGCTGACAGCTGAGTCCAGATGAGGGAAGCTGCTACCTTAGTTTGAGGGAACAGACCTTTGCGCACAAGACAACAAGCTATCATGGTTGTTTAGTAAGCTGCATGAGCCCAGAAAGCAGCAAATAGTGTCTGAAATAACCATTACTATCCCCACTTGTCATGTTCATTTAGTATGTATTGATACAGAACATGCTCCCGTGAAAGCAGCAAGACGCAAGTTGTTTTAGGGAATGAATAACTCAACAGACAGCCTATCGTGTCTCCCCATTTAACTATTACATATTTCATGTGATCCCTCACAGTGTGGTCTAGATGTTTGTTTAGCTGCTGAGAGCATTTCAAAAGAGGAGCTCGGTTCAGAAATCATGTTTGTTTTGCTGTAAAGATGAAACGGCAACAAAGAAAGGATGCGCCGAGGGATTAAACATGACTTTTTGCTTTTTAAAATATTGTGCATTTACGTGTACATGGCAGAGGTTTTGCTCATTATTACTTGTAGTTAGAGACCTGTCTCGATCTCTGACTCAGTAAAGACAAAACCCTCAATATCACAGATATAGGTGATGTTTAAGTTGAATACCCTGCTGAAGGACTAGCTAGTTTCTCTTACAAAGTACAAAGATTAATAGGAGAGACCATACAAGATGTGCTCTTCTTGTTCTCTTATTTTGTTTATTGATACTGTGTATCGAGACACTGATCACTGTCTCCTTCCTCCTGCAGTGTATGTGCGGGCGCTGGATGTGACGGTGTCCCAAAGCAGTATCCAGGTGGCCCGCGGCCAAGCAGCCGTCCTGCCCTGCTCCTTCACCACCAGCGCTGCCCTCAACAACCTCAACATCATCTGGATGGTGATACCACTGTCCAATGCCAACCAGCCAGAACAGGTAGAGTACACATCATCGCATTAACCCACTCAGTCAGAGCTCCTCTTTAGCAAAGAAGCATTGGGTTAAAGAAACATTGCAAAACATATTTTTGATATTTGGATCCAGTATGTAGATGTTGAACAGCCAGAGCTGCAGTGCACTGTTAAGATACCTTCTGACATGTATACCATCCTGCCAAGATGCATCTAACTTATGTTTTAATGCAACGTTACTGTATACGCACCATGTGGATGTCTTTGCTGCTTCCAACACCAACCACACAGTCAAAGCAGGTACACAAGACTTGATATGTACTAAGGTGTGCTCAGATACAGCGCAAAGAGAATTGAAAACCTTGAGAATTGAGGAACTTGCACGAGGCATCCACAAAGAGACAATCTTTGGGGTTTGAGGGACATTACATGACTGCAATGGCTCTCGCTCACAGTGATGGTCATTAAGTGAAACCCAAGCTAACATAATGTATATGTATGCCAAATGTGCCATGACTGCTTAAGTGCTACAACACAGTCACAAAGACACAATATTTCTCTTTCCGGTGCATCTGAACGCACCTTTAGGATATTAGTTCTGTAAGTCATAGTTACTAGATGACTATATTAGCGTACTTTAGATGTAGAAGTTTAAGATGTGTGTAGATAACTATCACTTTCCAATTGTAGCCTGCAGGACAGCAACGTCATGTAGAACTTTTCTTTATAAAACAATGTACCTCCTAAAGTTCATTTTACTGTTGTGAGATTCTTTGGGAACATTGGCAGCAGTTTAGATCGCAGACAAAAACACTGCATGATTTAGACTTTAGTTTTGTCTCATTGCCGTTAATTTTGTCCCACTGGCTTCTCACCATTGTCTCCTCCCGGCTCGCTTCTCTCATTTTCTTTCTATTTTTTTTCTCACCTTCCCTCCCTTCCTCTCTCTTCCTCTCTCACTCTTCCTCCCCCCTTGCGGGACTTCTGTGATTCCATTTGAGTTGTTTAACATGCAGCTGCAGGCCGTACAAGCTCACCTGCCTCCCTTCACTTTGAACCCCGGCGCTGGTCGGCCGTCCAAATAATACAATCATCTTCTGCACTAATTACCTCACGCCCACGACAGGCTCTATATCGCAGCTGTTCTCACCACACACACACACACACGGACACACACACACAAACACCGGTACACACATAAACTGGCATTAGACAGACTGCTGGTCCAAATGTAGTGCAGATCCACATGCATACATGCAGGGCTTGTGTATATATTTAGTGGCACATACAGAGTGCACAATAACAGTGTGAAAATTGACATGCATGTTTCCATACATCCATAATAAATACACACATCAGAGTTATGCTGCCATGTGCACACTTATGAAACTAAAAACAACAGCAACATTAACATGTATAGGCACTTTCTCGCGGATGAATGCATGTGACTTTTAGATGCCAGGTGAGTGATGATGGGAGCTGTTACATGTAGAAGGTTGCATAACATCCATTGTGTTCTCACTCCATACCTTCACACCGTATTGTCTCATATACATGGTAAGGTCGAAGCAGATGCATACCTGGGAACATTGGGTACAAGCACAGTGATGCACACAACTTTTTAAGCGTGCATTGCTAAAAAGAGAACATTAAATTTACATATGCATTCAGTGACACATACAATCTACGCAGTCATACACAAGAAGAAACAAATACTGTGTGAGCTTCACTTCCGCAACAAGGTTGTGCATGTGAATGTGGTGAGCTGTCTGAAAAGTGAGTGAAATAAAGTGCTGCGTGGGGCGACAGTACAAGTACAAGGTCATTTTAGAGGAAGAGAATGTCATAAATGATTACAGTTGATGCTAAAAGCCATTAAGAATTACTGAACAGAACTCGGCACACTTGCACACCCTCACAACCTGCGTTAGCACTTTAGCGAGTGCACTCGGACCACTCAGATCTCTCTCTGCTCAAATTTGAATACCATGTTCTGATTACAAGAGATGATGCAACTTATTTAGCACTGTCAGAGGGCAACGGCACGAGATATGTTGGCCCCTATGACTCCCCTAACATCGCTGTTTGTTGCAGCCCAGGTTAATCCTGCTGTACATTTGCTCAGTGCTTTGACCTGGCATTGTTTAAGACTTCACCCTGTGTTTTACAGCCTTAAGCCTACATGGTTGACTCCACATTATGGGCTATATAACTTAATGAGTCAAGTGTAAGCTTCATATATTATGTTTGAGAGGAGAAAGTGCATCTGGAGTCTCAAGTAGCTAATTAATACAAAGGACAGATGGTAATTAAGGAAAGACAAAATTAAATATCTCTATTGGAAGCTCTCCTGTTTTTAAAAGTGGCTATAATCAATATGTTTATACAGTGGACTCATTTCAACAAAGCATCAAATGATGTGTAATGAGGAAAGAGTTACAGGACTCTTTGGTTCCTCTCAGCTCTGCTGAGCTTTACAGCATTATATGGCTTGTTTTTGGTTTTCCAGTCCAGAACTTTACTGTTCAGTCTCACACAGGTTCCACCCTCCACTGAACTCTGGGTAAAACTGTCCTCCAGTCACATACACACATTCGCACTTTGAGATTTGCAAATACATAGGTGGCCAGTTAGAGCACGCCTGCCTGAATTCATGCAGACCCAGCAGCCCATAAGGCAGGCACCAGTGTCTGCTATCCTTTTTCTCTTCAGTGAATGTTTATTTTGCCCACATGTGAAAAAGGATGCATGTGTGTCCGTTGTGTTGAAGCTGGGTACCTGTACTTCTCCGCTGTGGCAGTTGAATTTATAAAGAAGGCGGGCTACGGCAGTTAACATTTTGCCGGTCAGCCTGTGTAAGATAGAACAAAGGTTACGGTATTGTAACCCTTGTTCTATTAGCACAGGAGGACCCTTTCACCTAGGGGCCCTGTTGCTCCCAGAATAGCAGACAGCAGCATATGCTGCCTTATTTACTGCGGGGTCCAGTTGTATTCAGGTAGGTGTTTATGTTTATTTTATTAAGAAAGGGAAAGTGCACATTAATTAACACGATCACTTACGTCACGTAAATGTGCCAGATTTAGCCATAAAGGCTCATTTTCATCTGCAGCCCCTGGCAGGTTGATGGTTTATGTGTTTATAAGAAAAAGACATTAAAATGATACACAAAAGCGCAGAAGCACAGATAAAAGCAGATCGATGGCATGTCCATAGCAGGGCACATGAGCACAGAGCAGGCATATAACCATAGACAAAAGCACATAGCAAGGCACATAAGCAAAAACAACAAGACATAAGCACTAAAATAAAACAATGACATAATCATATGATTAAAAACTAGAAGAACACACTGTACAAAAGTACAGCATAAAACACAACATAGACCAAAGCACACAGCCACAGTCAAAGACACAAAGGCACAAAGCAAATCACATCAGCAAGGACAACAGCACACAAGCACAATTAGCAAGACAGTGACATCACTATAAAACCAAAGCTCATTAAGGGACAAGGACATAACCACTAATTCAGATCATGACGTGTTTGATCGTCCAGTAACTACCATGGTAATTTCAGTGGCTCCTGACTGGAGGAGAGTTGTAGACATAGAGCCCAGAACAGGGCTACACTTGTGCTAACAGAACTAGGGTTACAGTATCGTAACCTTTGTTTTGGTTCACTTCCATCCCATAGCAGCATTTTTGGCCTCAGTGGGCAGCTGTTTTCAGTGAAACAACTCTTAAAACCCACTGTACACCACATGCCAAGCACCAAGCAGCAGACAGACAGACAGACAGACAGAGTCTAGCTAGTGAACATACTGGAGCATTTAGCAGATAAAAAGTCATTTAGAGTTGGTGGAGACCAAAACTGAGCCAGAAGACGGTAGATATTGGACTTACATTCAACAGGTGACCAGAAACACGATTCTGTATGAATGATAACGTTGCTCCATAACTGCTGGATGTGTAAATAATAACCTGTCCAGACTGACATGGTTACCCAGGTCAAAGTCATGTCGTCTATTTGAATGGGTGGACACATGTCAGCCATCCCTCCTTTATGACCATCCTGTCAACCAGGGCTGAATGCAGGTCGGAGGCTGCCCAGAGTGGAAATAATCTCAGTCTACAGTTCAGCCTGGCTGTAGCCATAGTCTTCTTTGTTTACACTGAGTACCTGACAAGCTGAGCTCCAGATTACAACACACAGGCACGTAGTTTAACAAAGTGTACGTGTGTGTTTGGGTGCGTATGCATGTTCATGTGTTGTTTCTGTGTATGTAATCTGTCTATCATGCCATTGTTGTTGTGATCAAACATCCTGACCTCTTTCCTCTGGGCTGCTAGGTGTGAGATAATCCAGATAAACACACACATACACACACACGCACACAACTAGACAATGGTTTTATGTTGCCGAGCTGTTGTTTATCCTCTCTAAACTGTTTGCTGGATGTCTGCGTTATTTATGTTCTAATAAAAGCTCCAGGTTCAGTCTCCCCTCGCACCACCTGTGAAACTAATTCCTGAAACTGATTTTGTGGTTGCAATTATTAAAATAGTTGATATATCAAAAATTTATATGCAAGGCTTTGGCGGAGACATTCCTTCAATGTGATGCGCCTGGCAGTTTAATATTGTCAGTGCCTGAAATCCTTTGAAATCCAATTTTGATACACTTTACTTGCTCAAGTTGAAGATAGAAATTTATTGGGAAAGTTTTATCACTTCAGGACTGATGAAAACTTTTTGCAGTGTCATTGTATCATTTTTAAATGGTTTTCTGTCTGGAAAAAAATGAATTAAATATGTTTCATCAATTCCTGGAAAGGGGGCCGTGTTGATTTTTGTAACTGAAAGAGTAAAAATTGTGCACTTTCGGTGAAAATGAGGCTCTGGTGAAATTGAGGTCATAGAAAATCTGTGGTGCAGAAATGATGTTAATCTGTAATTGAGAACATCTGTCACAGTATTTTAGATGATCAGATTCTGATCCTTATCTGAACCTAACAATATGCCAGAGGGTAGATCAAATAGATGCTGCATTCGAATAACCTCAAAATATGACCTTTTTTTCTCTGTGTCGCTTCCCTTCAACCCTGCGTAAACAATTTTTGCAGGACACATCAAAGAAAATGAAGTAGGACTCATTTCAGACAACGCCAACACATCATGTTGTTTGTTTGAGGCTGTAACTCCTCCCTGTGGAGAGGCTGAGGAGAGGTTATATTACAACTCACACATTTAGCTTCAACACTCTCTCTCTTATACACTAATGTGATACCTTTTATTGATCAGCCGGAGGAAATTCTTTTTTTTATTTTCTTGCCTTCCTCCAGGGACATCAGGATGCAGAGTCAGCAACAGTTCAGTCATTTTCAGCAGTAGGGTTTTATGTGTCTTTCTTAAGGACATGAATTACTTCCGTTACGAGGGCTTGAACCCTTACCTTTAGCTGAAGGACACAGATCACTAACCCACCCTGATCACTGCCAAATCCAGATCACTGACGCCCTCATTTTAATGGACAGCATTGCCGCATGGGAATGTTGATGTTAAAACTTGCTGCTCGCAAGAAAGTGTTTTACTTAGATAGCCTTTGCTCAGATATGCTTGGTTTAGGTAGGGTAAGGTCACACTTTAATGTCCCTGAGGGGCAATTTGAGATACAGACAGTAGTCATGGGTACAACAAAACAGACAACACACAACACACAGAGTCCAGTGTCACACACTATCAGGGGTAAATCATGGACAATTAGTGGTCACTGCTGGTTAAGATAAGCGATAGCAGATGGACTATCTGTAACGCTTAGTGCTACATTAAGGGAGGCCAAACCTCCGCCCTGATGGAAGCATCTGAAACTCAACGTGGAGAGGATGTTGAGAGTCTGAGACAATAGACCGAGCTTTAGAGGTGACCCTCTCTTCATACAGATACTGTAGGTTATTAAAAGTAACACCAGTGATCTCACAGCACAACTTGACCACTTTTTCTAACTTGTTCTTGTTTTTAAGGCTCAGATTACTAAACCAACAGAAATAACGGATGCATTAAAAGCAAAATAAACCAATTCAACAATTTCATGATTGTCCTATCTACATTGAACCTCCCCAGCTTCAACTAAAACAAAAAGGCATTGCCTGTGCCTTCCTACAGATGCTGTCAGTGTTCACATCAAAGTTCAACTTCTCATCTAAAACAGCGTCCAAATACTTACACTGCTGCACTGCTGCCACCTGCTCCCCCTTGATCACACATGGAGCAGGAAGGCAGGGCCTCCTCTGAAAATTAATAGACATCTCATTGGTCTTAGACACATTAATGTGGAAGAAAAAGTGTGGTCACACCAATGAACAGATTCATCCAGTACCAAGCCATGATCAAATTCTGATCCATGAAGAAGGCTCACAATAATAGAGTCGTTCGTGTACTTGAGGACAAATCTTGATGTGTGGTAACTCTGACATTCATTGGAGTATAAACAAAATAAAAGTTCTGGTTTATGTTCATTACTCTGGGTGGGCAACACGTTCTCACTCCGATCTCGTCAGATATTGACGTTTGGTTTCCACGTCCACATACGGCATGCAAGGTACCCTGGGTGTGTTGGTTGTTGACGTTCTGGGACACCATGTCAAGTTCTGCCTGTTTCATGCATCGTCCTCTTTCAAGATACACTTCTGTTTGTAGAAGAAATTAAACGTTTACATACAGTCTCTTTCAAAATAAAAGCACTATGCAGGTACAATGGCGGCAGTTTACTTTTTTTTTTTTCCCTCCAACAGCTAACGTACGTGGTTGGGTTAAAGCAACAAAAGCATGTGGTTAGGTTTAGGAAAAAAGAACAGGGTTTGGCTTGATCATCTTATGGGACATCCTATGGACCCATCCACCCCTCCTGCCCACCCAATCGGACTTTCACCACCTTAACTTTCGTCCTTGTCCTGCCGCATTACCCCAGATGCTGCTGGGTGCTATCATACTAAAACAGCAACCAGCTGCGTATCATGCAGACGTTTCTGATGCCGCTAGTCACTGCCCAAGCGCCGGATTTTGACGACTTCAGAGTGAGACCGGGCTCGGGTGGGATCTTCTGACCACAGAGCAAAGTGATGCAATGTTTTTGGACAGCTGACTGTGGATTTAAGATGTTGGACTGCGCTTATACCCTTCTTCCTAACCTCTACCATCCAGGTCTCACATGATATTTGAGGAGCTGGGAGTGAGAATGTGTTGCCTCTACCTACCCCACATTGAACAACATAAAGAGCTGATATCAGACTAATTCATGGACATACTTTATTGGTAATTACTACTGTATCAGTGGATCAATTATAATGCTATTGTTGCATTTCTGTTTTAACTTCCCTCCATTTTCTGTTTTCCCCCCACTTTTGGCTCCTATTCCACCTCCAGCTGTCAGAGGAGATGGAACTTCTCTTTGAATTTCCTTTGTCTCCTGAGGGTTTTTCCTTTTGTTCTTTATGCATTAAACAAAACCTTGTTTTTTACTTGTCTTCTTCGATAGCTTGTGTTGTGTTAAAAACTGTTGTTAACATTAAGACATGATACTAGGCCATGCAAGTACACTTGACCTGACTTGACCCACAGTGAGATCTTTTATATCAGCCCTCCCAAGCAATGATTACTACAAAAGACACTGTTGTTTTGGTGTCCTTGAATGCTCCACAGCGAAAAGAGAAACGTAGCAACTTGCTGATCTTTCTAGAAGCTGACTGTATGCTTTGCAATGGCTGGCAATAAGGTCAAGTGTATACGCAATATGCAGTTTACGTGCTAAATCATGTGAAACCAGCAGTTTGGAAAAACACCCTAGTGACATGGATCTGGGCCCATATTGTTCAGGACATGTCTCAGAGGATAGAGAGAGATAACAGTGGCAGCTTACAGTCAGTAAATTGACGGGAGGCTGCAGGGGTTTAGAGGTTTATTCAGGCTTTATTGAGGCGATGGCAGTGTCCGTCATGTCTGGGGCCAACAGGGCCCACAGGTCAGTCAGAAGTAGGCTTTGGTTGCAAGACAGACACAGTGAGAGAATATCTGAAGGTTTACTGTGTGCGTCCACTTGTGGCTCACACTTATGGGGTGGGTTGCAGAGCATGAGAATGGGATGTAGCTGGAGTGTGAGGGAATGCTTGTGCTGCATGTGTGTAGGGTTTTAGGAGGGAAAGGATGTAGCAGAGGTTTACCGCTGGGCCAGCAGTGGGACGTCCAGATAGTCCAGCTAGAGTTCTTAGGGCTGTCCGCCATCTGAGTGCCAGCCATGACCTCTTTTCTCCCTGCGCACAGCTACAAAGCCAACCAGGTCATGCGAGAGGATGAGGTGATTTATACACACACATAGATATGGACAGGGCAACACAGTGGCCAGAGATGCAAAGTCTAGAGAATGAGCAGAATGTGGCATGTTTTAAGCCAGAAAATACACACATATACACATTTCTCTGTCCATGACAGTATTTTTTGACCCCCGTATTGCGACCCTGACCCTGATTGATTCCTTTCTCTTATTTATTTAATTGTCAGAAAACTAAAGTCCACAGGAACTCAGTAAAGACAAAAAAAGCATGGACAGGTGTAAGATGCGCCACAGTTCAGGGCCTGCTTTAATCCTCGGCTCACTCATGCACACACACGAACACGCACGCCCAGTGTGTGTTCGTGTGAGGCCGATTGATTGGATCACTTTCACCGAGCATGCAGATTATATTGTTAGGTCATCAGGAGTGTAGAGCCAGGTCATACCGGTGCCGTCTGTCAGAGAGGCAAACGGAGAGGTAGGCAGAGACAGACTGACCGAAAATGGGGGGAAAAAAGATTGGACAGGACAAAAAAGTGGACGGACAATATGTAAGTGAGACCACACTGTTATTAAGATTGAAAAACAGTCTGTGGCAGGACAATCACACACACTTGCACACACAAGTCAAAACCAATACACTCCCTGTGAGTATATGAATATACACCGACACACACACACACACACACACACACACACACACACACACACACACACACACAGAAGATGCAGTTGCAGGCTCTCATCACAGCTGAGGAGCTGCCTATTCATCTGCACATAAGAGGACAAAGCGAGCGTACTGCACTCAGGAAATTGCAGCCGTGCAATTTACAACCGTTAAGCAGCAGTGGAGGACACAGTCACATACACACTCCTGCACTTCCATCAGAACTATCACTCTCACGCACACACACACATGCACACACGTCCACACTGGTGCTGGTTGTTTCCCTGCCTGGCTCTTTGAGCAGTTCAATGAGGGCTCTTTTCACCAAAGTGAATAGCCCCTCTGATTCCCCTCCGTACTTTGTGTCTACGTGAGCGCATGTCTGTGTGTGAGCTGGTGCGCGCACTCGTGTGTGAGTGCCAGACTTGTGTGCACATACCATGTGTCTGCGTGTGTCGTCTTCATCTTTTGTGTGGGCCCAGCTGAGGGGTGAGAGCTGTTTTGCATGTGGCTCGGCCTCACAAACGAGCTGTTCAGCCCCGAGTTTGAGGCCTGAGGGAAGCTTTTGAACAAATTGATCCTTCATCGCTCTTTAACTTGGACCTGAGACAAGCTTACCTCAACCCAAAGGCGCAAATTCATCCTCAGAAGTGTGTTCTCACTGCGACTATTCTCAAAGGTCACTGATGTAATGATAAAGAGCAAGGATTTAGTTTAATTTCTCGCTGGATTTGACTCCATGTGCAGAAAAACCTCCTGCATTGCTACCGTTAGATTTATCAGATTGCAGTTTATATGTTTCTAAGTTAAAATGTTTTCAATTATGCATACCATTTAGTGGATGCTTTTATCTGAAGAGCCTCATGGTACCATAAAAGCATACTTTTAGTATGTACTCCTTACCCTGGAATCACTGAGCTAGAAACAACCACTTACAAATAAAAGGTTTTTCCTCCTTCTGTCCGTTTGTTTGTTTGTTTGTTTCTTATGACATGAAAATCTGTTCACTCCTTAACTTTCTCTGTCCACCGTCAAGCTTTTTTTAAGCCTGTTAGAAGGACTAGATCTCCCTCTAGTGGGTGGTATTTGTAATAGGCCACAAGTGCATTGAGGATGTTAGGGCTATACAAACTTTGGCACCATCTGTTGCATTTCTTCTCTGAATTATTGATTCTCAGTAATTATTTGTTTTCCTTTTCTCCCGTGTTTCCCTCTCTACCTCTTTGCCACCAATGTATCTTTCCATCTTCCACCCATTCCCTTTTACCTTTCTGTTTTACCAATTCATTTCAACTCGCCATCCTTGTCTACATCTCTGTCTCTCTTCCACCCCCTCCTCATGACGTCCCAATCCAGGTGATAATTTACCAGGGCGGCCAGGTATTCAGCCTCGCCAACCACCTCCATGGCCGTGTGGGCTTCGTGGCTACCATGCCAAGTACAAGTGCCTCCATCTTCATCAACAACACCCAGCTGTCCGACACTGGGACCTACCAGTGCCTGGTCAACAACCTCCCAGACAGAGGGGGGCGCAATATCGGAGTCATTGGGCTCACTGTGTTGGGTAAATTACCGCACATCACCACAGAATATTAAGTTTTTGAATGTTTCAAAAAATAAGACGTCAGCAGGAATCTTTCATGTCATATCCAGAGTTTCATTGTTTGAAACTCGCTCGCTTTGGCCCTTATCTCGGATGGCAGCATTTCCTTCCAACTGTAGAGCTCTAAAGACAGATAAACAATAGCATTTCAAACATTGTAATCATTGTAAGAAATTGTAGGAGGTTGAAACTTTATTTCCCAGTTTGTAAGTGAATCCTTTAAGACAGAAATTTGAAACCGTTTGCGGTGAAGCAGCATGCAAGCGCTTCAGCTTTTTATTAAATATGAAATTTCCTCTGCAAATAGGAAAACATTAGATTTTCTTTGTATAGCGGTTAACGCTCCACCGCCTACTCTCTCCATCTGCCAGTGCCCCCCTCGGTGCCAGCATGTCGAATCCAGGGCACTCTGGATGTAGGCAGTGACATCATGCTGATCTGCAGCTCAGAGGAAGGCATTCCGACGCCGTCCTACTCCTGGGAGAAGCTGGACGCGCTGCCCAAGCTGCCGCACAACGCCATGCAAGGTATTACTAACAAGCTGGCCGTCGGAGTTCCCTTTTGCCCCACCTTTGCTGGTAAATCCCACACACATAGCGTTGCTCAAACTCAGCAACAACCCCACCATCACCGCCACCTGTCATGTGCCAGGCCCAAACTACTGCCCGTCCAAGGCCCACCCTCCCCTCTGACCCTGCTGAGGGGTGATGATGGATGGATGAAGTGTTTTAGACCATGTGGATTTGTGAATGAGTGCGTCAGGAATGTGTTTGTGTAATTAACCCAGATGATCTGTGGTGGTGTTTTATGTTCCTCCTCATCCTCTTATGCTGAATACCAACTCTGACACACTTGCCATTTTTGAACTGAACTGGTGCAATCACTGCTCCATACTGCTCCAACGTTAGCTGAGTGGGATAAGGAGCAGGTTTAATGGAGTTGTGTTTGGTTTTCAGCATCAGAGAGTGCTGGTGTCGTGGACTCTCCTTTCTTTTTCCAGCTGTGCCTGTTGCACAGTCAAATGATCTTCATCAAAGGTCACTCTCTCTGTCTGTACACTACTGGTCAGTAAAAGGCTAACATACAAAATGAAACTATAAAGTGCAGATTGCAGATTCCCGCAACAATAAAGTCAGTAATTTTTTTTCTTGTTCTTGTTTGTCGACACTGGGAACGGACTTTAAATGTGACACTGAATCGTAATTGCAAATTCAGTTACAAAGCTGATAGCTGATTATAAGTATCAATGAGATACCAGCTGACATGTCTGGCAATCATCCTTTGATATGTTATCATCTAACTGAGCTTGAATGAAGCCAATCAATCATTTGAGGGGTAGTTTATAAAAATATTTTAATTAAAGCTGTATGAGAAAATCCCCTCCTGTGTTTAAAAAATATCAAGACCAACCTATTAAAGGAAACTTCACCCACAAAATGGCTATTTATACATCAAGTAGTCATGCCATGTTACCGTGAATTTATGAAGAAAACTATGAAGAAAACTGTTTTTCTCACATGCTCCCACAGAAAACAGCAAACTTATTGATTTATTGATTGATTGTGGACCACATTTACCAACAGCAAAACCATGTCAAACATCTCTTTACAAGCTAAATCCTAGCTAGACTGAAAGGGAAACTTATTTTGCTCTCTTCAAAGCTAGAGTCCAGAACTAAGGTTCGTTTAGTGAAAACACACATGTTTGGGAAGTACTGTGCATACAACTGGATACATGAGACTTTGGTTATAGTGCCGAGTTGTGTGAGAGTTTGTAAACAGATGAGTTGTTATAGTTTTGCTGTTGTTGAACGTCATCCCCAGTTAATCATAAATCAATATGTTTGCTGTTTTCTGAGAATGCATGCAAAAAAAACCCCAAAGTTGTCTTCAAAAAATGAAAGATAACATGGCGTTACTAATTGATTCACAAATGGTCATTTTGTGCGTGGTGTTGTATTGTTGAACATTGCGTTTATAGTCTTAAAGACTTTCATAAAATCTGTTTACTCTTCTTCATTTATGGTTCATCTGTTCTAGTTTATAATCAGAGAGTCCACCTGGTTTAACATATTTAACCTTTGACATGGGAGGAACACATGGCCTCAGTGTTTGCACTGAGTACTGAGTCTGTCTTCTTCACATTTCAATTGAAATTGAAATGATGTCCTGGGTTTGTTAGTGTCACTCTTGCTCTACACGTGTTACCTTTGACACAGACAGTTTGTCATTGTCAGGAGAACAGGTGACAATCTGAATCATGTCCCATTAACTGCTGAGGCCTTTTAATGAATCCAGTAGTGTACAGCTCTGTGACTCAACCCATTCATGATTTGTTAAAGAAAGGAATCTGCAGCTTTACTTTTTTAATGTACAGTTTACTTCACCTGCACACTCTGTATTAAAGCCATATAGCACCCTCTATTGGTAGCTAGTGAAAATAGTTCAGTTGAATGTATTCTCTGAAGATGAGATCAAGAAAATGAACCAAATTTTACACCAATTATGAATGACTTACTGAGTTTCAAATTAAATATGATGTTATAGTTTGCAGACTTTTCATAAATGTTTCTTTGATATGCACTGGGTCATAAGTTTGTGCTTTGACGTATTTGTGTTTTAGACTGTGCTCCAAATCAAATATTTTTTCTTTTTACCTCAAATATCGTGCTACAGATCACGACAAATATATGAGCAAGGGGGTAAAAAAATCAAGTTGTAATGTTATGATGAAGTAAGTCCCAATTATATGGATACTCCATGCAACACTTTGTAAAGGCAGCTGCAGTACGTTTTGAAAGTAAAAAGAAAAAGTGAGTGATTCACAACGCAGCCACAGTCACTTTAATTACTATGTGGCTGTGTGTGTGTGTGTGTGTGTGTGTGTGTGTGTGTGTGTCCTTCAGATCAGATGCAGGGCACTGTAACATTGAGAAACATCAGCACCAGCACCTCAGGACTCTACCAGTGTACCTCCAGCAATGCCATCGGCAAGAGCACCTGTCTGCTCAACCTGCAGGTCGTAGCACGTAAGTACACTCAGACACACTGCTCCCTCACCTGCTGCATCAGTGTTACACTGTTATTGTCATTTGTAGAGCCAGCTGACACAGGGCTGTGTTTGTGAGGGAGCCACATTTATAGATGGAAACACCTTGTCTGACTTACACTCTGACAGTTGGAAATAAAATCAGAAGTCTTTTCCTCGAGTGGGACTTGTCAGACAGACGAGGTAAACATGAACACAGGAAAATAAACAATACGACTACACAAAGGACGAGAGCAGCGGCTAGCTCCACCGCCCCACGCCTGCACCAATTCAGAGAAACAGACAGAGAGTTGGTTTGGGGTCATGCGGGGTCAGACAGTTTGGATAGCTTGACAGGAAGGATTGTAACATTGTTACGCAGTCGTTGTTTTTTCTGTAATCTGACAGAGTGTGACAGGATGAAGCTCGGTGTCAGGAATACAGACAGACAGACAGACAGACAGACAGACAGCAGAGTGCTGAGTCTGTCTGTCAGAGACAACAGTAGGCTTCATTCACTGCCAGCATGGTGCAGATGAAAATGCTCAGAAAGAGGAAGTACTCAAAACTATTCTGCTTCATTGCTGTTTCTGTTACACTTGGAGAAACTGATATATTCAAATCAGTGCTAGATTTTTCTCCGTTTCTAATAGAAGATGGAGGCTGTATTTTTAGACAGTGGGACATAAAATAGCTGTTGTCCACCAAAATATCTTACCATAGCATGAGCTCCTCCTCTCGCAGATTATATGATGGACACAGTGGCTCCTATTACTCAGAAAACACATCCCATTGGTTCTGAAACTGTATTTTAAGAGTTTAGGAGTAAAGTTAGACTGCTTCAAAATATTTGATTGCTACATGTGTCTGCCTAATTCAAAAATTCTTTGAAAGTGCACACACAATGTTGAAAACAAGTTCATCAACCTACAATATTTTCTGTCTAGTTTGTCTAGTCTGAGGCCAAACCAGGATGAACTTGAACCCACTGTCAGTTATTTAGCAAACACTGGTGAAACTGTCTCCTCATGTCTCTCTGTCCTGCAGCCCAGCCTCAGAGTGTGGGTCTGATAGCGGGCACCATCGCTACAGGAGTCCTAGCTGTCATCATCTGTTCCCTGTTAGTGGTGGTCACGCTCTTCTACTGGAAGAACAAGAACAAATATGACGAGGAGGAGATCCCCAATGAGATCAGGTTTGGCTTTGATTTGTAGCTTTGGTCAGTCGCAATCAAATGCTGTTGTTTTCTCCAGTGCATAAAGAAGATTCAGCATACAATAATATTAATGTATGTCGTGGATGTTGTGTTTCAAAAACAGATTGTTTAGTGGCATATGTTTCACAGACTGTGGCAGGGTGGAGATTACATTTGCATTACATTACAAGCATGGCTATGTTACATTTGCTTCACACAGAGTGGATATGATGAAACTTAACATTTCTTTATGTTTTAATTTTCAGTGTTATGCTGTGGTTAACACATAGTTAGATTAAGGTGCAAAAACCACTTGTTTAGGATTTGGAAAAGATCATTTTTGGCTTCAAACAACAGGTTTGGTGACTGCAAACAGCTGAAAATGTGTTTTTAAAAAAACATACCCAGTTTGGTCACAACAAACACACCTAGAAATGTCCTGACGCGTCATTAAAAATACCTGCTGTTGTTGTTTGGTGGTCACAAACAATGGTGTAAAGATGCTGTTTGGCAGCCTTCCTCCCTGGGTGTCCTGCCGTCCACCATCACCTCCTCCTCCTGATGAGAAACTCAAACGCTGACATGATATGTATGAAAAATACAAATGTAACGTATGGTTTGCAGAAATGCACAATGCCAACTTTTACTCTGGCAGCTGGGCTGACATGTGCGGCCTGTCTTTCAAAGGGCGATAAGATTCAGCAAGAACTTTGTATGTCCGACAGCAGAATGATTAGTGTGTCAGCACGGCAGTCACAAAGATTCAGCTCAGAAACCCAGACCAGTTAATTGGATTGAAAGTTTGAAGAATTCAGCTTAATTTTATCTCTTTACAGCAAATGTCTCCATCATCGCGAGGCTAATTTGTCTGTTCAAACAGTCTGTGAAGCTCTGTCAGTTGATTAAATGGGCTGCAATTTCTCCCAAAAATCACTCCATGCATCATTTGGAAGATAAATCATTGTTCAGATATCTGAGTCTTTGGCTGATTGGGATAACATCTGCCTCATTTTGGACTCAACTGCAATAGCACATTCAGTTTCCACCCTAACAGCTCTGCTTTGCACCACTAACAGCAAATCACAATGAATATTATCTCAGCCAAATTTATCAGGAGCCAAAGTCAACCACCCAAAATTACTCGTGTGCTTTAAAAAATATACATGAGCAGGGACTGAATATACTGCAGCTTAACAGCAGTGATATTCACTGCATATTTCCTGGAAGTATATCTACAGTTTATTGATAAAAAATATAAATACTTTTGAATGAATTAAATGTGATAGCCCTTTATTGGTTTAAAGGTCTCATATTATAGAAAGTCAGATTTCCATGTCTTCTTTTTAGCAGGTGTAGGTGCCATGTAACTGTTACAGTGTGAAACTATCATAATGCTCAGTCTGCAGAGAATGCACACACACTCTGTATTCAGAAGCCTTTGCCTTTAAAGAAGCCATCAGGGGTTCTGTGAAGTTGTGATGTCACAACTCTTCCATATGAAAATGGAAAATGCTACAGTGCTGTAACAGTGACGGTGATGCAGAGATGCTGAGAGTGCAGATGTGGACAACCAGAGGCCTGTACTATGAAGCCAGTTCAACTTAGCCAGGATATCTTTGTGTTATCTGGTTTGACTAACCCTGACATTAGCTGTCTGGATACAAAGCTGGTTATCAACTAGTCCAGTCAGCTCTGGGTTTTCCGATCCAGCCACAGCACGTTGATGTGAAAGAGGCAGGGGTGTTAATTACGAGTGACATCATCAGTACCATGAATGAAGTAGACTACTTCATGTCATATGAGATGAGACGGTACCGAAAGTGTCTGCGACTGCGAGACAGTAAAATGTCAGTGGCCTGGGATGTTAACGACACTCTGTAATCCTTTCACAGAAAATGTAATAGCATTGAAAATGCTATCCAAAAATACACCCTTGGCCAAGACTTACTTTACACTGCTGTATGTGTAGGTATCACTTGGCTACGAGTGACATTAGTATGGAGTATTTTTTACACTTTAAAATAAAACCAGACTGTTTCTGCTGCTGAAGTAAAGGGTGGAAAAGTAGTTAATGACTGATGAGGTCTGTCTGACTGAAATGTGGCATTTATAATAACAGGAGCCAATTAACAGTGTGTGGATTATTTTTCAAATAAGATATTACCTTTCTTTCCTGTTCTCATCACACAGGTGTCTCATGTTAATCTGAGCTGCAGTGATGGAATCACAGTGTGAAATATCAGCACTGTCACTGCGGATTGAAATAAACTTTGTGTAATTTTAAGAAGTGCTAAAATCATGTGTTTAGTGTGTAAATAATGTCTGTGTTTGTTAGAAAGTGTGTTTTAAAACCAGTGGAAATAGAGCCCTGGAACAATGAAATGATTCTACTGACCTGTAACAATATACAGGTCACTCTTTTTTACCTGAGACTCCAGACTTTCGTCCATGGACACTTTGTTCTTCAGTGATCTGATTGGTCAGAGGTCGGAGTGTTGACAGGCTGTGATCTGACACTCTGAAGTTAACCTGCCCCGCAGCAGGTTAGCTGTTCAGCATGAGTTACCACGGTAAAAAGAGAACGAGCTTCAAAGTACTGAAAACCCAGAGTTAACCCTGAAGTTACCTTGCTAACTTCGAATCCTGCTGTGTAGTACAGGCCTCAGGAAACACTGACCAGTCAGAATAGACTGGACTTTTCTGGGAGGGGGGCTTTAAAGAGACAGGTGCTAAAATGACGTCATTCAGACAGCGGGTGAATACAGGTATATTCAGGCATGCTGGCATTACTGTGACCTCCCACTGTATGTTTAACAAAGCCTAGAAAGAGATCCAAGAGCTAAAATAAATAAATAAGTAGTGTTAAGATTCTCTGTGTATAGAGGAGCTCTTTTCATTTTAATGCTCCAATAGAGAATTTGTCCTAAATATTTGAAGACAAACTAAGTGGCTGTCTTACTGCTATCATTCTTAATATCACTGACATCTTCACAACGTCTTATCTTAACAGAGAAGATGACCTTCCTCCCAAGAGGTCATCATCAGTGAAGGCTTTCCACGCAGACGCCTCATCCTCGGAGAACGACACGCTGACGTCCACCAACACCTACAACAGCCGCTACTGGCACAACCCCAAACCCAACTACGACACCAACTCTTATACCCGCTACAACGGAGACACTCGCCAGACCTTCTCCACTGCTGCTCACGCTGCACATGGACACGGACAGGCCCAGAACGCAGGACACGGCCACAGTACAGTGGTCACAGCACCAGGCTCAGCTCCGTTGTCCCGCCATGCGCAGCCCACGACAGCAACAACGACAGCGTTTGCCAACGGCAGCCACACGCTCCCGCCACCCAAGACTCTGGTGGTCACCACAAACTCTGCCCCGTCCCCTCCTGCAATGGTGCGCAGCAACGGCTCTGTGAGCCTCAAACCAGTGGTGACTTCAACACACGGGCAGCACACGCACTCCTACGCCGTGAGCCAGGCCACGCTGGAGAGGATGGGGGCGGTGCCTGTCATGGTGCCCGCCCAGAGCAGAGCTGGCTCGCTGGTGTGAAATCTCATTTGGTAAACTGTTAGCTTTGAAAACAAGACTAAAGAAGTGTGTGTTTTCTTGTGATGTTTGGAACCCACCGAATATGGGCTGAAGCAGCCCGCTGCCCTTTACAACTTCGTCACGACCTCTTTAATTCAAAACAGACCTGGATGTCACACTGCAGAGTTCATTTAATGCCAACGCCCTGACGGACGGGACCCTTCATTTTGTAGACAAGCACTACATGGAATCTGATCATCCCCTTATTGGATGGATTTTCCTGGCTGGTGTGGTGGGAGCTATTTTTTAACCACTTGGATGATTTCACAAAAGTGGAGGGAAATTTCCTGGAGAACCTGGATTCCCACATCTTTTTCAGGGCTGGATCATTGTGATGATTGTGGGTTTTGTTTTTGTTTTTTTGGTTTTTCTCCCTTTTTTTTGGACTCGAAGCAGCACAAGGCATTTTCATCTCAACGTGTCCATACTGCACGGTCAGACAGAAGCAAGCTCGGATTCCCACATAAATGCATGCGTCTCTTGTTTTAGGATAACAAATTCAGTCTTTGCAATAATTTTACTGTCACAGCCGTGATTTTGATTGATAGTCATGGTGAGGATTATGCATTGAAAAAGTGAATGTTTAAATGTCTGTTGGGTGAAATGGCCTTAGAAGCGTAGAGAGAGGGGTTTTATGGGTGCAATACATCGCATAATATACTTTAATTCATTGAATGCAAACATTTTAATTCAGTTTTTGCACTTTTCAGAGCATTTTATATCAAAACTGCTGTCTTATGAACAATAACTCAGTCTTACTAATTACAAGCTTTACCCAAACAACATATATCAAACTCTTCTGCACATACAGAATACTGATGATATTTAAAGATAGCACAAGCGCTGGATTTTCACAACAGAAAGCTACTGTCCCTCCCAGATTTAAACTTGAACCTGCAGATGGATATTGTCGTAGTCTTCGCTGTGTTCATCCTCTCTGTTGTCCTGATCTGGTTGATGTCACATCAGTGCTGCTTTCAGAAGACGTGGGTAAGAGGATGTCTTATTTCATAATTGCTTTATAAAGAGACAAATATATATTTAAAGGTGATTTTTTTTTCCCCCCTTGACAAAGGCTAACACCTATCGTTTTCTTTTTTACTGTACATATTGTAACTACAACAGTAGGCTAGATTGTGAATCAAAGAAAATACATGTCTGACTGATACATATTCTACAACTCATGTGTCTTAACTTTAAAACGCTTCTTTTTGTTACATTAGACAACAAACTGAGTTTGATAGTCTGTTATTGGTTTAAAATGAAGGGATGTTTTTTTAATGTTTTCATTTTCTTACGGTTATTGCCATTTCATTACGAGGTGAATACAGTATGGTTTAATATGAATGGCCATATGTTTTACGATGAGTAATAGACACCTATGCTGTATTTGGTAGTGTCACTGTGTTTCTGACCTGCTGTATTTGTATTTTAACCAAATTTCACCACTCTCTGACAAAACTGTTACAGTGTTCCCAAATTTAGCAATCATTTCTCGTTGTGCATCACCTGGATGCACGATACTAACAATGTCTAGTAGCTATGATGCAATATTTCATACGGCAATTATGTGTGTGTTACATGCTGTATTGGAAGGTGTGTTTTATTCTTTGAAAGCAATTCCTCTTTGCGTCTAATACAAGTTTTAATTAAATGTGCTGTTTTGGCATTTTGAGTCTTACTGAGACAAATTTGTGTGCTAACATTATGAAAAGTGCTCCAACTTAAACACATATAATCTCATGATTTATTGTGGAAACTTTATTTTCTTATTTTCTTTTTTACATTTATATTATTTAGTCCAGACCAGACAACTTCACTTACTTTGATTACTTTTTTAAATGTGAGGACTACTACATTTATTTATGTCTTCAAGTGGTTGTCTAGAAGGTGTTATATTACACTCAAAGTACCATTAATTAAATTAGAAAATTAAAATTGAAAAGAAAAAAAAGAGGGTTGGCAGAGAGTGTAGAGTGGTATTAGCTTATTATATTACTCTAGAAACATAAATAAACAGAATGCTCTTTAATCCCAACACATATTTGGATAATGTGCACGATAAATGAGATGTACTTTTGTGTTATTGATGTCATCCCCTAATTCACATGTTTATGGAGTGACAACATTGACCTACTGAGTTCAAGTCAACACTGATTTTTGTCACAGTGCGTTGCCATTGATGTAGGCCTGCCGTTTACACAGACCTGGATCAAACAGTAATCCTGAATTTCTCCTGTGTTTTTGCCTGGAAGTCATCTTATAAATGGCTTGTAGTGTAATATCTGTGTTTGAAAAATTATCCACGATGCCAGTGCTTCCCAGCTGGTGGGTTGCAGTCCAAAAGTGGGTTGCTTGTCCATTCTGAGTGGACCACACATGAGCTGCGACATGAACATGTTAAGTTTGGGAAAAACACTCTTTATTTTGAAGTACAGTGAATTTCTGGCATGTTTAAAGTGCAGTTTCCTGCTGTGGAGTGAGTAACTACTGGGCAGCTACTGAACAGACACAGCAAACTAGCTCAACAACATGGCTGAACACAAGTATGACACTGAATATATTAAACTGTGTGGACCTTAGAATAAAGACTAAGGAGAAATCTGGACCCCTTGGCTGGACCAGTTGGGAACCACTGCACTGTTCAATCATTTACTACAATATGACCAGTCCAGGTCAATCTTAAATATGTTCGTCTTTGTACATTTGACCCCAGTCTGGCCTCAGCTCAGTGTTGTTACAGACACATTTATCCAAATGTTTTTATATCTTTCTTTTTTTTGTCTCAAGGCTCTTCTGTGTGGCAGAGCTACAATACTTTGGTAAAAATCCATCTAAAACACACACACACACACACACACACACATTGATTTATGATACAGTATGGCTTAAAAAGGTCAAAAGATCAAACATCCCACTTCTTTTTTTTTTTTTTTTTGTCTGACAGTGTTTTCAGGATAACATATTCTGTCTGTAGATTTCACTCACCATCTCTCCCAGTGTCCCTGCCCTGAGCACTGGCTGACAACATTAAAGACGAACTTGTCTTCAAAGATCTCTGGCTTTGCTCTTCCCAGAGAAAATTTCAGGCTGAAAAAGCTAAAGTGAGATTATTTTACTCCAACTCTCTCCTCCTTTTGCAGGAGCAACGGAGGACAGAGAGCACAATCAGTAGAAAACTACTGAGGCTTTAACCCAGTTTAGATAAACATCTCATCTTCTACCCTGGCCATAGGCTGGCATGTGGGACACAAGGTGGCAAATGGGTTGTGTACATAGATAAATAACGACATGTGATATATTGCCAATAGTAAAAACCAATCTGTAAATATGTATAAAAATACATCTTGTTCTTACTGTTGGTTTGAAATGAAATAGGAAAAATAACACTGGAACTTGTAGTGAATAAATATTGTTAATACATTCTAGTCGGCTTTCTGCTCATTTGTTTGTTTGTGTGTTGCTTGTTTTTTCTGTTGGCACGATCCAAGTTTCCAACCTGCTTTATGTTTTCAAGATGTAACATTGATTAATAATGAATAATCAAAGAAAGAAAAAAAAACAGATAAATGACTACATATACATACATGTACAATGGGTATTGTCTTCCAGAGGAGCTGCTGCAGTGATATGAATAACATATTTCAGGCTTTGCTCAGCAAGCTTTCTATGAAACTCATTCATCGAGCCGTTGGTGCTCCTGCGGGCTGTTAAGACAACCATAAAGACGGGAGCCGCACAGAATAACAATATGAAGAATATGCAAGTGTGCTAGTTTCTTCATGCTCTTGTGGTTTCTATTCCCAAGACAAATTGTGTAATACTGCAAAAATGAAATGCCTTCCAAGGAAAGAGAGGGACTCAGAGCAGATGCATGAACACATACTTTAAGATGTACAATTGAACCAATTATTTTTTTTCTTTTTAATGCTTATGTTTTACGCACTTGCTCTGTGAGGCCTCATGATTCTCACAGTGCAGTTGATTAAAGTCAGAACAAATGACTGAGTCTGTGTTAGTGCGCAAATGTGGACTCTTTCTGCTCGTCACTGCCCACTGGCCGAGTACGCTGTGCCTTGTTACAATGGTAATTTATTAATTGGGGGTGAAGGGCATTATCTGTTGCACTGTGTTAAGGCTCCTAATTGGTTTGGTTTGTGTGTGTTGGTGGGTCCATGGTGTGTTTGAGGCACCTCTGTAACACAAAGAGAAGTAATCTGAAACATCTGAATTCTAATAATTAGACACTGCAGCTTTTAAATTAACCACTAAGGGGCACTGTTTGTACACTCCTCACAGCCAGGACAGAAACCTCTTCTTCAATTTGGTCTCAAATCCCATCACAAGAGTTCAAGCTGGTAAATTCTGAGCCATCATTATAAAGGACAAAGGTATCTAATGGTGGTGTATTAAGTGTTAATGGACTTATTTAAATTCATTTGAACAGGGGTGAAATAACTTGCAGCTGACAGTCTAAAAGCAATCTCAGTGACGGTGGTTTCATTTCTGCATTTCCATCAGTATTCCTTTATTCCTCCTCTAACTCATTTCAGCTTTAAGAATCAACAGGAGTGACCTTTGAAATGGCAGGAGCAGAAAGGGCAATGGACCAGAGCTCCAGAGGACTGTGCTCATTCTCTTTTTTTTTTATTTGAAAGTGAGACCACCACCTTAGTGTGTGTGTGTGTGTGTGTGTGTGTGTGTGTGTGTGTGTGTGTGTGTGTGTGTGTGTGTGTGTGTGTGTGTGTGTGTGTGAGTGTGTGTGTGTGTGTTGGTTCAGACTACACTATGTGTGTGCTCACACTCCTAAATAGAGCACTAGGGTTAATTATGTTCTTTCTGAGATCTGAGTTATGATGAATCAAGGAAATATCCCTGCCAATATTCCCTTTTTCTTCTATGTCCTTCCACCATATCTGTATTTCATTCATTTAATATTATCGCACTCCTCATCTGTTTTATTTAAGATATATTATACATTACACATCATGTGAATAGCCAATTGGCTGCTGGCTGATGTTTAAGCTGAAGTCAAGGGTTTAGTCGTTGCAATGTAAGCTCTCACCGAATGACGCAACCTCCTACTCAACACATTATTGCAAATCCTTTGTGCATGTGCATGCCTACATACTGTAATTTTCATTATTATTATTATTCTTACTTGGTCCTCTGTAGCTCTGATAGATGTCTTTACAGATGGCCATGCTAGTCTAGACAATATATTTTTATCTCCTGCCAGGGCTGACTGCAGCACAAAGCTTTTAACTTTATTAAACTGTCAAAATACTACCATGTGCTTAATGGTGGACACAAAACCTCTGTGAACCAGGAGCAAATATCTCTAACAGTAAAGAAAGCTTCAGACAGATTGAGGCTAATCTCTCCTCTGTGTTTAAGCGTCTTTCTGTTGTGTCTTTGTCTCTTTAACTGCACACTTCATACACAAAGTTAAAGATGACAAACCCTTGCACACTTTAACAGCCAAGTCCATCTGACAAATAAAAATGCTACGCTTAAGTTGCCATGGGAAATATCACAATTAAAAGTTGAGCATCCATAAAAATAAACAAATAAATAAATGAAACTGCAAATATAATTCTTGGTTTATGATCCACAGGCTGCTGATAAATAAACACCATCCATATGTCTGGAGAAATCTCATTATGATACTGAATTATAGAACCCAAGGAGCTGGATGCAATTGCTTATATCGTTAATTATAAACAAACTAATATTACAACACTGGAAAAACCCTTCAACCACAGAGCTTTTATCTTAATTAAAACATTGTGTTACACATTTTGTATTAAGTAAAGGCTTGTGGTTTTTAATGTCAGTGGAAAACACTGCCTAAAAAACAAAAATGGACTCTTGATGGGTACCTTAAGTAGGAGTTATGTATTCAAGGTGGAGACAGGAAGTAAAACCAGCATATGAGAGCATATTCATCTCGATAGTTAATCTGTAGATAGATAGATAGATAGATAGATAGATAGATAGATAGATAGATAGATAGATAGAGAGAAACCCATTTCCCAGCAGGGTGGAGAGGTGGCCAACTATGGAGCTGAATACGGCCAATCAAGCCTCTCTGGTTTGCAGGCTGAATGCACAATGCTGCTTCTGAGAAATCACTTTAGACATCCATTACATGGCCCTATCTAAAATGTTCCCTCCTCTCTAGCCTTGTCTATAGAGAAGCCATCCCATAATAGCCCTGTGCTGTGGAACTGGCTCACTGCCTTACTCTCTTTCTTCCTTTCTCTCTGTCTCTGTCAGACCTTTGTGCCTCTGCTGAAACCACAAAAGAGTGGAGCTCTGTGTGACAGTGAGTGCAGTGGTTTTCCAGTTGAGTTTGTAACGCTGATGTCATTCATCTCAGTGAATGTGTCACTGTTGTTAAGCAGTACCTGAATGTACCAGCTTCCCTTTTCCTGTTATATAAATCTGTTTAGATAAATAAACAACATTGAAGAAAATGTGTGAAAATCAGCAGCAGTGTTGACATCAATGCCATGAATGTGGTGTCACATAAATGTTCAGTAATGAAACAATAAAACAATCATGGTCAATCAGAACAGAGGAGTCCGTCCATCATATTTAACCCTAACGAAAACATTCATAATGGAGCACCAAGCCTGAAGCTGAATGAATGATTTAATGAGTAAACCCATCTGGCGACTGTTTGGCCAGAGGCAGCATTGTTCTCCGGCCAAAAGAGACCTGGTGTCATGACAGTGACATGTTGAGTTATTGTACCATGACAACCATCATTTTATAAGGTGTGATCCTGCTGTTGTTAGCTGCCAAGGATCTGTCTTGGGTGCTACTACGTTTCTACCCCACTGCTGGTGTTTCCAGTCACTGATTTAACGCTCTCATAAACATGCCCAGTCACGTTTTTTGGACTCTGAGACTCAACTTCCAAGTTTGACTGGAATTTAAAAAAAAAAAAAACTGTCTCCTTCCTCCTACTGCACTTGGGTTTTCCTTGCACTCCAGTTTTATAGCAGCTGTTAAAGAAACCATAACAGCATTTTAATGAAGCTCATCTGATTTCATTTTCTGTAACCACCTGTTTGGGGTCACAGGGATGCTGGAGCCTATCCCAGCTGACACTGGGTGAAAGGCGGGGTTCACCCTGGACAGGTCGACAGACTATCACAGGGCTGACACATAGAGACAGACAACCATTCACACTCACATTCACACCTACGGACAATTTAGAGTCACCAATAGGTGGCTTTCACGTGACGTCACATTGCTGAATCGCAAGAGCGCAAAAGTCAGATGGAGGGCAGGAAGTGAATTTGCTGCATCTGCTCTCTGAGAAAATGTTTATGTTTTGTGCAGTTTACGGCTGCTCCAATTGTTCAAACAGAGAGAAGGGAAAGCCATTTCTTAGAATACCAAAGGTTGAAGTCCATAAAGGTGAGAAATGTAAAAAGTTAGCTGAACAACGCCATAAAAGTGGATTTTAAACCTACGTCTGCGGTCGGAAGGAGCAAAGTCACAGGCTTCAGTTGGTGTACCAGGGGCACGAACATCCAACCGAGGCGGCCTAGAGTGTGTAATCCAGGGAGGGGTGTTTAAGTGTGGGTGCACGGGACCGGCCGGTGGTGTGGGTTCTGGAGGAGGGTTAGAGCAATGGGAGAGTGGCCGCAGGCCGGGCTGAGGGCTGCGGGAGGCAGCCGGCGGGACTGGGGCCCGTCCACTTTGGCTACCTTAAGAGTCATGGTTACTCCTGCAGTGAGGCCTGGCTTAGCTGCGGAGGCACAGGGATGGAGCGAGGGGTCCCCGCGGGTGCAGAGGACCGGATAAGTGTAAGGGTAATGGGAGAGTGGCTGCGGGCCGAGCTGTGGGCTGTGGGCAGCGGCCGGGTATCAGAGAGGCGAAGACCATGGGAAAAAGCCGACCGGGGGTGCTCGATGGACAGGTTATAACGAGCGTAAAAGGCCGCTTAAAATGACCCGGGAGACGGGTCATAAACAGGCTCTAAAGACGTACAGTACGGACTCTCTACTGTGGTTTCCTCCATGTTTAGGCTACTGATGTTTACTTCCTGCCCTCCATTTGAAATTGCTCCGCCTTCGTGCATCATCATAATCACGTGACTGAAACCCAGCTATTAACCTGCATGTCTTTGGACTGTGGGAGGAAGCTGGAGTACCCTGGCTGTCATGCTGACACAGGGAGAACATGTTAACTCTGCACAAAAGGGCTCCTTCAACCCTCTTGGTGTGAGGCAACAATGCTAACCACTGCACCACTGTGCCACCGCTTAATGAAGCTCAGCGCAAGTTCAATCAGGAAGTCTGCCTACATCCATTCACAATTCTCTCTCTATCCCACTCCCACCACTTCCACCAGTCAGCTGTGGCTGTTCCCTCTCCTGGTTAGCCAATCAAACTGCACCACCATCTCCTTCAGTCACTCATGTTGCTGCTGCCAAACTTTAAAGCTGTTCTCCTCTCTGCTCCTGTCAGCACCTCCTCCACCCCGTTCACCTCCAGTCACCTTATCCAGAGCCCAGGACGAGCTCATCAAAAGCCCACTCCTCTTCACATCCAGATCCTCAGCTCCCTCTTCATCTCACCTCATCACCACAACTAGTGTTCAGACTCCATAGGCGGGGATCCCTGATCTACTACGTCTTTACCACCCTCCTGGAATATGACATGTTAAGTATGTCCAGGCTACTGCTACATCACCAGGTTGTGAGCGGACAGATAAGACAGTTTTTAGACTTTTAATACATTCTGTTCCTTCCACACAGCCACTACATTTGCATGCATGTGGGAAAATAACCCACCAAGAGCAACAACAACAAATCTCGGAGTGAGTAATCCACAGTTGTGAAAATTACTCTCAGCTTCTGTGAAGCTTACGTAAGTTATGCTATATAGGCACATTGTCTTTAGCTCAAACAGATCAGAAGAAAGGAAGGAAAGAAGGAAAAGAAAGACAGAGGAGTTCTCTCTAAATATTCAATTCATCAAAGTGAATTTTATTCACACGATAAAAACAATTGCACATTACATACAACGACACAGATGAGGAGAGAAAGGATGGAAAGAAGAGGCGGTGGGGGGGCAGGAGGTGCACTAGCTTATTTGTAGGCAGTGTTGTTTTCCGGTCTGATAGAGTTGCAGAAGTTCTATAGATGTTGTTAACCTCCTGAGTCAGAGGTCAAAGCAGTCCGTCTGGGAGAGATCCAATGGAGAATAGGAAAGAGACAGAACAGGAGGGAAAAAAAACGAGGTGATGAAAACAGATTTAGCACAGTGATGGACAAGTTCAGAGTTTAGAGGAGGAGAATGGCCTGGAAAAACAATTTAGACTTGGATCAAGAGTTTAGTGGGATGGATAAAAAAAGTAACACTAAAGTTTGATTATTTTTTGAACTTGGAAATTTATACAGTGCAACATCCAACTGTCACTTCTAAAGTAAAAAAACATGGCTTGGTGTTTCCTTGGGACACCAGTATGATAGAACATACAGTAGATATATTGCAGATGGTATTAAATGTACTGTGTAATGTACTGAAGTCAGAGGAAAGAGCCAACATGCATCAGCAACAGGCGATATTGTAAAAGGAATTAAATTCCTTAGCTCTGACATTTAATTCTCTGCTGCTGTTACTTTGGGTTAGCCACCTGCTCAAGGGTGTCTAATAGGCATGACAGGAACGCTGCTAAAGGAACAAAGGTTGCTTTAAATGTTAAAGTAAAATACTGAAGCAACATGGTCATGGTCATTAACTACGGATTACTGTATCCATAATTTCACATTTTAAGCAATTACTTGGTGTTGTCACATTCAACCTCTCTGCCACTCCCTCAGCCACGTCCCTACTTCCTTAAACCCCTCTACTGCCATTCTCCTCCCGTCCACCAGATGCCCCCTGACTTCTTCTCCTGTCCCAGTGACCTCACTCCCACACACAGCCACTCCCTCCTGCCCTGCAGTAACCCCTTTCCCTCCAGTCCATGTCACCTCCGCCCACCTTCTCACCTGTTCCAACTTTCCTCATCATCCCTGGGATATTTACCCAGCCCTTTTCCACTCACTTCCTGCCACTTCATTGAAGCTGCTGTGTTGCTTGTGCTTTTGCTTTCTTGCCATCTGAACCCAGACCTCAGCACTGTCTGGTCTTTTTTCCCTTGTTTCTGGACTTTGCCCTGTTTCCTCATGATTCCTGCACCAGCCTGCCTGCCTGTAAGCCGAAATGTACCTTCACTTTGCCAACAAATCCCTGAACTTTACCTGTCTCCTTTGTCTGTATTTCGGTCTTATCCTTGCTGCCTCACACTCACCATGACAAATCTACTGAGGCCATATGGATGAACTTCATCTTTAGTATAATACGTTCTATACACTATTCTATATTGGATTAGTTGCACAGTTTTTATTGACAGTGATATAAAAATTCTGCTGTGGTCAGAGCAAATCTGTTTTGCAAATCTGTCCAGGGAATAAATGTTTCCCATTATCAAGCCCTGAACTGTTTCTATTTCAGATGTTTTCCATGTATCTCCATTAAAATCTTTACCACCTTCAAGTGTTATAAAAAATTCAGGAATGTGGTGACGTCTTTTATATTTTCCCAGCTCAGTGCATGGACTAAACTCTTAATGGGAGCTAGGATGTGTCCTTTCTCACACCCAGGTCCAAAATGCTGTTTCCCCAAATGTGCGTGAAGTTCCTGCAAATGCATGTTAAACGTTCCCCTTTGCATTTGTATCCTAACATTCTTATCTGCCTATTGTTTTGATGTGCTTCAATTTATGTTTTGGTTTTTTAAAAGATGCCATATACTGTACTGTGAACTTGTTTTGTGTGAAAGTATTCCATTTAACATTGCCTCACCTTGCTTTGGAAGTAGAGGAGAAAAGATGGGGACACAGAGAGAAAGTCTTATCAAACTGATCTGCAGTTTCTCCGTTCGCATAGAGACCAACAGAGGGAAACAGCCCTCAGGCTCATATAACCCAAAGAGACGATCCACCATTCCCCCGTCATCCCTCCGAAACACCAGAATGTACTGTACATGAATATGGAGGATAAGGAGGCAAACGTGTAAGCTGTACCGTAAGTGGGATGTGACACAAAATGGTAACACACACATTTATTTATATGCTCACACACACAGAAATACAGAAACATGCTTAATTCTCAAGATGTACTGCGCTTTGCCTCTGCCTCATTTAGCTTGAGGCCCTAAATAAAAAATTCACAGTGCTATAAGGATGAAGTGTGTGTGTGTGCATGTGTGTGGTCCTGCACAGCATTGTCAGGAAAAGGAAAGTAAAAACTGAAATCTCCTTGAAAACAAAACAGCAGCTCCACTCTGGTCGAATTTGCATAATTTGATGATACTGGAGATGGAGAATAGATAGAACTTTCAGTTTAGAAAATGAACTCCTTATGAACTTGTCAAAGCCAAAATGTATGTATGAAACTGTTCTCATTAAATAGTAAAGAGGAGAGAGATTAGATGAAATGACTCAAGAAAATTGTTCTGTCACAGGGATAGAAATATGGGATCAGATCTGGCAGATTGGGCATGACATGCAGGTCGGCTTGTGGGACATGGAAACTGCAGAGCTTTCACAACCAGGTGTAGAGAATCAAACGCTAAGAAATAATATACCTTAAATACTGTTCCAAGTTTTGTCAAGGCTTTAGTGGGACTTGCTTTGCTTAAGTGCATGAGTACTGTGTATGATAAGAGATTACATTTCCTTGCAGAGCTTTTGTGTGTTTGCAAAGTTACGATGCAGTGATTCAAAAGTAAAATTTCATGTGTGCTTAGTTTCACGTACAAATGGATGGTTTAGACTCCAGGGTTAAACTTGTGCTTGTTTAAAACCCCTCTGGTTGTCTGACCTTTTGTGGTGCTTCTCGCAGACGACGTAGCAATACATGTGAGGTGACCAGAGTTGCTGCATCTCCAGAGCTCAGCTGTAAGACTGATTAATAATGAAACATATCTCAGTATGACCTGCTGGCACCAGCGTCTGGGTGGGTATCCACAGGAGTAAGAAAAGTACACCTTCGAAACTCAAACTAGGCGCTACATGAAGTTTTTTGCTGCAAGACACGTTTTGCATCTCTGTGAAGTGACTGAGAGAAAATCCGCTCCTCGTACAGTAACACCCTTTTAATGAAACACTTTTGGGGAGGCAATTGAAGTGAAGTGGGGAATCATTACAGCCTCCATCTTGCCTCATCCCCTTTATCAGTGTTGAAGTGGTGCAGCCTCAGTCTTTTCTTTCTACCTCCGTGCAAAAGCCTCCATTTGCACTGGGAAGAAAGAGAACGGGATGATTGCATTGTGGGAAAGAGAGGATATTGCAACGGCACGACAGAATCAAATTTAAGCCCTGTGTCAAGGCCTTGCCACCTGTCACATAATCAGTTTCCTAGCTGCTGGCAAGGACTGTTCAGCTTCCCCCTCTGTGTCTGTTCTCAATCTATTTCTACCCTTTTCTGTCTATGTTCGTCCCCCCTTTCTCCTCCCGAAGTCACCTCATAATTTTGCTTTCAGCCATATTGTGTTTGTCCAGAGAAGTAGGGGAAGACAGAGATGTGGTGGACTTCAAATAACACTGTAGATGTATGGTGCTGGGACAATACAGCCTTTTACTGTTGGACATAGTGTTTTGTCAGTCTGGTTTACAGAATAGAAGTAGAGGAAGAATACCAGATTGAGTGAGAGAGTATTGTTGAAAATCTAAGAAAAGCAGCATTAATATAAAGGATTTATAATTCTATTTTTTTCTGGTAATTTGCTTTTTGCTTTATTTCAAAGTAAAACTGCAGAGGCAATATATATGAAGCTGAACATTTTGAGCATTATTATTTTAAAGGAGTCTTGTGTTGCACTCTTTAGCCATTTATTTACTCTACTTTTATAAGAGGTTAAAGAGGCTAAGAGTTCATCTGGGAGTTTTTAAAGTGAAGGGAGTCATTCAGAAGCACAGTGGTGTTGTTATTTTCCATTACAGCAGGAGCATGAAGCAATAAGCTCCTGCCACAGCTTGACTATAAGTTAGGGACAAAATACCAGCATATAACATATTATTTTCAGACCTTAATTGCATCGTGATTAATGCATTAATGTTGACTCAATCTTGGCCCACACTGTCTCCAGAAAAATCAAACTCACTGTAGTATTTTTCTTGGTGTGGGGTCTTAAAGTGTCTAATAATATTTTTTGGCTTGATGGAGCTTTATAGCAAGTTTTGTCTCACAGCTGTCCAGTCCAAAGTTACTATTAGTGACTAGCTGTTGAACACATTTTGCAGTCCTGCTCTCTTCACATATAGCAACAGTGGAAGGAAAGGTTAGGGTGGTAGTGACACCAGCTATGTTGTATGGTTTGGAAGTGGTGATAGGGGAGGTAGAATTAAAGACGCTAAGATTGTTGTTAGGAGTGACGAGGATGGACTTCACTGCCCTTGCAGACTCGTAGACTCTGCGGGCGCATTACAGGGAAGTCTGGGAGGGCTGAGTGCTGTCCAAATCCACAGTTCAACCAGTCCACAAGGGGCCTCAAGCTGACCCTCTGAAGACTTCCAGAGAGTCTAGACTTTACTGATTTAACAACCCACAATTCATTGCAATACAGACGTGACTTTGTGTTTTTTTCAATTGCCAAAAACTTGTGAATATGTAAAACAGTCATTGATAGTTAGGCATATGAAAAAGCTACTTGAATTGTGAAGGCCAGAAATAATAAATCATGATACAGACATTTGTTTAAGTACAGGCTGTAGAGGGAATGAAAATGCATTTTATTGTTGCAGCCTATCAGGCTGTGCAGTGTAGTAGGTAAAAAAAAAATGGCTGAAAAACTACAAAAGAAGGTCTTCTAATGTAAGTAATACCCAATTTATTGAGGTATAGTCCTGTCCTGATTTACAAACATTTCTGGTTTTGAACACATGTAGCCTGTTATACAGAGATGTATTAATAGCCTACATATTTGTTCAGTCACAAAAAAAAGGCAACAGCAATGAGTAAAACAATCTCGAGGGCTGTCTATCAGCCACTTGCAGTCTCTGCACCCTGCAGACTTCACATGATGACAGTAAATACCTCACATTACCTACAAGTGAAATCCACAAGGGCTCAATCCTGAAGTCCAGAGGGTGGACATTTGGATTCAGCCATAGAGCAACAGCTAGCGTTACGATTTGGAGACAAAGCGAGAGGGGTGAGACTGAGATGGTTTGCAAAGTGGAGATGCTGTGTGAAATAAAGAATGCTAAAGATGAGGGTGACAGGCAAAGAGAAAAGAGGAAGGCCAGAAGAGGAGGTTTATAGAGGAGGTGAGGGTGCACATGCATGTTGTTGGCATGACAGAGGAAGATGTAGAGGTCAGGAAGAGACAGATGACCTGCTGTGGTGACTCCTAAAGAAAGCAGCCGAAAGAAGAAGAAACTCTCTTGATTTTCTTTTCCACTATCTCTCCCACTCTCCCATGATTCATGGCCATTGTCTTCCATTACCAAAGTCTTCTAATGCACTTTTGTGAGAGCCATCAGTTCATTTGGGAAGCTGATGAGCAGCTATTCATTTTCTTCCTGATCACCACTTTGAGCTGCCACATCCTTCTTGCAGCTCTCTCAGCTCAGTAGCTGCTCTTGCCTCTCGAAGGCTCCATCAGCTGTCCCAATCTGCCTTGATTTCCCTCCAGCTGTTCTCATCAGGTAGAAAGGCAGCTCTGATTCTTTCATTCGCCTCCTTCCAGGCAGCCCTCCTCTTGTCTTTTAAGTCCTTCCGGAAAGCTCAAACCCTCTCTGACTTCATCTGAATACTGAGACTCTTCAGAGGGAGGTTTGTTCTTTTTTCTTTCTCTCTCTTTCATCTTCTTTTCACTTTTCTAAACTTATTGTCAACCTGCTCTTGTTTGGATTTAGTATTCAGCTCTAACTAAAACTTCAGTGAAAGTTCTCACTGAAATATATTCCAGGAAAATGAACTTAAAACTGCAGTATATAACTCTAATTCTACATTTGCAAATCCATGTCATGTAAATGTTGTTAATACGTTATCACTTTACTTTGTTTAATTACAGTCAGTGGTGTCTGAGAAGCAGTAAAACAGGTGTCCAAGGGAAACTCTACTTCCCAAGTTGTCTCTCCAAGTTAATGTTGAAAGCTTCATAATAACTCCCAGTGTCACTCCTGTGTGAGTCTTTGAAGTGAATCTGAGTTGCTTCATAAATAACGTCCAGGCAGTCAAGAGAACAACAGACGTGACAACATGGACAATCTGACATCTCATACAATCTTAGTGTCAAACAAACCTCGCCGTGTCCAGGGAGCATTGATAAACAAATTCAGAACAGCTGTGCTGGCAGGTGGCAGGTGACACAGTCAATCAGGTAATGAGGAGAGGAGAGGAGCTCTCTGGAGCCAGCGAGCCTGTTGAATAAACACTGAACATACAGAGACAAGGAAAATAGAGAGCCAGAGAGTGAGAAGGCAGATGGTGCGGGCATCACCATGACATGAATGCAGTGATTCCATATCCCAGAGGGAGGCTGGGGTTGCCTGAATGAGCAGGGTCTGTAGAAGTTCTACTTAGGCTTTCCTTCCTTTTGACAGCTGTGAAACTATTTTTTGAAAGATACTTGACAGCCAATCACCTGCTCAGCAGACTGGACAATGGATTGGCTGCTATCCTCGTGGAAAAAGAGAAAGTTTGAGAAAGCCAGACTGCAATAAATATGCAAGAATAGTTTTGGTTATTAACAAGAAGCATTTGGCTGGAATCTGATACGATGCAGGGCAGTTGTTCCACCTGTATATTGTTGGCCTGGAAAAAGAAGAATACTGTCATCTCATTCTGAATCATGAAAAGAAGAAGAGTAGAGACCAACTTTTGACAATTATCCACTCCTCTGGGATTTCCAGAACTTCAGACTTTATGTTCTAAACTTGAGCTATTGTTTGTTGATTGTTTTGGCCACTTGGGGTCTGTGAAAATGCTCAGAGCGAGGCAGTTCAAGTATCTCGGGGTCTTGATCATGAGCGAGGGTAGAATGGAGCGTGAGATGGATTGGCGGTTTGGTGCGGCTCCTGCAGTGATGCAAACACTGCGACGGACTGTTGTGGTGAAGAGGGAGCTGAAACAGAAGGTGAAGCTTTTGTTTTACTGGTCCATCTACATCACAGCCCTCATCTATGGTCATGAGCTCTGGGTAGTGACTGAAAGAATGAGATCGCGGATACAAGCGGCCGAAATGAGTTTCCTCCGTGGGGTGTCTGGACTCAGCCTGAGGGTGAGAAGCTCGGAGTAGAGCCACTGCTCCTTCACGTTGAAAGGGGTCAGTTCAGGTGGTTCGGGCATCTGATCAGGATCCTCCTGGGCGCCTCCTGCTGGAGGTGTTTCAGGCACATACCTCTGGTAGGAGGCCCCGGGGCAGACCCAGAACACACTGGAGGGATTATATATCTCATCTGGCCTGGGAACACCTTGGGGTCCTCCAGGAGGAGCTGGGAAGTGTTGCTGGGGAGAGGGACGTCTGGGGTGCTTTGCTCGGCCTGCTGCCCCCGAGACGTGGCACTGTATAAGCAGACGAAAATAGATGGATGGATGTTAAATGAATCAGTGAATGATAAACTTATTAGCAAAGAGTCACATATTTCAGATCCAGCAGCTGGGGAGCAACACAGCAGTTCATTTGAAGTTGTGTTTCTTGATACCTGAGGGATGTACCTGGCTCATCAGTTCACTGTGCTGTTGGGTAATTCTGCCTGCTGTTTGGTGCTGAGCAGGTAGTGTATAGAGGCTGTTTCACTGCAGCCTGCTGTGGCTAAAAACAATGCCATGAGAGCAGTGAGAGTGAACCAGAACAGGAAAATTGCAGCAAGTGTTGTGCAGAGTCCTGCCTGCCCGGCGAGAAGTGCATGCCCCTCACAGGAGCACACAAAGCGACCACTCCCACACTCCAACACTGCAATTATTTTTAATTTCAGGGACATAATTGCTTTGAACTACACATTTGCACACACATGATGGCCGCCTCGTGTATCCTGCGTCCATTTGGTGCGTTGGTTGTGCATGACCTCAGAAATGATTGCTACGCCTACACAAGATGCAGTGTGCACATGGACGTTAGTAGAACATTAAAATAAGCTATTGTCTCAGTGTGCTTGATTTGGGGGCTTTTGTGATGGCACCACTGTAGCTGTTCCTGCTGTGATCTCAGAATCAACAGTACAGTAAGGTCCTTGAGTGTCACTGTAATTGTTCATAAATCATACCCTTTATTTTTCAGCTTCAACATATATATGTAATAATCAAGTTAAACAAATGTTAATGCACCCAAATTAGCTGGAGAGCTAGTTTTCATCTGTAGTCTCTTTGCCTGATGTAAAAAGGGGTCCTGGGATAATAAAAGATTACATTGTGAAGAATACAGTGTGTGCAGTGGTAACATTGAGATAAAAAAAGACATACAATACAGTCAAACATGTGCAGGTTAAGCATACACAGCTCAGTTAAACAATGTGTGGATAAAATCAAGACAGCAGATGATGCAGGTACAGTATGAGTATAGTCATTTTAAGATAAGGTGAAAGTGTCCTACCATCAGGGCTGACATTGACAGTTCTCTGTGAATCATTTCTTAATGTTACACTTAAATGAATGATGAATGTTATGAATTCCTCCAGTGACACGCGTAGTAGGCAAGCATGTGAACAATTTGGTTCATGATGCAGCCAGATGTCAACATGAAGGCATGAGTAAAAAGCAGGTATCCTTCGTAGAAAGGTCCATCACTATTTAGATTTAGTTGATATCTGGCATTTCAGGGAGGTTAGGTGTGGAAGTTCAATCAGTGAGTGACTCAATCTTGAGTCTTCTTAAAGATGAGGGATTTGTTTCTAACACCCAGATGTTTATTAGTGATTTTTTATAACTAATACTGGCAAATCGAACCCCTTGGTGGTTTGGGATGCCTTCATTTAGAAGACATGTGATTGCAGTGTTTCCCCACCCATTTAAGGTTACCTTTGCTCTAGAACAGGTCTATAACTTGTCCTTTTATTAAACAAAAAACAGCCTCATGTTAATTATCGTATTTGCACCACGCCATGTCATTTCTGTCTCTACATGGTCGCACGTTTACAATTCTCCTCTGCTCTTTGTATCATGCACGGTGATTTGGCTGAGGGGAAACACTGGATTGCTTATTCATCTTGGGGGGGAAAAAAAGTCCATCGCTGTATCGCTGTGAATGACCTTTTTTCTCATTGACACGGATTTCATGTTGTCATTTTCTACACTTATGATGGAAAACATGCAGCTTTAAGGTTCAGTGGGTGTGAGGAACGCTTAGCTATGCAGCTTGAGTTTGAGACAGTGGACCTAATGAAGAGTATTTTGTCTGCTCAGTTCCATTTTTGACTCTCCCTTCCTTTTTTTTTTTTTTGGAGAAAACACTCACATTGGATCATAAAATTTCACAAGACATTCAGGGGGACTGTGTAATGACTATGAGACAGTGGCAAAACAGGAGTTCATGCAGCTCTTTAAAATCAGTTTATTAAAATAAATAAATAAATAAATGATGAAATGTCCTGAAGGCAACACTGTACATCGGTGTAAGGGAATAAATCAGGAAGTAGATGAACTGCTGATACTGGTTGTGAACAGTGTTGTGAGTTCTGCGGTCTCTACAGCTGAGAGCTGAGCTCTGTGCTCTGTGACTGCACTGTCTTTGTCCATGGTGCTGAACTGGAGGCTGGAGAAAGCCTGGCATAGCAAACACCACAGTGTACACAGCGGCTGCGCTCTATTCACTATCCAAGGACTGTGGTGCTGAATGAGCAGCAACATTAATCCATTACTGTGGTTCAGCTCAGTTCAGCGTCCCTGGATTTGAACGTTCTCCTTGGCAATGCCTTCTCACACCTCCTCATCGCCCTAAATAACCAGGACAAAGACATTTGAATTCACCTCACCGTAGCATACCAAAAATGATGATTTCCTTTATTTGGCCTGACATAAATGCTCCTACAGAACCTTGGACTTTCTACCCTTTTTACCCTGTTGACAGAATGCAATAAGGCAATTTCACCTACACTAATTAAATGTCTCAGAACGCTTTGATTTGTAGGCAAGTGTGAAATTAAATGGACTGGCAAATTCACCATGTTAACCGCGTAATAACCACTTTTCTTAATCCTTAATAGGTTTGTAAAAAATAATTTCACACCGGGAAATTATTAATTCTCTTCTGCAGGTTCTTGAGGCTACGACACGGTCACAACACATTTATATTTATTGTTAACAGTGGATAAAGGGGGCATGTTAACAGCGAGAGGATCCAGTCTGGGTGGAAGGGTATTATAGTTTGTTATACAAGCCCTGCTTTGACTCAAGGCAGATGCTTTTCCTCTTTATTGCTGTGCTGTGAGGTTACGCAGCACCTGCAATGATAGCATGCACACAGACACCAGCAGAAACACAGAATAGTTGTAATGTCATGAATAATGTATGAAAACATGCAGTTTGTGTGCTAAAGAAGATCTTTAGATATCATCTAGATGGTCTGTGGTGGTTGCAGTTCTGACTCCAACATGAATAACACTTAACCCATTACTGGGAATCACCAGTTTTAAATTTACTGGCTTCTGGGACTTTCACATATTTATTGATTTATTTCAGACAGACTTTGCCTTGTTTCTTCTCTCCTGTCACTCTTTACAGTCACCTGCTTTATTTCCTATTTTTGGCCTTTTTTGTCATGACCATATTTTTGCTCTGTCCCTTTGGTACCACTCTAACTACACAGAGAGAAAAATAATATCTGAAGAGGCTATTTTTCTGATGACAGTGATGGCCTCTCGCACAGTTGCCATCCTAGATTGTAAAATAAGCAAGGGGGGATAAAATAATAGAGAAAGAAGCATGCATGCATAAACATTCACTAATTCATCCACACAGCAGAACAGTGGCTGTTATTAAAGCTAGTTGCAGTATATGCACTTTCTCACAGCAGAGTGACACAGCCTTTATCTGTGCTGAATAATTTATGACTCGCCAACATTTACAAACTGACTGATGGCAAATGTTCAGCGTTACTGTACACTGTTCTTGGAGAAGTGTTGTACCATTCTCTTATGCTCCCTGAATTATTAAGCATTTGTCACTTGGGAAATGCATTTCAGTGCTGCGCTCTGCCATCACTAAACCACAGTGCATTGCCATTAAGGGACCCAGCAAGCCTCAAGAAAAAGACACCCCTTCACAAGAGAAATGTCTAGTGTTGTATGTGTACTTTTGTATGTTGAGGAAGATTTAGACAAAACTGGTTGTTATATGCAAATGTTTGTCATGCTTCTCCAAGTGTCTCCGAGTGCAGAGAACTCAGTTCAAATGCAAATGCAGAGCAAGTGCAGCAAGGCACCGACACACTGCCAGCCACATTTGTGATGCACCAAATTCATCCATCCATCCATCTTCATGTCCTCACCCTGTCACTGAAAGTGAAGGCAGTTATCCTGCAGGGAAATCTTGCATCCAAACAAAGTTAGAGTGCAGCACAAATGGGTACACGAGGCCAGAACTGTCTCTCGGCTGAAGAGGTCAGGAGAACTCATACAAAATGTAGAAGCCTCTGTGAATGGGGCTGCTTGTTTTCTTTCTCCTTCCTAAACCTGAAAAAAGAGCTATATGTCAAGTGTCCATCGCTGTGTCCACAAGAGAGGCTGTGATCCAGATGCCTGTAGAAAAACTCAGATCAAAGCCCCTGCTGAAACACTGTAAGGCCCTGAAGGATAGTAACATGGTGGAAATGTCAGGGCTGATAATTGCACAAAAGCTTGTAGCTGTTAAAGTGTCAGTGTTTTACTCGAGGGCCCCTCAGCTGTATGGATAATAACTTGTGAAGATCGCTGAAAATGACTTGGTTCAAGCAAAGACTTAAAACTGCTCCTGAGGCGTTACACAGAGCTTTCCAAGAGCCCAGACCTAAGTTCCAAGTGAAAGCCATCCCTAATGACTGAGGCTAATGTTCGCACTGGGTTTGTTACCTTTCTTGATTGCTGTTCCCTCAATATATTCAAATGAATGTCTGTCCCTCGTGGTGGAGTTGTTAAAGAGTCAGAGAAGCTGACTCAAAACCTTGACTGATATCACCCAGAAGATGATTATACAAGCTGAGGTTTCAAAGGTGAGGCTAGAGGCGAGACAGAGGCTGAGATTCAAGCACAAAGTGTGGCGGTAATGTTAAAAATGTGTCCATCTCTAATTCTTGTAATTACTTCTCAACATTTCTATTTGGTAAAAGCGCGGGCATGTCCATCTGCCTGACGAGCTCGCAGCAAAAATTAATTGGAATTTTTCATTAAAGCTTTGGGAGTATACAGACTGTGCAGACTACTGCATTTATCAATCTGTACCCACTTTTGTCCTCAAAAACACTTTCATGTCTAGCCTCATTTAACAATGCTCCCTGTAATCTGAGTGTTTGACGGCATGAGGTAAGACAGAGAATGAGTTCCCAGAGCTTTAGGTCAATAACCTCCATACCAACAACACAGACAGTCTTTGGATTCAGTCCAGGTGAGCACCAGGACCACTGTTATGGATGCAAGAGATCACCCACACAATGCCTCCCAGCCTGGGGGTGATTAGATTTTTTTCCTGCATTAATGCTCTGACAGTGGCAGAGCTGCTATTTACAGTTTCTAGGTTGCCTCTGACTGTAACCATGATGCCATCTGTAACGCAGTGGAGCCCAAGGGATCATCAGCAAGCAGCAGAGGAAGCTGATTTGGTGCTCGACAGCCACCCCAGACTCTCTCACACAATGGCTGTTTAACAACTTTAATTATTTATGGGTCACAAATCATTTGGAAGTCATTAATGAATATTTGATTAAGGAGGCCTGTTCTAAATGTTCAACTTGGCTATGCGAGATATTTACAAGATATTCTGAATAAATCAAGGCAAATGCTTTGATTTACAAATTGATTTGAAGCAGTTATAATAAATGATGATGTAAATGATTAATTGTAAGAATTATGTCAGCCATATGTCGTTTTATGTCATGATGATAGAGACAGCATGTCATTGTCCTAATTCTGTTCATGGAGAATCATGGCTGTCCCTTATTAAATCAATGGCAAAGCAAATACTGGCATAGCCACTTTCAAAGGAATCCTTTGTACTCGGACCTCAAGATATCTGAATAAAAATGCGTCCTATGGGTACCCATGAGTTTTTTTTTTGTTTCTAACAATCAATATATTCCCTTCAGTTAAAGCTATATCTTTGCCTCTTCAAGGAGAAGGACAACCAGCCTGTTCGAAGAGCAATGCGTCGTCTGACACATGTTTAAAGACACAAAACACATTAAAACAGGACTGATGTGGAACTCAAAATGTTAAAGGGTAGCTTGAGCATTTTTCAACCTGGACCCTTATCCCTGTGTAAACTGCTCAAAGAGACTGATGTGAACAACAATTTTTGAAATTGGTCCAGTATTGAGCAAGCCGGCAGCAGCTGGCAGCTGCGCAATGGACTGTAATGGAAGCACAGGAGGGCAACTGAACACCGTCACTGTATGTCCATTAGAAGTGGTTATTTTCCTGCAACAAGTGACATCTTGTGATATTTAAGAAGGAGACTTCCGCTTAACGAGGCAAAAACAAGCAGACCGGATCAGGTGAAAGGTAAAGAGACACTTCAGGCACTTAAAACGAAAATCTGAGCCACTCTGTGTCAAAAATAACCACTTCTAATGGACGTACAGTGATGGTGTTTAATTGCCCTGTGTGCTTCTATTACAGCTCTTGTGACTGCTGGATCAATTTCAAAAAGTGTGGTTCACATCAGTCTCTTTGACCAGTTTACACAGGGAAATAAAGTTCAGGTTAAAAATGCCAGTCATATTTTAACACAATCAATATTAGTCTGTGCACATTAAATAATTAGTAATATTAACTCTAATATGAGAAACCAGTATAAGTCTATCAGTGTTCAGTTCCTTAACTATGCTGACATTGTTTTCAACTACATACTTTAAGAGCATTATGAAATGCAGCTCGGGAACACTTTAGTCAAAGAAAACTTCCATTTGCAGTATTATATTTGGCTCTGTTCTGGGGCCTCTCTGCCTTTCCTTGCGCTGACGCAGAAAGCCTTTTCCATGCACCTATGTGAAAGGCCTATGGCGGAGAGAGCACACCCCTCTGCCCTTCCACGTGCCTACATGGAAAGTCAGCAGCAAAGACCCTGCAGGAACAGAACAGAGCAGCATCAATGACAAACAGAAATGACATTGATAAGTCAGACACAACATGAAAAGGAGGAGCTGGGGTGGAGGCGGGTTGCAGAGGAAACAGCAACAGTAGGTAGGCCAGAGCAGTTTAAATAGAGCACCCTGAGTGAGATTTGGAGGGAATCATGTGATCTATCAGCTGACTCCCCTCCATCAATCAGCTGCTCCATCACTTGGTTGGGCTGTTTGAGATCAGCTGATGTATCTCTGACCTGAGCTGAGCTTGACATTGTGCCCTGCCTGAACTAACGCTATGCTCAATTTATGGCTTTTGGTTTTGGCGTGCCACCCAGTGATTTTCAGTGGCTCCATCCTCCCTGCGAAAACAATTCTGGGGTCCTCAGTGCAAATAATGAGACAATGAATAGATTATTTGTCCTTTAATTTATGGTAATACATTAGACTGGCAGGGAGACAATAGGACTGTTATTAACAACTTTATGTAACAGATTAACATTATTAGTCAGCACTGGCTCCTTGAAAGATGTCTCCATAGCAACCTCAATTAACCTTGATTTATTCAAGACACGCTCATCAAAACCCTACTGAGATAACACACTGCTATAATGTGTGAAGTGGCTCATTGAGCTCAGCTTGGGGTCCGCCTGTGCGCTCCCCTTTTTCGTACACCTCTAGATGGCAGTGCAGGCCAAGCTATGAGCGCACGGCCCCAGCACCCTGACGGTGAGACAGGGTCCAGTGTTCGGTTCTCCAGCACTTGTGCGGTTCGCGTCGGCTACTGCTGCTGCTGCTAAGCTGTGTCACTTTGAGGCTTTATTTCCCGAGGATAGCTCTTTACCTTCGTGGTCAAGATATTACCCGTGGACACCGACCCTCGTCAGGAGCCCAAGTTTTGTCTGGAGGAGCGTAGGACCTGATTAAAGGACGCCATGCATTACTTCTGGATATACAGCGTTTGGATCCCCGGTGTCGCTTTCCTCTTCGGATTTCAAGGCAAGCACCTGCAGCTTCCTCCGTTTCTTTTGCAATGACCGGCACGATTTTACTATAGACCACAATGTATGTGTAGTCATGTGAGATGGCGCAGTTTGGAGTCTTTGGGGACTGTTTGGAGCAGAGCTGAACGCCTGTTAGTGCCCGCTGTGGCTCACCAGGCTCCTGCTAATAAAGCCTGGCGCTTTGAGTTGTGGCTGTTGCGCATCTCGGATATTGTATCTGCATTTGGTGCGTGTTTGAAATGTCAAAATGTTCTGTGTGAGGCAAACTGGTGCTCAGCAAGGTGGAGACGCACGAATTTGCAAACTTGACATGTGTGAGAGTGGAGGAGTGGCACACACACTGCAGGGTGCATTTTAATACAGACTAATGATGAAGTCTGCTTTTGTTTGTAGACAGATTAAGAGCCATTAAGAACAATATGAGGCAATTTCCAAGTGGTAAGAGCATGATATGCACGTGAGTGTGACAGCCAGACGATAATCTGTTGCATGTTGGGTGAGTGCCTGGTGTAGGCTGCAGCAGCAGTCTGTCACCCTGTGATGGAGAGAGCTGTGGAGGCTGATGGCTCCTCTGGCAACTGGCTGCATCTCATTTAGTGGTGAGCACTGGTATTTTAAAGTCATGTGTTGCTGCTCAGCCAGCTTTGGTGTGTCTTTTGAGATGCTGATGAGCAAAGCTGCTCATGCCCTCTGCAACAGCTTAAACTGCTGCTGATGTTTTATGTTAGTGGCAGTTTAGCTGGTGACTAACAGCATCAGACCATCTCTCCTCAGTAAAGCAAATGACCAGCAGTGACTGACAAAGAGTGACACCATCGCTGACTCTGATGTGATGTGACTTAGATTTGTAAAAGAGGAACTTCCACGCACCTTTTGAAAACTTAAAAACATCAAGCAATAGTCACACTTTCCTTTAGTTTATTTAATCTAGTCTAAATCTCGTCTCATTTCATTTGCACCGTCTGGCCTCGCAGATCCCCTCTCACTCTGACCATGACTGTACTAATAGAGCTGATTTGGCCCATCTCGGGGTGCTGAGAGTTGAATCAATTAGCTTCTTCAGTCTCCCACAGGAACACACTACCTAGAACAGCGTACAGCCTGACCGAGCATATTGGATTCACTTTAACACTGTTCTGATGCTGGCAGGCAGCCTGGATGGTGTGAAGTGCCAGATGGGGAGGAGGAGAGAGGAGCAGAGTGTGGGAGACAGTATGAGGAGAAAAAAGGATGGAAATATGAAAAAGTGTGATGAGAGAGAATACGTGTAAATATCAAATATGTAGGGAATAATAATTTGCATTGTGTTGCATTTGTTTATATTTGTAGATAGATATCAACAGCACGTGACACACTCCAGCAGTCCTCTATTATTCCAATGATCTCCATGTCATAAATTATTCTCTGTTTCCCTGTCTTGTGCCAAACATTGACTTTGTTTCACTTCAGTGTCCTGAATATGAATAAGGGATTAAAAACAATGACTTCATCTGTCATGGTGACATTAATTATGACACCACTGTTGTTTTGTCTCACAGCTGATGGTGTGAGACTGTTACTGTTACTTCACTGTTACTGACAGTAGGAACTGTCTTTATTCTGTCCTCTCTTCTGTCCTCGCCCACACATCCTCTTTTTATTTTCATTCAGCTCATGTACAGTTTGCTGCCTGTCCTGAATTTTAAGGCGGTATTGGAGCATTTCAGCTTTTTAACTTGGTCATACTGTCTGTCCATTAGCAACATGTCTCATCTGTCTGTCTCTGTCCTCCTGTCCTCCCAAAGACTTCCATCAGTCATGTTGGTGGATAAGCAGCAGGTGACTGCAGCCATTTCAATAACACACAGCAAAGTGTGCTGTCTGCTGATGTTTGTCCTCACTGGGAGATCCGTCCAAGATGATGGAGGATGATAGCTGTAGATTTAGTCTCTCAGAGCCTCATTACATCTGAGATTCAGCAGCTGCTTCTGCTTCCTCCTTCTAGCTGTGTTTGAGTCTCCTCCATCTTCCACAGCTCAGCAGCTCATCCACACACACACTGTGTGTGTCTGCATGTTTGTACCACTGAGTAACTCTGCAGCTACTGTGAGCTCTATGGGAAAGAGGATCTCCACCAGTTTTCTAGGAATAACCCAGTGGGATGGAGACCTCTGACTCTGTGTTACTTTTCTGCTTGTTGAATATTTCATAGGCTGGACCCTGGCAGGCCGGGCTGTGTGTAAACACACACACACACAAAGCAGCCACACACAGAGAAAGTAAAGTAGCCTCAGTGTGTGTCAGAGAGCAGACTCAGCATGTATTTTAACCACTGAGCTCCTCTGAGCTGAGAATAAGTGATACTTAATGGCAGCTTTTAGTTTGTACATCCTAAGGTGGAGGATCAAAGTGTCCTTGTCTTCCTCTCTCTGGCTGCAGCTTTAAACAGGTGAAGTGCTGTATAGGTTGTGCTTCAGTGAGTCGGACATGTTTCAGCTGTCAGGAATTCAGCCTCACCCTCTGAGGGCCTTCCACAATATAAAGATGTTTGTGAGCTCGCCTTGTTTTCTCCTCTCACACTGAGATACGTGTCAGTTCTATCTGGATGTGGAGCTTCATCATCAAGCACCAGCTGTAGTTTTTCAGAGATGATCAGCTCCAATAAAGAAACAAAATGAAACCAGAGCCTCGTCTATTGGTCAAATATTCTCCCTCTGTTCTTCAGGATCATCTGGGTGCATCCTCCTGTTTTCTTCTCTGTCAGTAGATGGACACTCTGAGCTGGTCAAAGAGCTGCCTTAATGCTCTGAACTCCATATGTACCTGTTCATCAGGTGCCCCAGAGATTACACTGAATTAATTAGGACAAATTGCACAGTGTAATTTCCATGAGCTGCTTTGTACATTACCTTCACAGTGTGACAGAGATACAGAGCACTGAGAGACATCAAGATAAAGACTCAGGGACAAATGATCCTCTCTACTTCCTGTGTCACTTTATCTTAATCTTCCTTTAATGAATCAGTCCATCCCAAAGCACTAATGGGATGATGGGACTTTTTATTTTAGTCGTAGAAAAACAAGATACACACAGTTGTTGTTGAGATGAGAAACCTCGGAGTAATATTTGATCAAGATTTGTCTTTTAACTCACATTTAAAACAAACCTCTCGGACTGTGTTTTTTCATCTGTGTAATATTACAAACATTAGGCCTATCCTGTCCCAAAGAGATGCAGAAACATTGGTCCCTGCGTTTGTTACCTGGAGGCTGGATTACTGTAATTCTCTATTATCAGGTAGCTCTAATAAGTGCCTGAAAACTCTCCAGCTAATCCAGAACACGGCGGCACGTGTACTGACAGGAACTAAGAGATGAGATCACATTTCTCCTGTTTTAGCTTCTCTGCACTGGCTCCCTGTAAAATCCAGAATTGAATTTAAAATCCTTCTCCTAACCTACAAAGCTCTAAATGATCAGGCTCCATCATATCTCAGAGAGCTCATAGTGCCCTATTATCCCACCAGAACACTGAGCTCTGAGAATGCAGGGTTACTCGTGGTCCCTAAAGTCTCCAAAAGTAGAACAGGAGCCAGAGCCTTCAGCTATCAGGCTCCTCTTCTGTGGAATCTCCTTCCTGTTTCGGTCCGGGAGGCAGACACCGTCTCCACTTTTAAGACTAGACTTAAGACTTTCCTTTTTGATGAAGCTTATAGTTAGGGCTGGCTCAGGCTTGTCTTGGACCAGCCCCTAGTTAGGCTGACATAGGCCTAGTCTGCCGGGGGACCTCCTATAATACACCGAGCCCCTTCTCTCTGCGTTTCAGTGCAGCTTTTATTCTGAAGGGTTGTTTTATTTCACAGGTTTTATTTCAGTGACCTCGACTCATTTTATTCTCAGCACATTCAGTGAAATCTTTGTCTACATGTTTGTGTTTTTGTGCTCTCACTGACAGATGTTTCAAAATGAGCTGCAGTTGGATCATGTTCAGTGTATCTGAGATCATAGTGCACTGCAGGGTGGATCTGATTTCTCTTGACTCGGACATTGTCTTCATATCCTGAAGATAAAACCATGATACATTAATTCAAGCAGTGTCTTTAGACTGTCTAAAATCTGCCTTTATTTGCAGCTTGAATGAAACTAAAACACTGATGTTTGTCTTTTATTAAATTCTGCTGTTAAATTGAGTTTCTGCTGATTTTTATTTGACCAAGAAAAAGAAAAGCACAAAGACTGTGTCAGCAAAAATCTGACTGAGATACAAACTTTAGTCGGAAACCAAAACATCAAATCAAATAGATTTAAAGTATATTTGACACAGCAGCGTCTCAACACACAAAACAGCTCAGGACTATTTGAGCCTGAAGTTTGAACACAAACACACTGATGTGATCAAACAGGAGGTTTGATCTCCGCTCTTTGTTTCTGTGACTGTCTGAGACGATCACACACAATGGAGACGCAGAGATGGAGACGAGTGTGTAGGAAGCTGCCTGTGAGCTTCAGTTCCTCCATCATCACCATCACCATCATCATCATCATCATCTACTGTGAATGAAAACAACAGCTCCAGTCTCTGTCAGTCTGATACCTGAACAGTGTTTCTACTCACACTGACCCAACGTTAAACTGGTGACTATAAATCAGTGCTGTCTCAGCTCAGTCCGTTGAGTCTCCATGGCTCAGTGAGCATGTGGCTGTTAGTGAACCATTGTTGGACTAATCTGATCTGATGACTGCCAGGAAATGTTCCTGAATGTGCCCATCTACCAATATTCAAAGATGATGTGATGGATATTTAAACACTATCAGGACACAATAATGACTTCACAGTGAAAACAGGAGAATACAGTCATATAAAAGGATCAGTGAGACCAAAGCAAGAACTGGTGAAGTTACAGAGATGAGGCTCAATGTGCTTCAGGTGCATCACATCATCCTCCTCCTCCTCCTCCTCCTCTCTTCATCCTCTCTCCTCTGCTCTGCCTCTTTTTATCCACACTCTGTTTGAAATGCAAGCCGACCAAATCAATCTGTTTCACAGAGCACGTTTCATAGATCAAAATGCTCTGCAAGACACTTCAAAAATCAACTCAGAGAGCAAAGAAGATTAAGGAGAATATGAAATCTCTTTACACATAAATCACCTTGAGTCGGTGCTGGAGGAAGATGTGTCAGCTGGCTGGGAGCTCCGAGCTGCTCGTCCCAGTGATCCACTCCACTGGGTTGTAGAAAGCTGCACTCATCTCCAGATTATATGCACCAACATGAGCGTCCATTCATGTGTTCATCAACAGTAAATGTCATTATATACAGTGTTTTGTTTGAATACTGTCTGCTAACATCAGCTGTGTCTCAGGAGGGAAGTGTCCTCACAACATTTTGCTGTCCTTGATGCACTTGTGTCCTCCTGCTCAACCAGCAGCCCCTCAAACACTCCATGATGTTGACACATATCCCAGCATCCCCCACTAGGTGAGAGCACGTCTCATGTGAGATGAAGATGTTTGAATCTCAGCACTGAGACACATCACATAAATGTCTTGAGTGTCATCAGATCAGAGAGATGTGCTGTGGCTCCTGCTGCAGGGGGGGGGGCTGATAAGGAGCAATAAAACACTCTGGCAGCTGTTCTGTAGCTGTAAACCTGTAAAGAGAGAAGAATGAGTCTGACTGGAGCAGCTCCATCTCACAGAGCAGTGGAGAGAGACAGCAGCAGGAGCACCACTGTAGGCCCACGTCTCCTCATGAGAAAGACCTGAAGCTGTGAGTCTGCTCGTGTGGGACGCTGCTACACCGCCTGTTATTACATCATTCATAAAGTACTGGACACACTGGTGTCAGTGGGAAGTGCAGTGTTGTTGTTGTTGCAGTAAGTGGTGACGTCACCACTAATAACTGGCTCTGGTTCCCTGATGAGGTCAGAGGACCAGTATGGAGCCCATGTTCCTGACATTAGGATGCAGTTTTTGTTCTCCAGGGTATTTGTGAGAAACTCATGTCCCAACCTTGTTGTGGTAAATGGGAAAGCTAATTGGCTGTTTAAAGGTGAAGTTAGTTTGTGAATGGAGGGAGATGTTTGATTTAATTTCAGAGCAAAGCTAATTCCAGACACCAGCTGACTGACGGATGTTGAGTGGAGAAGCTCTGCTGCTTTGTGTCACAGCTTTATTAGACATCCGCAGACAGTCCGAAGGGCGGAGAGGACAGCTGGAGATGAAACACCATCACTGGCTGTTAAAAAGACAAGACAACAGAAACATGTAGGGACAGGATTCAGCCTGTAGATGTCTGTTGAAAATAATCTCAGCAGGTGAGGAAGTGAGGTGGATTAAAGAAATAATGTGACGGAGCAGATCTGTAGGTCAGACGAAGAGATCTGAGACATGATTGGCTGAGAAAATGGATGTTGTTTGATTTAGAGTTGAGAGGAAGCTGTGAGAGAGAAGGACAGAGGCACAAACACACGTGAAGAAAGAGAGACTGTCTAATGAGATGGAGAGAAATAGATTTCAATGCCACCCTCTAACAAGAGCCAGGTATCCTCTCTGTCTCTCACCTTCTCTCTCCTGTTCTCACCACAGGCTTTTTAAAATGAACCTTGATAAGCAGCCGCAGTTATTTATATGGTAATTCACCAAAGAGACTCATCACACAGAGTACCCACAGTTTAGTAGAGTGGGAACCACATATTCTGTGTGTCTCTCTGTGACTGTCTGCGTCTGTGTATATGTGTCAGTAGTTGCTCCACATTGACCTTGTGATGTCATCATCTGGGGTCAGAGGCAGAGTTTACAGTGTCCAACTTTAAATATGTCCTGCTCCTTTTCCCCTGCTGTCAGACACACTGAGAGCGACACATCTCACATGACAGCAGTCAGATTGTTCAATCAGGATTTAGTCCAGACTCCTCTCTCCTTTGTGTCGGGACCACAGCAGCATGTTAGACGTTTGATGGAGCACTCAGTCTGTTTTGGGACCAACACATCACTGCAGAGCGTAGTAAAGAAGTGGAGGATCAGCTGGTAGCTCAGAGGAAACCAAGGATCCTTGAAGACCTGTTAAACTGATCTAACACGATGGAGCTTTAAGTGATATCGAACAAGGAAGATGATCCGAGGTCTCTTCAGGTTACAGAGGAGGAAGTCAGAGGATGAACAGATGTGTCACTCGGCAGGTCACACGTGGCTGAAACAGAAAAGTTGGACAATAATATGCTGCAGAAGTGTTTGATGAACTTCTGAGTTGGACTGACATATGACCTTGGACGTCCTCCCAGACGACCCCTGACTGCAGCTAACCTGCATGTGTTTGGACTGTGGGACACACCCACACAGACAGGAAGAGATCATGTGACATGTTAGATTTCTTTAGAGGCTGTGTGTCTTGGTCGGCTGCTTGTGTTTGCAGTGCTCGTCTGTTGTTTCATCATGTACTGCCTTAATGTTACTCAGTGTAATGTTTATTATTGCACTGATGTTTGAAGGGATTTAGTTTTGTTGCTGCTTCCTGGTTTCTTTAAGGCCCGATGTTTGATTAAAGTCAACATTTATTTCTCTATTTCCTGTTCTGGCCCCGGGCTCTTTAAACACAGTCAGATAAGTAATGTTATTTATATGGTAATTCAGCAAAGAAACACATCACACATTACCTGACTTTGAGTTGAATTGAAATGACGTTGCTCTGTGAGGTTTCTATCTCCTGTCCTCCAGGCCTTAATTCATCTCTGTCTCAGCATCCATAAATCATCATGTAGAAGTCGAGCTGAAACAATTAGCTGATTGATCAGTTGGTCCGTCAACAGATAAATTAACTGGCCACAGTTCCCAGTTCCTGCTTCATAACTGTGTGGACTCACTGCTTTCCTGTCTGATGTGAGGAGCTGTCCGTGGGGACGAACCACAGCGTTCCCTCTGTGTTTCTGTTCATCTCTTTAGCTGCTGTTTATTTTCACTGAAGGTTTTAACATGTCCTGTTTTGACAGTGACTCACATCCTGCCACTTTGCCCCCCCCACATAGTTTCACCTAATAACTGACCACAACAACAAATGTCCAGTTCATTATGGAGAGGTGACTCCTTATTGACTGCAGCAAGGCACGGCAGCTTTCTTTGTGCAGCACATTTCATACACAAGGGCAATTCAAAGAGCTGTAAAATAACCAACAACAGAATGAAGGATACAGAGAGAGATAAAAGGTAAAATTAATTACTGAATGATTCACATTTTTAAATAAAATCAAACATTAAAGATGGCAAAGTGCAGATAAGAGGTGCACAGATAAAAAGATTATTTAAAGTTTTAATTGGTTGTAGGCAGATGACGTTACAGATTTGACGCACGTTCCTTTCTTGACTCTGAGTTATAAGAGCGAGGGATTTGAGGTGAGAGCTGACACTCTGTCTTTCTTTCCATGTTTATTTTATCTCTGTTGAGTTGGAGAACATTTGGACGCATCATTTATTTGCTGGATACAGTGACACAGACGCTCTACAGGTCCATCATCACCTGGTGAACGCCGTACATGTGTATTTGTGTGTCATCTGCATAACTATAGTAGGCTGTGTTATGGTAGGCTGTGTTGTAAGATGATCACAGATGGTTACACTGTACATAATAAACATGTCAGTCAATAACAGTGATTGTGACGTAAACAGACGGACGTATGGAAGCTGACTATAGAGAAGATGAGCCGACACTGTGAGGAACCTGTAGGACTGTTTGGCAGACGGCACCATTTCTTAGCTGTCTTATCTAAATGTTCCAGGGCTGAGTGTGTGGCTGTGAGTCAATCACTGAGATTATCACATGTGCACATGAGGTGTGTGACACCTTCAGAGGGCTCAGGGCTCATTTCTGATATCACACAGCAGCTACAGGGCTAAAGACTCCAACACTTATCTACAGATATGCTCATCCCCAGCTTCCTGCATTAATCAATACACTCTAAACTGCCTATTGATTTCAATGACAGCTGATCAGGAAGCAGATGAGAACATTTAAATGTTGCACTCAGCAGTTTGACAGACTGAACTGGCTCAGCAGCAGTTATACCCAGATCTGAAAACTGGTGCTCATCTAAGGCCGCACACTGTGGCCGCCCATAAGGCTCACTGATATCATCAGCTTCCTGCCGTTTAATGAACTGTAGCCATCGATGTGCGCTGGAAATGAGTGGAGTACAGCGTCATGTGATCAGAGCTGCTGGCTTTCTAACAGGTGGAGATCAGACTGTGGGTGGAGGACGTTTCCATTTACAACAGAGGAATGGAAGGTGGAGGAGCTGAATAACCTTCATGTGAGATACAAACACTAAACACTGAGCTGTTCCTGGATCAGTTATAGATCTCTGCAGCCTGTGGCGTCTGGATTTAGTTGTTGTCGTCTGTCTCTGTGTGGTCGCAGTGAATATTTCCCTCTCAGTCTTTCAGCAGCTGTGTCACTGCAGTGAGTTCACAGCAACATGAGACACAGTGACAGGTCTGTAGACACACTGACTCCAGGTTCACTCTCCACAGGTTGTACGGCATCAGGGTCTGTTGTGTTGATGTCATGTGTCACGCTGACAGTGTCAGGAGAGGCTCCAGGAGTGGACGTGACCCACACAGAGGTTAAAAGAGACACCGCAGGCAGGAGGCCAGGAGAGACAGGAACATAACACAGTCCACTGACAGATACACACACTGACTCACTGCCAGAGGTTACTCAGCCGGCTGGCACAAAGATTTCCACCACTGACCCAACCAACTGGCATTAACAGCCTGGAGCCGCGGTAAAGGACGAGGAGCAGCCAGTCACAGCAGGAGAGGCCTGGATGGGGACAGAGAGGGAGCAAAGAGACATAAGCTGTCCCAAAGGGAAGACACAAGACGGACACAGGCGGTGATGGAGGTTTAAGAGACAAGCTGACAGTCCCAGAGGACAGAGACTGGTTAGAGAAGGGGGTGTGAGGTGAATGTTGAGCTGATCCAGTATGTTTTATTCAGCACTTTGCAGAGGTTTTACAGATCAGCCTTCACTGTGCTGTGATCACTGTCATCCATTGTGCTACATGCTCTGATAGCCCTCTGGCATCCTGCCTGGAAGTACGACATGCAGACCAGACAGCTGTTAGAGAAACACTGATCTTCTCACTGGCATCACCTCTGACTGACACCTGAAGTTTGCTCTTTATTGAACTGTGTCCAAGCACTCTGAGTTTGTGAAGCCTTGACTCTGACTGTGAGTTTGAATATCAGACTGAGACACACACAACACAAATAAACTACATGTGACAGATTTATATCACCAGGCTTTGTCCTTACATTTGCAGCAACATGACACCTTTGATCAGATCACCGTCGTCTGGTAGGAGCTTCATTAGAAACTAAACTCTTGTTGGATTGTCAGCAATCTCGTAAAAAGAATAAAAAAGTCGGCCATTTTGAATTCTGTGGTTATTTTTAGTGTTTCCAACATGTTGTATTTTAACAAACTGAAGGAATTATGATTATTTTTCCTTGAAGTAAATCACCTTTTTGGGGGTTGTAACATGCGCGAAAATGTGCCAAAGTCTGCATACGCATCCGTCGCCATGTACATTTACATGTGATATGGCTTTTGTTTGTAGGCGGGGCAAAACAGCTTGGCCACGCCCTTGAAAGAGCAGCCCCCGCGGCCTGTTACACCAACATGCACAAAAATTGGTACACACATGTATCACGCCCTGACGCACAAAAAATCCTCTTGGGGTTCAGTTCTTCACCATAGAAGAAGATAACCTGACAATAAAAACAGTCCCATACAGCAGTCAGCAGTATTTGCACACTGACAGTTTGAGACAGGGAGAACAAGCTTTTATAATTTATTCAGAGCGTTTGAGCACAAGTTATTGGAGGGGCCCCGAGCCTTGGCAGTTACAGCGATCAGGTCGGCACACAGGCCGGCACTTTAACCCCAGCTGTTGACTTCTCATCCTGCAGGAAACTGTCAGAAATAAAGTTTGTATTTTGGAGATTTAGTTGACTGTAAAAACTGACATGTTGTTACTGAAGTTGTTTCAGTGTTGCTTATAAATTCTGATGTGTGGGATGTTCACATGTTAGGCTTCAGCGTTTCAGTCTGTTAGACTCACGACTTGTTGTGTTGATAACCAGCACGTTAAAGGTGAAGATGATGAAGTGAAACCACAGAACTAAACTCCGTGGGCAGGAACATGTCTCCACTCTGACACTGTGTTTTTATTTTTATCAGCTCTTATGAGATGTGACAGAGAGGTCTGTCAAAGCTCAGTGCTGAACAGTAACTATAGGACTCCAGCATGAAATGTGACGTCTCAAGTCTGAACTTTGTTTTCCTTCTGGCTGCTGTTCTGCCTCCATGATCACACACACACTTTGTTCTGGGAGCTGCAGAAAGATTTAAACTGTTTGTTTGCTCATTTGGATTTGGACTGTCATTGAAGGACATTTTTATTTGGTCCAGCTGGAGACATGTGGGGCTGCAGACTTCATGGTGGTGTGTTGAGGTGGAGGAGAACCAGGAGCAGCCTCCATCAGTAGAGAGGAAGCAAAAGAAGTCATGAGCTGTTAATAAACATCACTGCAGGAGCCCTGTCTCTCACAGCAGTGGTAATGAGGCTTGATAAGTAGCTTCAGGTGTGCCCCGTCCTCCTCTTCCAGCTGTGGCTTTGCCAAACTCTGCCTGGATACTGTGGTTTGTCCCACAAGGCTTCACTGTCACCTTTGTTCTCAGCAGATATTTGTTATTCAGGTGTTGTTTTGTGTCATTTTCACAAGCAGGAACGTAGGAGTAGAACTGCACTGGCCTCCCTCACACCTCACCAATACATATTTATGAAGGCATTTAAATAATGTGATGTTGTTGTGACTAAATATCATTTGGAGAAAAGAATGATGGAGAGTTGGTCGGTGCAGAAGAGACGGACTGTTCTTGGATTTCTTTGTCTTCAGACTAAAGGTGGTGGCACCTTGTAGGGTAGAGCAAGCTGAAGATATGAGGTCAGCATGTTATTGTCTTATAGTGTGCCTCTGCTGTGTCCTTTACTTTCCTTTGTGTCCTCCTTGTGTTCAGTTCACAGTTTTTCTCGGCCCTGCTGTTTGTAAAGTCATCATTAGTATCTTTGAGTCGACCAGCAGGTACAACAGCAACATTTCTCATGTTAGATATTCATCCTTCATCTCAGAGTCTGAAGCACAAACTCTCATCTTTCTCCAAACCTCTGAAAAGAGTTGGATCTACTTTGCTCATGGCCCAAAGCAGAAAAGAAAAACAAGTGAGGGAGAAGAAAACAGAACCAAAACAAACAGAGTTAGAAATGGATTTTAATAGATGAAGAGAGACACAATGAGACGGAGAGAGAAGCTGAGAGGAGGGGATGGATGAGAAGAAGAGACTTGAAACACAAACAGTTCAAGGAGAGAGATACTTTAATGTAATTCAGTTTCCACAGCAACCGGTCAAATGTCTCGGGTAATTGGTCTTTTTATCCTGTTCACTATTTTATTTCAAAATGGTCTTTAATGTGTGTTTTTGCTGATATTAACCAGGCTGAGCTGAGCATATACAGAGAATGAAAAGACATTAGCTTCACATCTGTTAACAGACATCAGAGCTCAGAGGAGTTTCCAAAATCATGAGAGCAGGAGGCTGTATGAAAGTGTTTCCACATCATCAAACTCAGTGTACATGAGTCATGACCTTCCAAAATAAAATAAGCCAACACGTGTTCTTATTTAACAGAGTGATGTCACATGTCTTTAATGAATCAGTGAGGAGTGTGTGTGTTACTGGAGCTTGTACTGGGAATATATTTACCAGACAAACAAAGCACCTCCCATATACCTTTTCATTATTCTACTTCATTGTGTTTGTCACTTGTGGTTCATTAAACTGGTCTAAATTAACTCTGATTGTGTGACAGCGACAGAAACCAATAAAACGTGCTGAGCAGAAAAAGGTTTGGAGAAAGTGTTGGCTCAGGTTTTTGCTTTATTGGACATAGTGAATTAATTTCTTGTTAGTTTTCTGCTGCTGCAGATTCATTGAAGGTCTCAGGCTGCCAGTTGTTCCTGTTCTGCAAGCCTGGCACTTTCTGTAGATAAATACAGTGAGCATGGTGTCTGTCATAAAGAGAGCAGCTTGGTCCACAGTGTTATCATGGGAAAATAACTAGAATAATTTACATTAGCAGTGTGACTGGAGAACATTCACACACTGTCGTCCATTACATCCACTCACTGAGACCAGATCTGGTTTGACCAACACACAGAGCAGTTCTGCTTGGAGGAGGGAAACTGTTCAGTCCTGGTTCTGGTTCAAAGCCTGGCAGCTGAATTTCTGTCTCTGTGTGCAGAGTGTGTGTGAAGGCGTTAAAGTGTGAGCACATCTAGAGCTCCATTGTTGTGCCTCCTCTTCCTCACATGATTCTAGCTGATCCCTCTCACTGTGTCACTTCACATGAACCAGAACACAAACATAAGTCACATTTTAATGAATCTCTTTGGACAGTTAACGAGGCGTGTGTGTGTGTGTGTGTGTGTGTGTGTGTGTGTGTGTGTGTGTGTGTGTCAGTAACATGAAGTCCAGCAGCTGTTTAATCAGCATCATGCTGAGCTGCTGAACATCTGAGTGTGTGTGTGTGTGTGTGTGTGTGTGTGTGTGTGTGTGTGTGTGTGTGTGTGTGTGTGTGTGTGTGTGAGAGAATCTCTCTGACTGTAAATGGTCATCATTAGTAGCTCCTCGCTCTGGTTGCTGTCAGCAGGGCAGATGTGCTGCTGTGACTGTGATCAGGGCCCAGTATGCTCCATTATAGCTTCCTGCTGGGAGATCTGGGAGCTCACCAGGCAGATTAACACCTCCATCAGCCAGTGTGCAGGAGAAATGAAGAGGATGGAGATCAAATGGAACATGATTATAATATCACACAGTTTTATGAAGTCTGTCCATGATATTAAATTATAAATGCAAAGGTGAATTTTAAAGTGTAAATTAATAATGGCTCTGGATATAAAATAAAATAAATAAAATAAGAAATATAAAATCAAAAAATTAAATTAAATAATAGAAAAATAAAAAGAAAGACTTGTGGACGTGGAAACACAGACACTGAATTAATTTAAGCTTAAACAAGGAGTGTTTCTCACATAAAGTAAAAGTCTTCACCTGACCAGATAAAGTCAGGTTTTGTCTCTGGATGATACTTGGCCGTGGTTTTCTGAGCTCTAAATTTAAACTGTATTTCATTAATTAAATATGAGACTCTTGTCCAGCACTTAAGAGTACCATGACCTGGATGACTGAGAATCTCCAGCTACATGTAAACTGCAACTTCACTGGTTGGCAGAGGCATACTGTTGCAGGGCGATAACTCTCCATTATTGAGAGGATTTAAAAGAAGCATATTTATATTTATATTTAGCTTTTTTTTTAATACAAAAATGTACTGTGTGAGAGGTCAGGATGGCCGAGCGGCCTAAGGCGCTGCGTTCAGGTCGCAGTCTCCCCTGGAGGCGTGGGTTCGAATCCCACTTCTGACAGCTGATGCTTTTCACTGGATTCAGTGCTTGTATCATGATAGTGGGGAAGTAATGGGAGCAGTAATGTCACTGACTACGTTTACATGCAGTCAATATTCAGGTTAAGGTCAGTATTCTGGTTTCTGAAACATTCAGAATAACCTGTTTATATGTGTGAGCAAACAGGGTTATTCCTGTATACATGGTCACTGTAATCAATTGGGATATCTCCATCAAAACAGTGATGCACGGAGAACGTCATGACGCAGTGCGCGTCATTTCAGCTTCTTTTTCCTATATCCAAAAACAACAACAACAACAACAACAACAACAGCAGCACGGTGGACGATGAACAGCCCGGGGCCGGTAGCAGTCGCCTTCGTGTGCTCTTTGGTGCTGGTACTGACCCACCACCAGTACTTGACACTATACTGTCTCACTTTCTTCATTAATGGAAGGGCAGAATGTGAAGAAATAGGAAATGGAGCCAGAGCTGTGCCATCCATATCCATGCTACCCGTTTCCAACAGAGCCCCCCGGACACTTTGGATGAAGGTGCACAGTCAGGACTGGTGGGAACGGGTAGTAATGATGGAGCTCACCGACGCCGACTGGCGTGACGTATGTCGCGTCGATCCTTTATTTAACTTTGCCAGATGATGGAGAGACTGTTCACGTGGAGCTGATGATGATGATGATGATGATGATGATGGAGTTGGATTATTTTATATTGAACCATTTCTACATACTGATACTGTACATCCTGCTGTGATGTCATTTGTCTCCTCACAGCAGCAGCTGTCAGTCAAATGAGACAGAAGCTACACACACACACACACACACACACACACACACACACACACACACACACACACACACAGCAGCTGCACTATCCTGCTGTTTCTGTAGATTTCACTGAGCTCAGTCAGACTTGGCTCTGAGCTGTGTGTGTGTCTCTTCTATAGTTTCCACAGTGTGTGTTTGTCTCCTCAGAGACTCTCTGTCTCCACAGGAGTCCTGAGATGATCTGACATCTGACACATTACTGTTGTTAGTTATTAAATGTGTCTCTCACACGTCAGTGACACGCGTCCTGTAGCTTCAGCTGTTCTCTGGAGGATTCTCCTGATTAGTGCTGGGCTATAAAATGACTGTGTACGATATATTGATATAAATTTAGACATCACTGTTTATATCTATATAGGGTCAAGTTGGGTTACATGACGCAAACAAAGCTTTTATTTACTTTAATTTCACAGATAAGAAACAGTAAAATGGTTCCTGTCACTTGTGTGTGATTTATCCTGGCTTCATATGAGCAGAGGAAATCTCTGCTGGTCGCTAGGCTAATTTATACAATGTAAAATGCCATAGGCTTGTGCTAATAACGTTAGCATGTTGTATTTGTGGGGAAAACGTGTCCAGATAAAGACAAGTGTTTGTCTGTGAATGCTGCCAGTTATAGTGAAGCTGATTTGTGTACTTGTGTTTGAAACTGTCTCTATTAAGTCATGTTTAATGTGTGTTTAATGTGTGTTTAATGTGTGTTTAAAAACACCTAAACTTTACAGCACCTCATAGAAACCCTGCCGCAGACTGTTTTGTAGGTGTAACTGTTGTTCAGCTTCATATTTTCAAAGAGGGAAATAAAACCCCTGTGTTTGTATTTTATATTGATCACAGTCTGTTTTTATAAAAGTGCTTGTGACAGCTTCCTGAGTGTGAACAGTGATACTGGCTCCTCAGAAGAGAGTGGAGTTAGGTTACTGGTTTCTCTTCACACGTTAAACACTGGTTTAATTGGCTCTCTGTGAGAGTGTGTGAGTGTGTGTGTGAGAGGTGAAGAGATGACCTTTATTCAGCATTAAATAGAACAACACAGAGCTGAGCGGCCTCTGGAGCCTCAGCTGATGTGAACTGAAACTCAATGAGATTTCATCTGTAATCAGAAACAGAGAGGTCCACTGTTACTGTCATCAGCTGGATGATGAAATGATGCTACAGGACAATGATGTCATAACAAGATGTCTGTCTTCATCTATTGGCCCCATGCTCGTCCTCCTCAGTGAGGTCAAACAGATAAGATGAAACTTTAATGATCCTCCAGGGGAGAGAACATTAAAAGGTCATGTGTCATGAGTGTCAGAGTGTTGTCTGTAGAGCAGCCACCTCCTGGACTGCAGGACTGGCTGTTTGTCTCCATCTGTGTGTCTCTGTCCTCTCTCCAACATCATCCCCCTGCAGAGCCACAGAGCCGCCGTTTGAGACGTGCACATGTGCGGGTTCAAGAGGGCGGGGCATCTGTCAGTCATTTTTAATGTGTCCAATCAGAGGCTCACAATCCCCTGTCAGTCAAAACTCACAGTAGTGGGAGGAGTCAACGTTTCAACAAGCTAGCTATGCTACCGCCAGAGGATGTGTTCTTTGTAAATTATGGCACAATTAATGAACAATGAATCATAATTGTTTGTTTCTGGCTGCTAGCATTAGCTAGCGCGGCTAACTGACAAAGTCCACAGCTCCACATTCAGAGGTGTGTGGACGCTGGAGGAAAGCTGATCGGACCCGCTGACGTCCTGCTCTCCCTCTGGTTCTTCTAGTGGAGGAGCACAACTTTCAGTTTGAACGTTAGCTAAGTTAGCTGGAAAGTTTTCTGATTCGACGTTAACATGTTGATAAAAACGTATCTGTTGACACTTTGTGGAGGGTTAATGCTAAAATGGATGGTCCAGAGGGACAAGTCTGCCGTCTGTTGATACTTTGATTTGGATTAGGACAGGTGAAGTTTTTAATCAACATATTAAAGTGGAACTTTAACAACTTTTCAGCTAGCTTACACTGGCAGCCAGAAACAAGTATCTATGATCCATTGTCCGTATGATAATCTAAACAAAGTTATTTTTACACCAACAATCTAAAACATGTATTTAGCGATCTGCGTCTGTACAACATACAACTGAGAGTCTGGTACTCGAGCATGTTGACGTCTAAAATGGCAGCTCTCCAGCTCTGCAGGTGGATGTTTCTCCCTCTGCTCTTTTCTTTTGTTATTCAGGACGGACTGTGAGCAGGTGAAGCCTCACTGTCTGATCAGGAACAAAATAATTGGCCACTGTCTTACTTCCTGTTATCCTAACTGTCTTGTTAGCTTCAGATAGTTTGTCCTGTTGCAAGGTGAAATTTTCTCTCTCCACCTAAACGTGTTGCTGAAACTTGTTTTGAACAAAGTGTTGTTATATTTCTGTCACCGTGACTTTTCCTGCTCAGCTCTTGTCAGCCTGCTGTGGTGTTCATGTTCCTTCAGATTCAGCAGTGTAAAGTTCAGCAGTGATCAAAGTTGTTCTGTAACTTGTAACGAGAGGAAGAGTCTTGGTTTAAGACAGTTTTCCCCATCTTTAAATGTTCCTGTGGAGATGATGCAGTTTGAAGCTGAGAGTTAATCGTATGCTGAAGCACAGCTCGTCACTTTAAACTGATGAACCTGCTGCTTTTCTTCCTCTGCTGTTTTTCCACTCTAATCCAATCCTATTGATTATCTCTCCTCCTCATCTCCCTCACTGATGAAGAGACACTGTTAATGTTGGCCCTCTGGTTACAGCAGCAAGGTAATGGAAAAGCAGTGAGATGAAACTTATCGTCTCATTTCTGTTAAGTCATGACTCTGTCCTGTTTGAGCAGGTTTGTTCTCATCTCATTAGATCACAGCTCATTTTTTAATCCAGTTATAACAGTGGTCAAAAAGACTTTAAACTCAAACTGTTGTAGTTTAGGCTCTTTGTCCCGACCCATCTACCCTCTGGTCCGTCCATCAGTCCATTCCTCCATCTACCTGTTGACTGTCTCTGGACTTGAGGACACTGAGTGCCTTATATTGAAGAGTCATTATCATATTGTCCGCAGCTTCTCACCACAGAGCGTTGTTTACTCTTTGTCTCTGCTCTGCATTGTTTACTTCTATAAATTTATTCCACCTAAAAACCAAACGGTAATTACCCAGTCTTTAATGTCCTTTAATCCACTTAAAGCAGAGAGCAGCTGATGGTCTGTGTGTGTGTGTGTGTGTGTGTGTGTGTGTGTGTGTGTGTGTGTGTGCGTGCGTGCAGTCAGTGTTGGTTCTCCAAACAACATGGATGACTTCACGTTTCCTGAAATGTTATTATTTATGTAGCAGTATTGTTTTTCTTTCATGGATTCACAAACGTGAAGCAGCAGAAAGACAAATTCAGACATTGATCCATTTTATTTTCTGGCTGCTGCTCCTCCTCCTCCTCCTCCTCCTCCTCCTCCTCCTCTCCTCCTTAAGTGAGTGGAATAATTGGTCCCACAGAATAACAGTCGTATGAAGCGTTCATAAATCATAAGATGTCACTTTATGTAGGTGAGCTGCTGCACTGTCTCTGTCCACGCTGCTGACTGGGAGCAATGATCAACTCACTGCATGTTACCTCTCTCAGGATTTTAACACACATTCAAACAACACTAATAAATATTCTCAAATATATAATCCAACACATGAAGGACTGTCGTCACAGCTCTGATGTTTCCAGGTGTCACTGTAGAGAGTGATGGGACCATATCTGCTGCACTTCCATTCATAGATTTAAATCAGGGAACAGACTTGGACTTGAATCTGATGGAGGTGGACTCTGCGTCTGCTCCATCTGACTGTCAGATCTAAAACATATCAAACATTGTTCTATAATTAATGTCACATTTTCACTGGTAGATTTCTGAGTCAGTATTTGTGGTTTTGATAGTGATGAAACATGCTGTATAACAAAATGATTCCCATTATGGATGATGGCTGATTGTTATCTTCCACTGTGCTCAAGCTGCCATCTGCCCACATATCACTCCCTGAAGACAACTGTCTGTGGGAAACACTGAATATTCACGAGTCATGATTCAAAACTTTCTGTCTTCCTCCTCCTCCTCCTCCTCCTCCTCCTCCTTCTTCCAGTCTGTACCTGAACAGTTTAATATAAGCTCAGCACAAACAGTGTGTGTTTGGTAGATTATTTCTTTGTTGTAACAATGCTTCTTGGCAATAAATCTTATACTGTTGGAAAGCCTGTTTATGTCCCTTTTACATGGTGCCAAGACATGTTGGCAGTTTAACAATTTATTGATTTAACAAACAGGAGCCTCAGTAGCGTGTGGAAGAACCAGACACAGCCACAGCAGCCTGGCACCTCCTCCTCATGCTGGTCACCAGCCTGGTCACACACTGCTGTGGGTTGTGTTGGTCACTCTGGCACGAACAGCACGTCCAGGCTGATCCCACTAGTGTTCAGTGGGGTTGAGGTCAGGACTGCTGGCAGGCCACTCCATCCTCTCCACTCCCACATTCTGGAGGTAGTCTCTGATAAACCTGCTCTGTGGGGGCGAGCGTTGTCATCTTGGAGGATAGAGTTCAGTCCCAGACTGTGGAGACATGGGATTGCCACTCTCGATATCTCTCTGCATTGAGATTGCCTTCAATGATGACGAGCCTCGTTGTTCCAGTGAGGGAGATGCCGCCCCACACCATCACACTGCCTCCACCTAAAGATGTTACTCTATCAGTGCAGCACTCAGCAGAGCGTTCTCTGTGTCTTCTCCACACTTTGACCCTACGATCCAACTGCTGTAGGCAGAATCTGGACTCATTGCTGAACATAACGTTCCTCCACATGTTCAGGTTCCAGTGCACGTGTTGCTGACACCAGCACAAACGGGCCTGATGGTGAAGGGCAGTCATGGCAGGCCTCCTGGCAGCCCTGTGAGACCGGAGATTGGCTGCGTGCAGTCTGTTCCTGATTGTCTGGGCAGAGAGCCGTCGGCCATTTTGTCCTGCAAACCTTGACTGCAAATCTGTAGAAGACTGTCTACGGTTCCTGAGTGCTGACAGGATGAGGAAACGATCTTCTTGGGACGCCCACTTCACAGCCTGTCTCTGACATCCCCCGTTATATGGAACTTGGCCTTCAGTTTGCAGATGGTACCAGGGCTCACTCCAAATAATGCAGCAACTTGGTTTTGCAGAACACCAGCTTAAAGTTGTCCTGTCACACGGGCCCTATCCAGATCAGTCAAACGTGGCATGCTGATTCTTGGAGCAGACACCAACTGACCACTGTAGCAGGGCCCATGCTCACAGGTGCACCTGGAGGACCAGGAGCTCAAAACAAGAGTCAACAGCATAATAAAGCTGTTTGGTTTGGCAGAGAAGATTTGACAAAGTTTTCATGAGTACAACCCACGTACTGAGCTCTGCTGCTCATCCCACAAAGTAATGATTCTTACAATTGTGGCACCAACAAAGAAATAATCTAGCAAACACAAATGTCCTTACTGTTTGTGCTGAGTTTATTTCTTCATGCTCTGCACAGACTACGTGCTCTGTAAAGGTCCAGAGGTTCAGAGAAGCTCTGTGCTGTTTTATTGTTGGCTGCACTGCCTGATGATGTTTCTGTCTTTGTGTTGCTGCTGACGTGTTGATGATAAAAACAGTCCAGAGGCAGCATCTTGTCGTTTGGCACTCATTGTTGTGAATTAGTGATAATCACTGTGATTCACAGTATCATTATCACCACAGCACCAAACTGTGAACCTACATGATGTCTTTCTACAACACATTTGTTTGCTGTTTTATCATCACTGCTGTTGTTTGGCACAGAAGCTTTAATGAGAGGAAACTCAGTGGAGGAATTAAATGAGACAAACTCTCATTTTCAAATCACTTGTCCTCCATAACAAACACAGGGCTTCAGATACAGAATATTTATGTGTGTGTTTACCAGCTGATACTGTTGTTGTTCTTTGCAGCCGTAAATACACACTGAACTTTCAATCTCATTTTTCACCGTACGTCAGATATAATTATCTCAGCGAGCAACTATCCCCTCATTTTACTGGCGATATAGAAATGTGACCTCTTCCCAGTAAACAGCTGATTTTACAGCCAGGCTGTTTGGTGGCGTTCATGTCGTCACAGACGTGTTTTCAGTCAGTGTCTCCTCACAGTAACTGTCTGTCAAAGCTGCTCTGTGATTCTCTGCTCTGCTCCATTGTTACAGTTTTAATTCTGTTCTTAAATTATCCAAGTGCAGTCAGAGAATAAAGTCCCACATGAAAATGATTTTATTCTGTGTCCCGTCATTTATGAGCCGGCCACATTTAAGCTCTTTGTAGACCGACACAATACAAGGAGAAGAAACTGTTCAGCTTTACTCACCAACGTGTCATCGACCTGCTCTCTGCCAAATAATCCAGCCATGTAATTATCCATTGATGAAATTTAATCTCACAGTTTGATCCTCCTAAAGCTCCTCCTCCTCTCCTCTTCCTCTTCCTCTTCCTCTTCCTCCTCCTCACTTCAGGGTTCGAGCAGCCACAGACAATCAGGGCCAATTAACAGCAGTTTCAGATTAAGTGCCAATATGTAGACTTTGTTCTGCTTTGTCCCGCCGTACTGACGAGACAATGACATCACCGGACCAAAAAGCGTGCATGGCGACTCATTAAAGCTCACGACTGCAATGAGCAACACTTTCCTCTTAAACTAGTGACGTCAATGGTGGAAAACAAATAATCCAGTTTATCCAGTAGCTGTGTGGGTCGACGTGTTGATGGTTAATTGACTGTATTTTACTGTGTGCGTCTGTTAATACTTGTTTGGCTCGTTAACAGGAGGCGTCTCGTAGCCTATATTGTTGTGTGGCGTTCTTCATGAGTGTATTATAGCAACTGGCTATCAGCTTTGTCCTGCTCCAAACTATCGTTATTGTATCGGCCATTAAAGATCCACTATCAGTCGACCTCTACAAATAACTGTCCCTGTTTAATATTTGAAGCCACATGTTAGTGTGAATCTATTCATGATGACATCAGACAGATGCTGATATATATTAGATATATGTCCAAATATGGAGATCCTGCACCTGTATACATCATCACAAAGGTGCAGAGTGACCACAGGAATAATCCCAACAGGAGGCGGGGTCAGCTCCCAGTATGGGACATTAATTATTCCAAAATCTGTGAACAGAGACAGTGAGTTGTTTAACAAGGTGTTGATGGATCTTAGTTTGGGATCAATATATGAAAACCAGGAATCCTGACGGCTCGACCACATGGGACATGACAGCAGTTCAGGAGATTATTGAGACCTGATTATTAACACCTGATGACGTGTTGTCACGTCTTTAGATGAACACACATCATTGAATAAATGAAACACATGTCACTGGTCTTTATGTGATGATGAAGATGAAGATGATGTGCTGTCACATCTCCTGTCAGGTGAGACATCATGAAGGACTGAGGACTGATTACAGTGACTGAGATGACGTCACAGATACGTAACGCCTTAAGTTTCTGCATTGCTCCTTTAACAGAACAACTTCCTGTTTGCGTCGTCGACATTTTTATGGTCATTTACATGAAACTGTTTCATTGCCCTGAATGACTCCAGTGTTCCCAGCACAGATGTCCTTACCTGAGGCTGCTCACACAGTCTGAACCAGAGTAAAGTTATTAATCTCCTCAGCAGGATGTTTACTCAGGTGATGAGGCTGAGTGCCTTGCCTGAGGGCACAACAGCAGGAGTCTCAGTAGTAAATGATCAGTAACATAAAGGACTGTTGTTCCGTTTTAAAGAACCCACACTGACTCACTGTGGTGTTTGAAATCAAACATTGACCTCAGCTTCACATTTGGCTCCTTGAATGTTGTCCAAACGCTCCTGTAAAAAGGAGAGACAGGGAGCAAGAGGACAGGAGGGTGTGTGACTGAGAGACAGAGACACTTTAATGAGGTGAAGAGGAAATCCTCCCCGATACACTTTGGACCACTGAACTAGAATGTGTGAATGAATCAGCAGCTCTGTCTTTGTGTCGTCTGGCTCTGGTCCTTGAATCAGTCCTGCTGACTCAGGATTTATTCTGTGACTCAGCAGCTGGATAATGAATGTGGAAACTAAAGGAGCAGCCAGTCTAAATGTCAGGTGTGTGTTTTTGTAGAGGTGGAGCAAACCTCTCTAGATGTTTTTATTGTGTTGAGTTCAGGGCAGTCAGAGTTAATGTCAGAGCTTTTAGCACTGCACCTCCTCACTCCTCCTCTCACCTGCTGCGCTCAGGTCACACCTGCTGATGCATGATAATCCTTTTAAAACATTCTCACATCAGTCTGCTTTCAGTCTGATTTCTGGTGTAAACTCTCAGAGTTTGGTCCTGTTAGAGACGTCTAAAGCAGGTGTCTGATCCAAACAGAATAAGACTTCTTCAGGCTTTTAGTCCCACAGTGCAGAGTCAGGCAGTGAATGACACTTTATTCCACGTCTACATTCAGTCTGCTGATGGTTATCAACACCAGACTGCAGACAGGAAGTGTTACACACACTAAACGTTCCCTTGACAAATTCCAAACTGATGTAATTTCAGTTTGGAACAATGAACCTGAGAAAGAAAAGTCCACTGAGTGATTGAGAAGCTTTATTCAAATGATGATTTGCCCACATGAAGGTCCAAAAGCTCTCAGCACTTTAATTAGATCTCTCTCAGTGTTGTTCTGTGTTCCATTTTAATCATGTTCATTAGAACTGTTTCAGGAACACCTTAAGTAAGGAAGTGAAGTGTGTTATTGTGTGTCCATGTGCAGTGAGCAGTGACACACACACACTTGTATGCTGAGTGTGTTTCTCAGCAGTCATCATCAGGGGCTGTAAATGTGATGTCTTAGACAGATGATAGAAACCTTCATACTGTGAGTCACATATTAATCAAACAGCTGCATCAACTGTTTCCTGCTAAATGCTCAGCTCATCTTTAATTCTGTGCTAAAGCAGTAATGAGGCTTTTAATATTCTACAATAAAGTGTGTTTGACATGATTAAAGGATGAAGAGGCTCTGCTGCTCTTCAATATGAAACAGTCCATGTGAGGCCAACAGGCTCCTTCAGAGTCACACTGACCCTCCTGTAAGTGTTGGCACGTTTATGACACATGTCACATGTTGCTGCTGTCCTCATGTCTTTCCATTCAAGCAGCTGGATCTGTAGGACTGGAGTGTCCTCATGAAATATGGAGTCAACATCAATGTTACGCTCTAAAATCTCACAGTCTGCTTTGTGTTGTTGGTTCAAAGTTTCCAAACTGTGAGATTGGAGCTCACAATCTTTCTGTTGTTTCTATGATGGATGATTTTCCTCCTTAAGAGGAGGAGACGACACACACACTGTAACAGTGGCTTTATAATGTAGTTTGCATTTCTAGGGTTTGATGATGTGTTGATGTCTTGGAAACATTGGACTGTCAGCAGCTGGTTTGTTCTGGAGAAATGTTTTTACTTTAAATGTCTTTTATTGTGTTTCAGTGTTTGTGATTATATATTTATCTCAGAGAGAGACAGCAGCAGAGGCTCGTACACCAGTCACACAGCAGCTTGTAAAGCATCAACTCACTCTCTTCAATAGAAGATAAATACTGACAACTGTCGGACGCATCAGTCTAGTTTGAAAGTATCAGCGAGGCTCAGGTGACTTTGTCAGCACTCTTGGAGGGTTACAGTTTCCAAATATTCTGCGCAGATCACGAGTTCAGACCAAAAGCTTCAGCTGTAACACTCCTGTATTCAGCCCAGACACAGCTGACAGCATCATGTTGGGACTTGATTAAAATGTGCTGAACAAACAACAAAGACTGAATCAATTAAAGCTGCAGGCAGAATGGAGAACGCAGTCATGATTCGTCATGTTTTTGTTCACATATCGACCACAGCGTGTCAGTGTCAGGTATATCAAAAGATAAGTGTCTGAAAAGCCGTACTTCCTGTTGCCAGTGGGTGGCGCTATGTGTTTGACTGAATATTGTCATATAAATGTGTTCAGGGCGGGACTGTTATCAAACATGTGACGTGTGGTGCAGATCGGACCATTCACACACAAGTTATAGGAATTTCGTGTTTCATGGCGAGACATCAAAACTTGATGCCACGCCACGGCCACACCGTTAAGTGCTGACCAAATCTTTTAATGACCTTCAATAACAGAGTTTTCTGGACGGTACACACCAGTTTTGAGGTGAATTTGATGATGTCAGCAGGAGTTCATTAAAATGTGAAGCATGGAAAACTCCAAAATTAACCAGGAAATTCAAAATGGCCGACTTCCTGCTGGGTTTGGCGTATGGGTCACAAAGGTCTGAGGTGTATTTTTCCCAGTTTTGACAAGATTCTGGTGAATTTGGTCGCAGATGTACGTCAAAGTATAAAACATGACATTTCCTGTTGCCAGTAGGTGGCGCCATAATTATTACTAATTATTGGCATGTAGATGTGTTCAGGGCGGGACTGTCATCAATCCTGTGAAGTTTGGGGCAGATTGGACCATGTATGCTGGAGTTACACACTACTTCCTGTTTCATGGCGAAACACGTAAGTTGGACGCCTCGCCACAGTCACACGGGGCGACGAAAACTGAAGCTTTTAATAAATTCTAATCATCAAGATCTTCTGATGGGACACACTAAAGTTTGAAGTCAACTGGATAAAATCTGTAGGAGGAGTTAGTTAAAGTACGACCCCTGGAAATGTACAAAAATTACACTAAAATTCAAAATGGCCGTCTTCCTGTTGGGTTTAGGGTACGGCTCCAAGAGACTTTTTTGTAAGTCTTGGGTTTTTACAAGTGCCTACCAAGTTTAGTACGTGTAGATGACATCAGCATCAGGGGCTGCTTTGTCAAAGTTTTGTAGGGGGCGCTACTGAGACATTTTTTTTCACCTGAGCATGAAACCCTGATGACGTGTGTGCAGAGCTTGATGAGTTTTTGAGGATGTTAAGGATGTGGTGCTGGGGCCCTGATAAGAGCCGTCACAGTGATCTTTCTCTCAGAGCCTTTACAGAAGCTTTTCCAGCAGCACATAAGAAGCTGCCTGTGTTTCTGTTGTTGTGTCTTTGCTCTCTCCTGTCAGAGAGGCTGTGAGTGCTGCTCACTGTTGATGTTCGGACATGTTGGATTGTTCTGGACTACAATATGTAAAGTACAAACCAGTGTGCTGGCTGCTGTGCCACAGATGTGGACAGGCTCTGCTGCTGTGATGATAAGGGTCATGCTGGCTGTGTTGTGGGTTTGGCCTCAGTGTCAGGAGACGCTTCAGGAGAGGATGTGATGCACAGAGAGGTGGAGAGAGACGCAGCAGGCAGGAGGCCAGGAGAGAGACACACAACATCACTGACTGCACACAGAACACACACACTGTCTGTGTTTGTACTGTGGATCAGAGAATCATTTCACTGCAACAGTTTTGGATTCATTTGTTGTTTGTTAGAATTCTGTTGAAGCTTTTGGTGAAGTTGGACTTGTTTGATGAGACAGACGAACAAACAGAAGTAAAGAGTTTGTGTTTCCTGTTTCGTCCCAGTCGTCTAATACGAAGCATAAACAGGACTTTAGAGATGAAAGAATAATATGATGATAACTTCTGTATGTTTCACACAGACACAGAATTATAGTCTGCACAGAGATGGTGGCAACAGGTCTGTGACAGAGTTGTGACATGTGACAGTAGGAGAAGCTCAGGTGTGATTAATACAAATGAAGTGAGCTGCTTCGGTCACAGGGTCCTGGTGTTGTTCATGCTGGCTCACTCACAACAGAACAGAGCCGCCACTGCTGTTTACTGTCATCTGATATCCACTTAATGCATGTGGCTCAATCCTTTTCCATGCTTGGGCTTTTTCCAATTTCCAGATTAACCAAAACAATCATGTTGGTGACTGTAATTACAGCCTTTTGTTCAGTAAACAATCGACTGTAGAAACAGTAAAACCTGCAGTTTGTTTGCTGTATGTTCACAATAATGTCTCAATGCTGGAACAGCACAACATGGACGTTCAGTTCAAGCTATAAAACACAGAATCCAGTGATGAAACCAAAACTGAAAATACCAAGACCAGTGAGAAATATAATATTGGTGCCGCTGAGAGACGAGAAGACAATTCATTAGACGGAACAATTCCAGTAGCTCTAACAAAGACACAGGCTGCCATGGAGAGAGACAGGCAGAGACAATCACTCGTTACCAGTCTTGGACGTTGTCTCTTTAGGACGCCCTTCAGCTGACAGATGGATGTCTGTGCTCGTTCATCTTTGACCTCTGACCTGAGCCACAATAAAGCCGTTAGCCTCCAGTAAAATACAACATGAGCTGATCAGAGCTGCCAGCTCCCTGACTGAGTGACTGAGGGTGGAGAGGGACTGTGGGGGACAGAGGTGGAGTCCAACGGAGGGATAAGAGACGGGAGGAGGTGAAACTGATAGAACACATCCTGTGGATGTGCTGGGATGCATCGTCAGTGATGTATCCTGGGGTCATCGGGTGTTTGGGGTCGACCCAGCCGGGGGTGATCAGTCCCCGGCTTGCATCCCAGCAGCAGGTGACCACGGGGCCTCCCTCCTCAGCCAGAGCCACCTAGTGGCTCTCTGTGGCATTGATGACATTCTTGATGGCCCTCCTCTTCACCAGCCCCACTATCCCCAGCTGTGTGAAGACTCTGCAGAGTGACCCACCTGCAAAGCCCCGACATCCCACCTGGACAGGCTCACAGCAGGTACTCCAGCCCTGCCTCCTGCACTGCTCCGTCAGCTCCTGGTACTTGGTGCGTTTTGGCTCTTGGGCTCCATCCGTGCGCTCTTCCCAGGGTTCAGTGAGTTCCACCATGATCAGAAAAGATGACCATGATGATGCGACGTGTTCTGGAACCTGCAGCTGCTCGACGAGATCAGCTCTCAGTCAGTCGGCTGCTGAGGCGAGGAGGCCAGTTACTGATCTTAGTTGTGGGATGTTTTTCTCTCCAGCCTGAACAAAGGTGATGATTGTCTTTGGGCGATGGTGTCTGCTGGTGGTCATGGCTGAGGCTACTGTTGATCATGCCGCTAGCGGTAGCGGCCTTCTGTGAGGGCCTTTGGGCAGCGACTTAAGATGCATTCAAGAGATCCTCTTCCTGAGCACAGAGCACAAGATGGTGTTTCACTCTTGCCCCAGACGTGGAGATTTGATGGGCTAGGTAGAGCGTCGTACACAGCCTGGATCAGAGATCGGACTCTGAAGTCGTCTGCCTGCAGGATGTGATCCCATGTGATCTTCAATACAAACACACAGTGACAGAAACTAAACTCTGTGTTGTTCATGATCCAGTTACAGTCCCCAGTCGTCTCAGGGCTTCAATATGTTTCTGTTTCAGCAACAAGCAGTGAAGGATAAAGGATTCTGATGTTCTGTCACTTTACAGGAAACTGAAGATTCATCAGCCTCAGTCATTTCAGCTGTATTCACATTCTGTGGGGACCTGTGAGTTTGAAACGCCACATTTCATCTCTGTCCAGTCAGATTGTGAAGCAGAGTCTCACCTGTCTGTCTCAACATGTCTTTAAATAGTGTTGCTCCCTGACATGAAGGACTCATGACTGACTGTGTTTGATGTGTCAGGACAGTGTGTCCTCTTCTCTGTCCAACACAGCAGCACGTGTGGACACTGTGTGTGTCCCAGCCAAGGTTCACTCTCCACAGGTTGAATGACATCATGATGTCAGTGTCGGGAGAGGCTCCAGCAGTGGACGCAACACAGCAGGCAGGAGGCCAGGAGAGACAGGAACATGACACAGTCCACTGCCAAGGTTACACACCAACACAGCTACACACACACTGCTGGTTGCCAGAGGTTAGTAAACTGGCTGGTAGAAACATTTCCACCTCTGAACCAACCAGCTGGCATTAACAGCCTCTCGCCACGGCCGAGGACGAGGAGCAGCCTGTGACAGCAGGAGAGGACAGGATGGGGACAGTGAGGGAGCAAAGAGACATGATCTGTCCCAGAGGTAAAGATACAAGACAGACACAGGCAGTGATGGAGGATTAAAAGACAACCAGAGGACAGAGACTGGAGAGACAAGAGAGAGACAGAGGGACAAAGAGGAATCAGAATCAGAATACTTTATTGATCCCCAGGGGAAATAGTTTTCGTTACAGGTGCTCCTTACAAGTGTAAAAGAAGAAGATATAGTGCAAAACGAAGAAAATATAAGAAATATAAGAAGATAATTTACAAAATATACAGGAACCTTTAGGAGACGCTGGTGGACAGATGTGCAGGTGATGTGTTTTATGGAGCTCTTTGCAGTGGTCTGACAGATAACCCTCGGCTGTGCTGTGATCACTGTATTCATCTGATATCCTTCTGGCTTCCTGCCTCGGGGTTGGACAAACATAAACCAGTCAGCTGTTGCTCCTCAGTGACGTCTCCTCTGAGACCTGAACACACATCTGAAGTCTGGTGCTTCAAAACCTTCATCACAGCAGCTGTGATAAGTTGTGACGTCACTTTTCCTTTTATGTAACACTAAAGGTAGAGCTTCATATTTGTGCTGTTTGTCAGAAGAGTTTGAACTCCATAGAAAAGTCAGTGTTTATTTATTCTGAAATATTGTTGATTATTGATTTAACTTTCTGACATCTCTGAACTTTCTGAAAAGAAAAGTACAAAGTGAAGTTATAAAAAAGAGAAAATGAAGTCAGGTGATGTTGGTAAGATGTGATTTTCTCCTCTTGAGGAGAGAAGACATGAGGAGGAAGGAGACAAAATGAGGCTCTGAGGAAGGAAGGTGAGAGCAGCTGGAAGAAGGGAGATGTGAGAGAGGTGTGTAGTCTGCTGTGTGCCAGACGATATGAGTCTCCTCTCTGGTCGTGTGGGTGACAGGTCTCAGTGTCTCCCAGAGGGAGACGCAGCTCAGCCACCAGGAAGAAGAAACACAATCTTTTAGCTGGGATAATGGTTCAACACTTGAATGATACGCTTCTGTCTTTACCCAGTCATTTCTCTTCCTCCAGTACCTCTGTCGTCCTAAATGTGGAACTATTTCTGTTTCTTACTGTGTAAAAGTTTCTGTTCTGGACCAGCAGGAAGACGTTTATAAGTCATCAATACAAACCACCGATCCTCCTCCACTGCTGATTGACATGGGAAATTAAACTCAGTGAGAGTGGGCTGTGTTGGAGATTGGACTTGGCAGGAGCTTAACTCAGTGGACCATGTAATGAGAGAAGGTACAGAAATATGAAACATGTTGTAAAGACGATGACGTCACTTTATTTACTTTTTCTGTGACTCGTGAATACAACAGATATTATTTGTGTTTCTTGAGTTGTAAACACAATGTGAAGTCGCTCTTTTGTACAAGTTTTATACAAACATAGAGAACACATAAGAGTTAAGTGTACATCACTGGTGAAATCAACGACTTTAATTCTGTTGATCCTTTTTCCTACTCGTACAAAAAACAAACCACCTGCACAATAACTAAGAATACAGTGTGTGTCATTTTCTCTGTGCACTGGGCTGAAATATTATCTGTAATGACTCAACTACCAGCCTGAGATCACATCACTGCAGCCCTTTATAAACACAACTGAAAATAATGTTATTTATTTATTTCGTCTTTTTAAAACATTTTTTGGCATTGCACAGCTTTTACTACGATACACACATTTACAGTTGTGACGAGAAAAGAAAAGCAACATGAGATGAATTCAGACATTTCGACCAATCAGACGTAGTCGCACATGCCATTACATTCACTCACAACAGAAACAATGATGAAAGATGAATCATCACACACTGGTCTTCTTAATCTGAGATACTTCATGCAGGTAGGAGATGAATAACTTGGTTCCCTCAATATAGTTGTAGCGGCTCATTTTCTCATTCTGGGAGTGCATCCCGTCATCAAAGCCTCCGATGGGCACCATGACGATGCTTTTCCCCGTCACATCCTGGAAGGTTCTGGCGATAGGGATGGTCCCGCCCTCACGGATCAGATCAGGCTCCATGTTGAAAACTCTCTTGACAGCAGCCTTCCCAGCCTCATAGAGAGGATGCTGAGTGTCAGCCAGCCAAGGCCTGGCCCCGATCACCATGGTGACTTTCAGCTTATTAGGACTCTTCCGCTTGGCAAACACTGAGTGAAGGTAGTCTGTTACCTGTTTCTTGACCATAGCAGGGTCCATGTTGGGAACTTGTCTGATGGAGAACTTAGCGGTGACCTTAGCAGGGATGACGGTCTTTGTGCCAGGGTCAGAGAAGGCCCCCTCAATGCCATGGATGGAGACGGTGGGGTAGCGCCACATGTGGGCCAACAAGTCCACCGTATTGTTGTACATGAGCTGGTTGACACCGATCTTGTTCTTGTAGTCGTCGATGTCAAATTCAATGTCCTGATACATTTTCCATTCCTCATCAGAGAGGGGAGCCACGGCGTCCCTGATCCCAGGAATCAGGATCTTACCGCTGGGGTCGATCAGCGTGTCAAGAATGCCGATGAGGTCAATCATTGGTTCGATCACAGTGCCTCCATAAACACCAGAATGTAAGTCCTGTTTAGGTCCTTCAACCTCAGCAAAGAAGTAGCAGTTGCCTCTGGTGCCGTAGGTGAGGGCAGGTCGTCTGCTGAGCCAGGCGGTGTCTGAGATGATGATGTAATCTACGTCAGAGAAGAAGGTGTCTCTCTGGGCCAGGATCATGGCGTCCAGGCCGTTAGAGCCCGTCTCCTCCATACCCTCAATGACAAACTTCACATTGACTGGCAGCTCCATATTGAGGGCCTGGTAAGCCTCCACAGCATGGATCCAGGCTAAAACTGGGGCCTTGTTGTCTGATGCTCCTCTTCCATACAGGTCACCATTGATGTCAGTCAGGTTGTAGGGATCTGTTGCCCAGCCGTCCTCTAGCTTTGCTGGCTGGACGTCCACATGACCGTAGACACACACTGTGTGTTTGTCTGTGTCGTTGCCAAACTGAGCCGTCACCACTTTAGGCAACGCTAACATCTGTCCGTCAGGAAGTTCTTGTTCTCCGATGTCCACCAGCTCTACAGTCCCTCCCATCAGCCTCAGCTTCTGAGCCACCATCTCCATCATGCGGTGTAGGTCTGGTCTCTTCAAGACGTTGCTGGAGTCACTTTCAATTGCAACCCAGTCCCGCAGAGCCTCCACATATTCTTCTTGATGGCTGTCAATGTACTGTGCGAGCTCTGTGTACTGGAAGGCATGGACAGTAGAGATGACGAGCAGAATGGAGGACAGGACTGGAAGATTCATCTTGTCTCTGCTGAGCGGTGTGTAACAGTCTCCTAGGGCAGGCACACTGTGGCCCTGTGTTGTTGTCTGGACATTTATATACCCGCCCCTCGTGACACACTCCTACTGGACCCCGCGGTCACACAGTCAGACATTTCCTGACACAGTGCCAAGACCGCTGACATTTATTTGCAGACAGGTACGTTCATTGCTCTTAATCTATTGATCCCGCTCCATGAATGCACCCTGGGGTTCAGCAGGAACAAAAGCAGCATGATGAAATGAACAAAGTCCTGTTGGTTGTGTTTTGCAATGTTGATCCAGGAGCATGTCCTACTTGGCAAAATAACGTAGTGTGATAGTCTGCATCTCTTGCTGTATGGTGTGGGTGCAACGTGGTGCAGAGTTGGTTGAAGCAGGTCATCCGGGTCGATTGGTTGTGATATTCCAGTTGATATGGTTCAGAAAAGAGGTTCATTCCATGGAAAAAGAAGTGCAAGTGTGTGTGTGCAATCTGGCAGCTTAGGGCAGCCATCTTGGATCTCAGGTTCAGGTTACTTTATTTGTACCCGTAGGTAGATTTGTTCTGCAGTAAGAGCATTGAACACAGAACAGAAGACATCAGGCCGCACAAAAACAGGACATAGAAACATAAAAGACAAGTACTCAGAAGGCTGACTGATCAGGATTTGCAAAAGCAGGGAGTAAAACCAAAAATAGAAACCATGAAGGTTATTAAAAAACAAACTGCTGGAGTGCCACGATAAAAGACCTGATTAAGAACATGGTGCAAGGGACAATAAATAGTTAAGACAAATCAAAACTTCCAAAGATGGTTAAGAATAATAAATAAATAAATAAATAAGAAGATTGTTCAAAATAAATGACTAAGACTTGTTTAGAAGAGCAATTGCAGCAGGAATGAAACTGTTGAAACTGTGAAACTTAGACCTCGGGACCTTAAGTCTCCCACCAGATGGAAGGGGTTGAAATTCACAGTACAGAGGATGGGAGTCATCATTACAGATGGAGCTGGCTATTGGCTGTAACTGACTGGTATACTGTGACTCTGGGCTCAGCTGTGACTCTCCAATCAGCCGACTCTGGTTCAGTGAGATTCTGTCTTTCAGAGGCAGAATTCCAAACCATGACACAAGAGAAAAGGCTCAAACAGATTCAATAAAGGCACGGTAAAAGAGTGTCATCACGGTTTGGTCAATGTGGAAACGAGACAGCTTCCACAGACAGAACAGACGCTGGTGCCCTTCCTGCTCACCGCTTCACAACTTTCTTTAAAACTCAGTGTGGAGTCAATGATAGTCCCGAGGTATTTATAGGATTGCACGTTTTCAACAGTTTGTCCCTTGATGATAGTGGTTTCATGTGTAGCGGCTCTCCTTCTAAAATCAGTGGCCACGTCTTTTGTTTTTGATATATTAAGTTCTAAAAATGAATCCTCACACCACTGAACAAAGAAGTCAATGGCTGCTCTCATTTCCCTGAAGCAGACCGACAACCACAGACTCATCTGAATTTCTGAACGAACCAGGTTTTCAAAGATTTTCATAACGACTGAGGTTCAGGCAATCGGTCTGAAGTCATTCAGTATTTTGGGACAGCTTGATTTGGGGACTGGGACAACGTCAGCATCTTCCCAAATTTTTGGAACATGCTGCGTTTCTAAGGATCATTAAAAATATGGTGGAAAACTGGACTCAGTGCTAATGCACAGGATTTTAGTAGGCGACCACAGATATCGTCTGGTCCGTGACTTTTGTTTACCTTTGTGTGGTAGAAAGCTTTTTCAACATCTTTCTGATTTACAGAGAAGTGCTGATTATCGCTCAGTTTGACTCTTAGTTCCTGTGTTTCTTTGCTAAAATCATCCATGTTAAAACGATTGTAAAAGCAATTAAGAGCATCAGCAAATTCGGCATCGGAGCTAAAACCATTTAAAGTGACAGTAGTACCATTATTTGTGTTCTGGAGACCAGCAGTAATTTTCATGCTGGACCAAGCTGAGCCAAGGTTATTAGAGGCCATCTTGTTCTCCAGCTCGGCTTCATAGCTCTGTTTTGCTCTGAGGATCTCTACTTTGAGTTCCTCAGTGGCTGTGTGTAAATCTGATGCCTCTCCTTGCTGAAAGGCTAATTTCTTTTTCTTTATAGAAGACTTGACAGATCTGGTGACCCACAGCTTATTATCTGGGGAGACAGACTGCAGTTTCTGTACAACATCAAAGATTGTGTGGGAGGCAGAGGCAGCGTTTGCCTTTGGGTGGATGTGTACAGTCGTTATAAACAGTTGAGGAAACTCACGGGGCAGGTAAAACAGACGTTACTACACAGACAGAAGTTCAACATCTGGATCACAGATTTGCTCTCTGACAGTCACAGAGCTGCAATATTGTTTGTTGACATACAGGCATACCCCACCTCCTTGTGTTAAAGAGTGCCACAGTATCTTGGCAGGTAGCTGCCACCCTCTCTTCAGCCTGTTTGAGCTCTTGAGCTTCGGGAGGCGCTGTAGAGTCCCTCTGGCACCCAGAAATGTATTTAAGAAGTCCTTCATCCCAAGTGCCATCAATGTCCTGAACTCAGCACAGTGACTGATGAGTTTTAGACCACAGACAGACAATGAGCTGATTTAATGTAGTCAGTGTTTTGTAATGACTCTATGTGCTCGTCTTACTGTTTGTCTGCTTTTTACAGTATTGTCTTTTATGTTTGCTGAGCTGAAGACAAACTTCCACCCACGTGTTTCAGAGTTGGGGGTCAGGCTTTGTATTGAAGTGAGACGCAGCTGAGATGCAACACTCAGACACCTGAAGTGAAGCCGACCAGTTATTTTTGAAGGTTTCCATCTAGCAGACCTGCAGGGTCGACAAAGGACACTCTACAGAGCGTACGTTCTCCCAGCTCCCCTGAATGTGCTTTGAGACTCTCTGTGAAACTGCAGTGGGAATGGGAGTTTGGGCTGCTCTGCTCACCTTGATGACATCATGACTCTCTCCTGGATATTTAACTCAGAAACTGATGGATAGATGAACTGCACGACAAAGTATCAGCAGAGATGTTCATTAAGGAGTTCAGCTTGGCCAAAACACCCATGCTCTGATGAAGCGTGCTGACACTGCAGGGATTGTAACACCAAGTCCTAACTGATGAATTTATTGTATCTTCAAAGTTTCTCCACTCACTGGCAGCTGTATAGAAACTGAAGTTAAATTAAGTTTTACACACTGAGAACTCTGAGAGATAAAAAAAAATGTAAATGGGACGATGGAGAAAAAAGTTTTTGTGCACCATTTATTCTTAGAGAGAGAAAATACTTTTATCAGTGTGAGTCGTACGAGGAGAGAAGCTCTCTGTGTCTCTCATATAAAGACATTTGATTTGGGGAGGAGACTGTGCACTCAGGACACATTAAAGGCCTTGTTACCATCACTCCTCTGTTTCAGTCCTCACTTTCTATTTTGCTTTCACCTTGGAAGACTGCCAACTTTTCAGAGCGATGTGAGATCCTCTGAACATGTTCTTCAATATAAATTCCCTCGATGCTTCTCCCTTATTTTCTCCCGTATGATATCAGCTGTTACTCAGTGTTGCATCAGGGCCTGTGCTTTTCTCTTATTCACTAGATTAGTTCCATACTTGAGGTCAGGATGCAAAGATTATGCTAATTTCACCAGCCAGCCGTGTTTTAAAATTGATATGTATTGTATGATTGCAGTCGGTCCTCCTGCTCTTTTCTTTCTGCTCCTCATATTAGAGATTCAGTTTAAAGAGCTTCAGTCAATTTGAGGTCTGACTGCTATTCAGCTGTAATAACCTGCACACTCAGTAGAGAAAGGTTATTTATGGCTCTAATACTTTTTGATGAGGATGCCTCTATCAGTCTAATGGCTCTGTCTGGGTCTGATGTCTCTGTGTGTCTGGCTGTGTCCTCTGTCTCAAAGAGGAAAAAGGATGTCTGGAGTCTGAACTGTGAAATGAATACAGTGTGTGTCATTTTCTCTGTGCACTGGGCTGAAATATTATCTGTAATGACTCAACTACCAGCCTGAGATCACATCACTGCAGCCCTTTATAAACAATAATGATACTGCGAGTATTTATTTATTTTATTCCGATTTTTTGTCTTTTTTTGGCATTGCACAGCTTTTACTACGATACACACATTTACAGTTGTGACGAGAAAAGAAAAGCAACATGAGATGAATTCAGACATTTCGACCAATCAGACGTAGTCGCACATGCCATTACATTCACTCACAACAGAAACAATGATGAAAGATGAATCATCACACACTGGTCTTCTTAATCTGAGATACTTCATGCAGGTAGGAGATGAATAACTTGGCTCCCTCAATATAGTTGTAGCGGCTCATTTTCTCATTCTGGGAGTGCATCCCGTCATCAAAGCCTCCGATGGGCACCATGACGATGCTTTTCCCCGTCACATCCTGGAAGGTTCTGGCGATAGGGATGGTCCCGCCCTCACGGATCAGATCAGGTTCCATGTTGAAAACTCTCTTGACAGCAGCCTTCCCAGCCTCATAGAGAGGATGCTGAGTGTCAGCCAGCCAAGGCCTGGCCCCGATCACCATGGTGACTTTCAGCTTATTAGGACTCTTCCGCTTGGCAAACACTGAGTGAAGGTAGTCTGTTACCTGTTTCTTGACCATAGCAGGGTCCATGTTGGGAACTTGTCTGATGGAGAACTTAGCGGTGACCTTAGCAGGGATGACGGTCTTTGTGCCAGGGTCAGAGAAGGCCCCCTCAATGCCATGGATGGAGACGGTGGGGTAGCGCCACCTGTGGGCCAACAAGTCCACCTTATTGTTGTACATGAGCTGGTTGACACCGATCTTGTTCTTGTAGTCGTCGATGTCAAATTCAATGTCCTGATACATTTTCCATTCCTCATCAGAGAGGGGAGCCACGGCCTCCCTGATCCCAGGAATCAGGATCTTACCGCTGGGGTCGATCAGCGTGTCAAGAATGCCGATGAGGTCAATCATTGGTTCGATCACAGTGCCTCCATAAACACCAGAATGTAAGTCCTGTTTAGGTCCTTCAACCTCAGCAAAGAAGTAGCAGTTGCCTCTGGTGCCGTAGGTGAGGGCAGGTCGTCTGCTGAGCCAGCCGCAGTCTGAGATGATGATGTAATCTACGTCAGTGAAGAAGGTGTCTCTCTGGGCCAGGATCATGGCGTCCAGGCCGTTAGAGCCCGTCTCCTCCATACCCTCAATGACAAACTTCACATTGACTGGCAGCTCCATACTGAGGGCCTGGTAAGCCTCCACAGCATGGATCCAGGCTAAAACTGGGGCCTTGTTGTCTGATGCTCCTCTTCCATACAGGTCACCATTGATGTCAGTCAGGTTGTAGGGATCTGTTGCCCAGCCGTCCTCTAGCTTTGCTGGCTGGACGTCCACATGACCGTAGACACACACTGTGTGTTTGTCTGTGTCGTTGCCAAACTGAGCCGTCACCACTTTAGGCAACGCTAACATCTGTCCGTCAGGAAGTTCTTGTTCTCCGATGTCCACCAGCTCTACAGTCCCTCCCATCAGCCTCAGCTTCTGAGCCACCATCTCCATCATGCGGTGTAGGTCTGGTCTCTTCAAGACGTTGCTGGAGTCACTTTCAATTGCAACCCAGTCCCGCAGAGCCTCCACATATTCTTCTTGATGGCTGTCAATGTACTGTGCGAGCTCTGTGTACTGGAAGGCATGGACAGTAGAGATGACGAGCAGAATGGAGGACAGGACTGGAAGATTCATCTTGTCTCTGCTGAGCGGTGTGTAACAGTCTCCTAGGGCAGGCACACTGTGGCCCTGTGTTGTTGTCTGGACATTTATATACCCGCCCCTCGTGACACACTCCTACTGGACCCCGCGGTCACACAGTCAGACTTTTCCTGACACAGTGCCAAGACCGCTGACATTTATTTGCTGACAGGTACATTCAGTGCTCTTAATCTATTGATCCCGCTCCATGAATGCACCCTGGGGTTCAGCAGGAACAAAAGCAGCATGATGAAATGAACAAAGTCCTGTTGGTTGTGTTTTGGAATCTCCAAGCAACCCCCCAGTTACATAAAAGTAGAGCAGCTTTTGTTCCACATTAGGCAGGTGTCCCGTTGTGCTGGACTTAACGTTGAGCTGCTTGTAAGCATTCCTAGTTGACGTGCAAGAACATTAGATTAAAACACTGAGACAGGTTTGTCTAAAAATATTTAACCTGTCACCTCTTCATGTTCATTGGATAAATTGACCGTGGTAAAAACTTCCTGTCTCTTTCTGTGTTTCCTTTTTTTATTGTGCAAGTGTGGGACAATACAAACTATGAAACAAGTTCAACTTGATGGTGTTTAAGGGGTGAAAGGTTCAAATGAGAGGGTTAATGTGCCTGATTATGTTCATATGAGTGTTGGAGTGTTTGTCTGTGTGGTAGTGTGGACGGGGTCTCTTGAGGGGGACTTAAGGTTGGGGATAGAGGTGAGAGAAGGGGGGTGAAGGGTTAACAGGAGCTGCAGGAAGCGTTTGTGACCAGAGCTCCACTTCATATAATGAGAGGGGTGTAGTGGAGGGAATATAGGAGGGAGGGGCTCAGGAGCCTGGTCAGAGACTTGTGTGTTTGGTGTTTACAGAGGAGCACAGTGGAAAGAAGCCTTCTGGCTTTATTGTGTTTATGTCCTCTGTGATTTGTAATGTATGTTAAGTTTGGTTTCTTTCATGTCCTTGTTTTCTGTAGCAACAGAGGTCAGCTGGGTTGTGAGAGAGGTAACAGAGATTTGTTTTCTTTACTCAGTGTGTCTGTTTGTTGCTGGATGAATTCCAGGCTTTTTCAGAGCTGCTTGAATCCCTCGTGAAGAACCTTAATTAGTCCGATTTGTGCATCTGGTCCAGAGAGTTGGGGGCATCTGCTTAAGATGCTGTGATCCACAGTATCGATGGCAGCACTGAGGTCAAGAAGAACGAGGATGGCACAGTTTCCAGTGTCAACAGAGTGTGTCCCAATGTGAGTTTGAAAACAGACGATGTCTTGCAGATGTGATAAGATCTCCCTCTCAGAGGTTTTTGTTCTGATGAAAATCAGTGTGTTTTTCCTCTGCTGTTAAATGTTAAAGGAAGGTCAGTGTAATTAAAACATCATTCATGGCTTTAGACTACAAGGTGATTAGATATTGTTGAGGCAGGTTTCTGTTCTTTAAAGACTTCAGCACTCAGACCTCATTAATACTCACTAATAACTGCTCCTACAGAGAACGGCTAAAGCTGCTGTCAAGGTCATCCTGTCTGCTCTGTGACTGATATGAACATTTGAAACTGGACTGGAAAGTTTTCAGGGTCTGATGAGATTATTTCTAATCTTACAGGTAAGAGCTGCCAATGACCTCCCTCAGAAGAAACAGAGAGAAAGATTTAACAAAGATCCTCGACTATCTTCAGCACCGTTCATATCTCAGTGGGTTTGTTATTCTTTGTTTTTATAAAGAGAAGAAAAGTGTATCCAGAGGGCTGCTTAGTATCTTCAGATGATAATGGTAGGACACAGGCTTTATTTACAGATAAGTTTCCTCTGTTGTTCCACACAAACACTCAAAGAGAATCCTAACAAGAAGAAACAGCAGCTCTGCTCAGGTCTCAATATGACTTTACATTTCTGTAGAAAATTAATGTTCTGACTGTTTCACAAAAAGGCAGCTACAAGTTTAAAGACGGAACGAGAACCTCCTGAGAGCCGCCATTTTGTTTGGGACGCTTTTTAATTTCTCCTCCATGTTTGGGATCAGAGGTCAGAGGTAGACGACAATAAAGTCCCAGTGTCCTCAAACGAGACAATAATTAAGTCCCAGTGTCTTCAAACGAGACAATAATTAAGTCCTGACGTCCTCAAAGGAGACGAAAATGTCCTAGTGTCCACAAATGAGACAACAATAAAGTCCCAGTGTCCTCAAACAAGACGGCAGTTATGTCCCAGTGTCTTCAAACGAGATGACAGTTGAGTCCCAACGTCCTCAAAGGAGACGAAGAAGCCCCAGTGTTCTCAAACGAGACAACAATAAAGTCCCAATGTCCTCAGACGAGTCCTTCCTAATTAACAGGTCTCAGTCTTGTTGCTAAAACTGGTCAAATTTGTTGCCATATCAAACTACAAACATCATTAATCATAAATAAACAAGTCTCAGCCATTAAATGTGATCAGGTTTTGGACCTTGTCCACTTTTGTGTCGGGTCGCTGCAGACTGATTTGGCAGAGATGGCTGCCATCTTGTTTTTACATGGATTAGTGTGTTGTGCTCTCACTACCACTAGATGGCACAAACAATGTCCACGAACGAGGACAACGGGTCTGAATTTAGTAGAATGAAGTATCAGGTCAAGTAAACCCAAAGTGTGATGTCCTCATGTGAGGACACAGGGTCTCAGGAGGACAAAGCTCCAGTCAGACTGTGGTGATGATTCAGGTCTTTCAGACAGTGTGTGTTTGAGTGTGATGACGTCGTTGTTCATTATTGAATGTTTCCCAGTTCCCCACAGAGCAGAACCCAGCAGATCCCTTTAGCCTTGTTACCATCACAGTGTTAGACTGGTGTTGGAGCTGACAGGTGAGGCTTTGTGTTATCAGACTAGAGGATCTACTGGATGCTCATATTTTATACACAAACCCTCAGGCTGAAACACTGGAGCAGGTCGGACATTGGAGAGAGATACATGTGTTTGTTCAGAGCCAGTGGAGCTTTTCTCTCTGTGTGTGTGTGTGTGTGTGTGTGTGTGTGTGTGTGTGTGTGTGGGTGTGTGTGTGTGTGTGTGTGTGTGTGTGTGTGTGTGTGTGTGTGTGTGTGTGTAGTGGGATGGGAAGTGTCATGGCTGACTAACAGAGATCAGATACTGGCCTTTTCTCCACCCCAGAGGATCCTGTTCATCTTCTGTTTGAAACTCTTGGTTTGCTGTTCCCTCCTCCTCCATTTCCTTTCAGTAACACAAACAGACACAGCTCTCATGTTTCACTCAGTAGATGGAGGCAGACTGTTACAGGCTTAAAATATAAATATAAAATATAAGATGTGTTAATGAGGTAAAACAAGTCAGCTCTTAATTGGTCCAGCAGCCACATCAGCAGGTGCAACACGTTGACTCTAACGACCCTCCTGACACTGTCAACTGACTAATTCAGAAAGAGAACAAAGAGTTTGGCTGTCATAGTTTCACTGTGTTGAATTATTCTTCACATGTGTGTATATTTAGAGATGAACAAACATGTCACAACATGATTTCGTACCTGGTAAAACATTGACAGAGCGTCTCTCTATTAATAACACGACTGATGTGTGATGTCATTGAGGTGTCCCAGTTGCAGAGTGTTGTGCGTGCTGCCTCTCTGTCTCATATACTGGGACACTTAAATGGAGCAGAGTCCTTGTTAATGTTATTAGTGACACCTGTGCTGCTGCTGCTGTGACACATCTCTGTGTAATGCTACAGTATGTCTCCATGCTCTGGCCCTGCACTCAGCTGTGTCATTATGTCACTATCAGTTACACATTAAAGTCAATGGAGGCTGTGGGCTGTTTGAAAGCTTCATACACACTGTTTACGCCACACTGCTGATGGAGCTGTGACTTTGCTCTGCTGACTCTGGTGTGCTCATCAACACACTGCCTTTATTTATTGATTTATTTATTTCTGATCCATGTGCTGTGTTTGTGTGTATCGTTGTTATCATCATGAGTTAGAGACACGTGAAGCTTCCACACACACTCCTGATGATGTAGGTGTGACGTTCCTCTGCTGACTCTGGTCTGTTCACACATTCAGGATCCTGAGACAGTGATGAGCTCATCTCGTCTGATGCAGCAACTTGAAACTGAGTGACAGTGCTGGTATTACTCTGCCAGTCAGTCACACATCTCACTCTGTCACTGGTTCAGTCTGATAGAAAACCTGTCCTGTGTTGATTCATGCTGACAGGGGATCAGATCCAAACTCAGACATGAAGAAATGATACACACAGCATCAAATACAAATCATTTATCCTGGATTAATATTTCCACAGAGACGCTGACAGAATAGTGACATCATCAAACACAGCTGAGATGGAGGTGAAACTCCAGAGGATGAGTGTGTGTGGATATCAGGCTATTAAATCAGATGAGCAGCTGAAGTGTGAAGGTGAACGACAGGTTTCACTCAGGCCTGTGATCATTACTTTACCATCATCAGGTATTTACATACTGAACTTAAAGGACCTGACAGAGGTGTTGTTACTGTAACATGTGTCCTGTCAGCATTTAACTCTCATCTAGAAGGTGACGAGTACGACCTGGTAGAGTTGATCTTCATAGAGAGAAGAGGCTGTGGTCAGCTCCAGTTCAGTTTAGCTTAACATGCATTTACTGCAGTGGTGACACTTTTTCACACTATTACTAATTTAATTTAATTTAATTTAATTTAATTTAATTTAATTTAATTTTATTTTTAGAAGCTCACAGAGAACATACTCTACATTCAACAAGTCTGCTGTTTTTGTTTTTTGTTTTTTTACAGTTTTTGAAGGTAGTAATTATGTATAAACATATTTGTCTTTGCACACATAGTTATCTTTAACAACACGTTGATTTAGTTCATGCTAGTTTTTTATTTTAAATAATATTCTAGTAAATGCTTTTAAGGTAATTAAGTGTAAAATAATTTATTTGTTCAGTTTATAAAATTAAAGTTTCTGTGTTTAGCCCCCATTTCTGTAGTTCAAGTTTTTTAAATTACATTTTTAATTTAATTTAATTTAATTTAATTTAATTTAATTTAATTTAATTTAATTTAATTTTATTTTATTTTTAGAAGCTCACAGAGAACATACTCTACATTCAACAAGTCTGCTGTTTTTGTTTTTTTTTACAGTTTTTGAAGGTAGTAATTATGTATAAACATATTTGTCTTTGCACACATAGTTATCTTTAACAATACGTTGATTTAGTTCATGCTAGTTTTTTATTTTAAATAATATTCTAGTAAATGCTTTTAAGGTAATTAAGTGTAAAATAATTTATTTGTTCAGTTTATGAAATTAAAGTTTCTGTGTTTAGCTCCCATTTCTGTAGTTCAAGTTTTTTAAATTACATTTTTAATTTAATTTAATTTAATTCGATTTGATCTCATTTTATTTTATTTTATTTTAATTTATTTAGTTGTTGAGGGGAAAAAGACATCTTTCTGAGGTCGTCTCATAGATTACATTCACGATCTATGTCATGTTTTCCAAAGCACCAGTCTTGTGTGAGACGACCTCCAGACCTCACCCACCCACTCACTTTGTCCCTCTCAATATTTGACTCCAGATTTACTCTCGTCAAAGTCCTCTATTTGATGACAGATGAAATAAGAAGACGCTCTCTTTCTGTCCGTCTCTGTTGTTCTGAAGACGTTGAATGAGCCGTCTGAGTCGATGAACTCTGACGTTGTCTGGACAAACTAAAAGTGACACACACACACACACACATCTGCACAGCGATCCAATTTTCAGCTGGTTTGGTACCATGACATCTGTGAGTCCATCAGCGACACCAGTCTGCTGCACAGCTGAACAAACAACAACACTTTGTGCTCCACTGAGACAGCAGATGGAGACAGTTTGAAGGAGAGGAGACACTTTGATGGTGTTGGTGTGATTCCCCACTGGTGTTTGGAGAAAACTAGAGTTTACATTCATATGTCAGGTGTTGACTGATATTCCTGCACATATATAAATCTGTTTTGTACATCTGATGACAGGTGATATTCTAATATGCTCCTCAGATCCTAAAATGAACACTCTGATATTCTCTGACTGTTTTCATCTTGACATTGAGTCTCAGTTTAAACTTGAAATGATGATGAGCAGCCTCCATCAGCAGTGAGTCTTAATACCCATCTAGACTCCACACAGTTAGTGGGTTATTGACAGCAGCCTGTCAGTTCATATTCACGTCAGTCATGCATCATATTAAATCAGTCACATGTTGCAGATAACTATGTCAGTACAAGCTGCTGTTCAACTCAATGTTTTCAGTCTTTAAACCTTCTTTTTAGTCTCTTGCCTTTCAAAACCTGCACCTTATTGTCTCGTCTCCTGACCTTCACCTTGTCTTTACAACAAGTGTCCAGTTTGTGCTGTTTTCACTCCGTCACATTCAATAAGAAGAATTCATGTTCTTTAAACTTCCACCCAAACAATCCCTCCTCTAACCCCAAAGTTCCTTCCTCCATGTGACTCTACACAGACCTGTGAGATTCACTGACCTACATCTAATAAAGCACCATGGCTGCCATCACACACTGTTCCTATCCTGGTTTTTGGGACCTGATTAATGTTGGAAATGGAGGCTGCAGATTTCAGAGTTAATTGGCGAGCCTTCCAGGTGTGCTGTGGTCTCTGAGAGAGAGAGAGAAATCTTTAAGGAGTTGTTAAGGCTCGGTTAAAAATATGACATAGTTTCCTGTCAGCCTCGGCCCTTAATGTCTGACCACAGTGATGATCTGAGACCTCCAGTGTTGGTTATTACGAAGCTTCAATGGTCCGTGAACGCTGTAATGTGGTGAGGAAATGGGAGGAACATGGGCCTCCCAATATAATATTCTTCACAAGCTATTTCACCCTATCTCCAAATATCATTATTTGTGTGTAGCCAGTGTGAAAGTTGTGTTGAATAGCAGCGTGTGAAAGCACAGGCAGTTGTTTTTACTCTCAGTGTCTCTAATTGACTGAAAACATCAGCTGTCTCTCTGAGCAGTGAACTGCTCATAAAAAGTAAGGTGCATCAGAACAGTGAATGAGACTGCATGTGGATTTATTTCATGTGTGTGTGTGTATGTGCAGCAACAGAGACACCATGTGTGCTGTAGTACAGCCTGATAAAATCCTCCTGCTAAGCTGGTGTTGAAGGTTGAGTGATGACATGTATCCAGTATATTGATATCAGAGCTGTCTCGCACTGTTGGCTGTGTAAACTGTCTAAAACGCTCGGCTGCACCTGGTTAAACTCTGGAACGTGTTCCTGATGCGCAACATTACAAACAAGTGAAGCACAGAGCAGCAAGAAATCAGGCAGCAGCTTCCAGGAAGTTATTCAGACTGACTGCAGGCGTCAGTGAAGGAAGTCAGCAGAGACGCTGCAGGTAAAGAGACTCCATTGGTGCGTCTCAACTAGAATTTTGAAGCCTCATTTGAATTTCCTGCCATGAAGAGATCTCTGTTAGCCTTCCTGTCTCAGCCTTGGTCACATGTCAATGAGTCAGAGCTGCTGTAGTTATTGATCCTGCTGTGTTTCCTCCACAGTGAGGCTGTTGAAGCAGTTTCCCTGACTTCAGTCCAGCTACGTCGGTTTGAGCAGAGCTGTTTTTAATGATTATTTCCCTGAAGTAGGTAACAGCAGAGCAGTGATCTTCAAATATATCACATGTAGTCAGCACCCTGCAGGCCTCAGGTTAAATCAGAGCCACATCTCCTCACGTGATGCGATGCCATTGTTTGTTCTCTTGGTCAACCAGAGGGATGAAGTGTGTCCCCCCCAGTGTTCAGTCTTTATGTCTGTCCATGTCCTCCTGTAGCTGACTACAGAGAGCTGGACAGCTGTCCTCCCTCCCAGCCTGTCGTCTGTCAGAGTCAGAGGGCTGGAGCTGCTCTCCTGTGTCCTGTCAGGCTTTTCTCTGTGCTTCAACAAACACTGTTTATTCCTCTAAACTCAGTCACACTGATGTTTAGAGGAATAACTTGATTGTTTCTGCTGGAAGGAAAAAGTTATTTTTGAATAGATATCTGTGAAGAGAACATTAGCTTTGCTTATATTGGCTGAAACTTTAATGAATGAACTGCTTGGTTTTTACATCAGGCTGCCTGCCAAGACTGTGCACTGTATAAACACTCAGCAGCTCTGAGAAGTTGTGTTCCAGCATATTAGTACATTTTCATGACAGAAAACCATTAAGCTGTGTTTCTTAAAATAATGAACCATCTCCTCAGCAGCTACTGTATATGTTTCATGTGTTGTTGTAGTTCCTGACAGCTGAACACTGAGACCAACAGTCTCAATCAAAGCCCACTATTCTCCTTTAACTGACTATTGATTTTCCTTTTCCCTCCTCCTTGCTCTCGTCTATGAATAGAGATTACAGCTGCTGGCTCTCTGTTACACCAAAGAAACATGACGCTGTACTGGAAAGTAGGGAGGTGCAAATAAAATGTTTATAATTGGATCTTAATTAACTTTCTCTTGTTTAGGTGAACAGTAGACAGAAGTCCAGTTCCTTAAAGATGGAGCATTACGTCCATGAGTCAGTGTTCAGTTATTGAAGGTTACGGTCCTCCTCTTGAAACTGTGTGTTGCTACAGTTAACTCTAATAAATGGCACTGTGCTGAGGCCCTAATGAAATGATGTGGCTGCTGCGTTGGAGTAAAGTGGGACACACACTTGTTGTTTCCATGTTGCAGAGCTCTCAGCCATTCTGAAGAATGAGACAATCACAAAGTGCATTTGTCCTTTGATGAATGTAATTATGTGTCTGCTCCAAATGCCTCCAGGTCTGTGTGGAGCAGCCAGTGTCACACATTATGTTTATGGCTGGTTTTATAGGACTGGATGGATACAACACATTTGTTTGTTGGTTCTGATTGATGAGACCCTAATGTGTCACACACACACACACACACACACACACACACACACACACACACACACACACACACACGCTTACATCACTTGCACTTCCTTGCAGCAGCCTTAATCACACAATCATATATCTGACATACAAGAACCTAACAACATCCCAGACCTCACAACACTCTAGAACATTAACATTCCAGAACTCGTAACATCTAGAACCTTAATGTTCTAGGATTCATAACATACGACAGCTCATAAGATTCTAGGTCATTAACATTCTAGAATTTGTAACATTCTAGAACCTTAACATTCTAGAACCTTAACATTCTAGAACCTTAACATTCTAGAACTTGTAACATTCTAGAACCTTAACATTCTAGAACCTTAACATTTTAGCACTTTAACATTCTAGAAATTGTAACATTGTAGAAACTTAACTATCTAGCACTTGGAACATTCTAGAACTTGTGATATTCCAGAACTCGTAACATTCTAGAACCATAACATTCTAGAACTTGTAACATTCTAGAACCTTGACATTCTAGAACTTGTAACGTTCTAGAACTTGTAACATTCTACCACTTGTAACATTCTAGAACTTGTAACATTCTAGCACTTGTAACATTCTAGAACCTTAACATTCTAGAACTTGTAACATTCTAGAACCTTAACATTCTAGAACTTGTAACGATCTAGAACTTGTAAAATTCTAGAACCTTAACATTCTAGAACTTGTAACATTCTAGAACCTTAACATTCTAGAACCTTAACATTCTAGAAATTGTAACATTCTAGAACCTTGACATTCTAGAACTTGTAACGTTCTAGAACTTGTAACGTTCTAGAACTTGTAACATTCTACCACTTGTAACATTCTAGAACTTGTAACATTCTAGCACTTGTAACATTCTAGAACCTTAACATTCTAGAACTTGTAACATTCTAGAACCTTAACATTCTAGAACTTGTAACGATCTAGAACTTGTAAAATTCTAGAACCTTAACATTCTAGCACTTGTAACATTCTAGAACCTTAACATTCTAGAACTTGTAACATTCTAGCACTTGTAACATTCTAGAACTCGGAACACTCTAGAACTTGTAACGTTCTAGAACTTGTAACATTCTAGAACCTTAACATTCTAGAACTTGTAACATTCTAGAACTCGTAACACTCTAGAACCCTAATGTTTTAGGACCTGTAACGTTCTTCAGCTGGTAACATTCTGGTGTGCATGATGCAGTGTCGGGGCTCAGTCGTGGTCACTGAGGTCTGTCTGTAGCTGTGATCTGGTGACTGGACGGAGAATCTCTGAGGGTCAAACACTGATTGGCTGTTGGTCTCTTTGACTCAGTTCAGTAATAAAGACATGCTGTTAGAAAGGTTTCCATCTCTCAAGGTCACTTTGCTCCGTCACCTTTTCATGACACTTTCCTTTATTCCCTTTAGACTGTCTGTCTTTATCAATTATGGCGGACATCTTTTTTCTTTCCTCACTTATTTTGGGTTTCTGTCATTTCCACCTCTTTGTATTGTTTCCCTCTCGTCCTTCTTCCACTGTCTCCTCGTCTGTTCTTGTCTCCACCTGCTACATCAGATGAACTTTATCTGTCCACATCTGTGATGAGTTTTGAGCCCCACTATGTCTTCACTGCACAGTGGGAGTCAGAACAGGCTGTGCCCCTCATGAGTGGTTCTCCCCAGGCTTCACCATTCATCTCCATCTGTCTGAACTCACAACACACACACTCACACTCTCCTCCAAGGCCTTGGCAAGGTTAGCATAAGAGTCCAGCCTCTCCAGGTTCTCTCTGTCCTGCTGTGTCTGATCCATGCTCTGTCTCCATCCTCAGCTCTCAGAGGAAGTGGTGACTGTGTGCTTTAGATGAACACTGATCAGAATGATCAACAAAAGCATGTTAAACATTAAGAAAGTCTTTCTTCAGTAATTCAGGATGAATGTGGCATCATCTGTGTCCTGCAGCTCATTTCACAGCTCATTTCATACTGAACTCCCTGTGCTGCTTCTTGGAAACTAAAAGCCAAAATATTTGATGAGGGGCTGCAGCCCTTCACTGACTGCTGGGTGGAGAGCAGCAGCCCTCATACAGAGCAGGATAACTTCACCATAATCTGGTACTTGTCTTCAGTTTGGCTCCTTTGTGGAGGCAGAGTGATGAGTTTCTGCCATAAATGACAGCTGGGATAGTGGCCAATGTCATTAGGACAAACTGGCAGGCTCCATCATTCAACCACCCTCTCCTTCCTAAAAGCCTCTGAAGCTCAAACACAGAGTTTTCAGCTGCTTGGTGCCCACTCATGTGCCCAAGGCATGCCAAGGATGATGCCTCCACACCACTGTTCAGTTGACTTTAGCAAATGAGAGCAAACCTTCAGACTCTGACTGGAGCTCAGAGCACAGACATTTAAAAATATACACACTGCATATGAACTGTGCCTCTTCAGCAGTTTGTCATCCTCACTCACTGCAGAGTTTTCTGTGTCTCTGAAGACGACTGCTGAGCAGCTGTACAGCTCTTGGCTTCACATTGAGCTCAGAGATTGGAGCTTCACTCTCTCACAGCTTTCATCAGGACAGAAGCTGCACTGGAAAGATGTTTATGAATGAAATGTGAATTATTGTGATGCTGTACCTTTGCTGATTTTAAAGTCTGCCTGGTTGACAGGTCCATTTAAAGTCAGACGTCGCCCTCTGTAAGGGAGAATATTCTGTCTGTTAATAAGAAGGTAAAATGTTTCCCTACAGTTTATATTACTGCTGTTTGATTATTGTTCCTGGAAAGCAGCTGTATCTTCAGGACCAGAGTGTCCAAATGAAATATTCACTGCATGCTTCACTTGTCTTTTTGTCCCACTCCATTATTAATATCAATATTGTAGAGTCCCCTACAAGGTGAGATCATGTCTCATCCATTTACCAGGACGTGCACACACTGATGTCATTGAAATGATTACTGCACACTGAGATTATATAGAGGATATAACTTCCTGCTAAATGTCAACCCACTCAGCCTCTGAGACAGATATCAATCTCAGCACTGAGACTCATCACGTCTCTTTCTGGAGTGTCTTTGGACAAGCAGCCACAGATCTGAGAGATGTGGTGTGAGTCCTGCTGCAGGAATAAGGCTGATCAGAGCCAATAAAACACAACAGCAGCTGTTCTGTTGCTGTAAACCTGTAAAGAGACCAGAATGATTTGGACTGACGTCCAGTCACATCACAGAGCAGTGGAGGGAGACAGCAGCAGAATCCGTGTATCATTCGTTCTTTCTATTTTTAATTGGCAATCAAAAATCAAAAAATGAAAAAGTGACTTGTTATTTTGTTATTTGTTTTTTATTACAACACAAAAAATGAAAAAATGCCTGTTTTTTATATTTCAATTTTCGGCTCAGATCAAAAATACGAAATGGAAAAACGGGCAGTCATTTCAAGCTAGTAGGTTCGCAGCAGGTTAGTTAGTAGGTTAACTGGTAGGCTGAAGATGGCTGTAACGTTACACTGAACACTTGCAGATATACGTACTTACAATACATCTTGTCTCACATCTAAATATTTATTACTTCTGCTTATTTTGCACATACACAATATATTCATCTATATACCGGTTGCAATAATCTGGAAATATTTTTTTGTTCTTTATTTCAAAGGTAACTTCAACAATGATCAAAAAGCTGCCTACAATGGATCATATAAACTATCAATGAAATCAATGATCCATGAAAACAGCATACTTTTGACACGGCACCTGCTAACCTACTAGCTTGAAATGACTGTGAAGTCCGCAGACGTAATAACTCAGTAACTCAAAAATCAGTCCATGAAAAAAAACAAAAAATTTCCCGTGGATATCTTAGTGACAACATGATTGAGCTAGCAAAGAAGTTTTGTGTTGCTATTATGTGGTATTTATTCAGTTTTGGGAAATCACAATGTCTGTTTTTTTTCCTTCTCTTTTTCCAACTGATGGTGATCCGTCCAGGGACGGAGAACTTTAACCCCTGGAAAATAAGTTACATACCTGGAAAACTCCAGCTGATTTTTTCGGTTGTCATGTCCTCCTCCTTTAGAGTCACACGCTTTGTTCTTGGAAACAATACGTACCTCTCCATGGCTGATGGGCAGTATATATATATCTATGGCTGATGGGGCTGACTGGCCTCTGGTCCTCCTGATCGATTGATCGTGGCGGTTAACAAGCTAACGTTTGTTTGCTAACACTCCTGACTAAACTTCCGGGACACGTAAACCCGACCAATTAAATATTAAAATCAAATTCAGTCCTGTGGCCCGTTTTTCAATTTCGTATTTTTGATCTGAATCGAAAATTAAAATATAAAAAAACAGGATTTTTTTCGTTTTTGTGTTGTATTAAAAAAATAAATAACGAAATAACAAGTCACTTTTTCATTTTTTGATTTTTGATGACAATTAAAAATAGAAAGAACGAATGATACACGAATTCAGCAGGACCACCACTGTAGGACAACACTTGTTTCAGAGACGAGGCTCATCTGAGAGAGATGTGTCAAACCTTTGAAATGAACAGCAGCATGTACACAGACAGCATGGTCTCTGTCCGGTTTGAATGTCTCCCTGACAAACCTTCTACATACAGCCTGCTCTCCATCTGCTGTTGTAGCAACAGAGATGATTCAACATGAACACAGAGTGTGTGCTCTCCACTGTTACTGTGTTCACAGGGACGACACATTACAACAGATGAGAGGTAAACATCCAATGGACAGAGACAAGAGACAGATGAGGGGACATGAAGTGAGACGGAGCCTCATCTCAGAGATAACGACACCATTTACCCTGAACACAGTGTTGTATCATAGTGTTGGTGCACTTTGGTTCTCAGCATGTAGATATTGTAGAGTCACAGTGTTTCTGCTTCAACATGAAACCTGAAGTCACTTCAACAGACAGTGTGTGTTTTGTCCACTGTGTCCAAACTGGCGTCCAACACAGACGGATAACTGCGTGGGCTTTAATATCTGCTGTTAGAGGAAACTCACAAAGACCATCAGTTGGTGTCGTTAAAGGAGCCTGTGGTTTGGCTGCAGCAATGCTGGCTTCAGTGTGTAAGAAGAAGGTGACGTAGTAGGAACAGTCAGAAGAGTGGTGAGGGGTTTAAACTGTATGAAGTCCTGCAGTAGTGTCAGTAGTAAACAGACAGAAACACTGATATATAATGTTTACATGCTGTTTAAAATGGAGACTCTGCTGCTGTCATCTCTGAGACACGCACACACCAACATGTCTCTGTGTTGGTGTGTCAGTGGCTGTTGCCATGGTGATTAATGAGCTGTTTCAGTGGAGATCACACTTCTCAAACAACTTCCTGTTTTACCCAAACCGTTGGTCCAATCATCAAAATAATGTGTTGGTCAGAGAGAGGAGTTTCTCCTGAACCTTAGATGTTGTTTTTGTGTTTGTGGAGTCAAAAATGTGATCATGGTCGCAGGTTAGAAAACTGGTGCCCCAGCTGTTTTCCAGAGATTTCTCTTCTCAGTTTACATAGGAGTGAATGAGGGAAAATGTGGCTCTGCCTGTGCTTGGAGGCTCACTGAGCCAAATGTGTAAGTTTGTTTGACTCCATAAGGACATCTCTGCGACCAGCACGAATTTTCCTACGTTTTGTGTATAAATTGTGTATGAGGAGTGAAAATTGTGGCCATGGCAGCAAGTTAAAGAGAAATATTTAAGACGATTTTAGAGTCCCTCTCCACTCTAGCGATGATGTCACCACTCTAGCTCTGTCCCATAGAGACCCATTATAAAACCTGAGGAGGACATTTTTTCCATGCTCCGAACAAGTCTGAATATTTCAAAAAGTATGAATGAGATATGAATGTTGAATACATGTAAGAATGCAGAGAAGATGGGGACAGTTTAACAGTTTGAATGGAGTTTCTCAGTGAAAGTATGAATGAGGAGATAGGCTTTGAAAATGCTTGAAGAAAACTTGAAGTTGTGTCAAGTTTGAACATTCCTCCATCTGCTTGAATGGAGAAAAAGTTCCTGAAAAATGTTGAATATTTCTGAAAGTATGAATGATATCAAAGAGTTGAATAGAAGCAGTCGATTTCTAATGGAGCTGAATATTTTGGCGTTTGAATGAAGTTTCTATGTGGAAAAATGTGGAAGGAGTTACGTGGTGGAAAAATAAAGATTCAGAAGAACACAGGGTTGTGAGTGTGAATTACTCCAGTCTTGGTATTATCCTATTGGATTTCTTAGATTTAAAAGTGAATTTATGTTATCAATGTTTAATTTCAGATCAGTGTTTGACATTTGAATCAAAATTTCCCCCTCCTACATGTCTCTGAGAGGGAAACAGAAATTAGAGACTGGAGTTTTGGACAGTAACTTGTTTGTATCTCTTGATGTAAACACACACATTCTCACTCTGACCTCGAGTCACATGTTGACGTTTGGTTTCCACGTCCACATACAACGTGCAAGGTACCCTGGGTGTGTTGGTTGTTGACGTTCTGGGACACCGTGTCACCGTGTCTTTCAAGATACACTTCCGTTTTCACAGGAAATTTAACGTTGACATACAGTCTCTTTCAAAATAAACACACAACGTTGGAACAACGCTGCTAATTGATGTGTTTTTTCCTTCAACAACAAACACACGTGGTTAGGTTTAGGAAAAAGAACAGGGTTTGGCTTGAGGATCTTACGGGACAGGAACAAGGCTATCCTGGGTGAAGGTCGCTGTTTGATGGACCCATCCACCACCCCTCCCACCTGCCCCTGTCGGACTTTCGCCGCCTTAACTTTCGTCCTTGTCCCGCCACGTTTCCCCCTGATGCTGCTAGGCGCCGTTAAACTCACTGTAGTGGATTAAACTGTGTGCTGCAGCAGGGTGTGTTAGCTCTGTAGCTGACTCCTTTATAACAAACACAAAGTGTACAGCTGTCCACTGGTGTCTGTCTCTATAAACACATCATTGACGTAGTTTAACTGAAGCAGGTCCAATCTTCTATTGAGGGTATTAACACAGGGTTTAAATGCAGTCACTCTGTTAACACACATTTACTTTGGTCAGTAAACTGCAACATTATTTTCCATCTTCAGTCTGAGAGAAACAATCTAAATGTGTCTGAACACCAGTTTTCTTCCAGATAGAAACTCTTAATAAATCATGACAGATTGATTGAGGACAGGTCACCATTAAAAATGAAGCCCACTGTGGGAGATTTCAGCTCCACAGCCTTGGTGTGTTTGTGGACTGATTGAACATTTGGGCAGTGTGATAGATGTAATCACTGTGGTTTTATGAGAGGCCTGTTTGTGTGTTTGCATCTCTTCAATCAGGGAAGAGAAACTGTGATTGTGAACACTGAACAGTAAAGTCTCATTTTATAACTCTTCCAGTGTGACTCTCTTCTTTAGTCTCATCAAGACAGCTCTGTTATGGTGCTGATTGTCTGTTAAATGGAGCTGACAGTATGTGGGAAGAGGACGTTTTCACACAGTGAATTGCAGAGCTTCATAGTTTCAACTGACTCAGCAGGAAGACGTATTTTTCTTTTTCCTGAAGGAAGTTGCAGCTGTGTTTTTAGAGAGCTAAGTGTTAGTCATTAGGAGGATTTAACGGCTTTGATGCAGACTGTGATGATGTTACAGAGACATCACTGAAACACCATAATGAGCCGTTTAGCTCAACAACTGCGGTGTAACTGTGGTCTTAATGGGCAGTGAAGGTGAAGGAGGGATGGATCATGACAAGAGGAATCAGGTGAATCACTCTGACTGAACTGTTGTACAGTGACAGACGACAACACTCAGTGAAGTAACAGAACTCAGGTGGTAAACAGCTGGAATATTTCTCATGTGTCAGTGTGAGGAAGCTGTCAACCAGCCTGCAGCCTGTGGAAACTGAGATTATTAGGACTATAATATAAACTCTGAGGCTCAGAAACATGTCACACAGTTAACCCTATGATGATCAGCTTAAACCCAGTGGTAGAGACGCATTACACTCATTTATTTATCATCAAACTGTCAGTATTGGACTTTGAAATAACCATGTGTGATGAAGGACACATCAAACAACAGCAGACCACATCAAGATATATTTGATTTTCTACTCCACCACCCAGCAGCATCTTTTTTGGATCTTTGATCGTCTCCAGTGTGTCGTCGGCTTTGATGTGAAACTCAGCTGATATATTTTTATGAAACAAGGATGAACAGAGAGATCTACTAAGACTGAGGTGGCTGATGTTTGTTGATGATCTCAGTTTTACTATCAGTTAATGTGAGGAGAGTGCAGCTGCTTGGTGTCTGATCTTGGTTCCTCATCTTCCTCCTCCTGGCTCGTCTGCATATCAAAGCCCCCAGCTAGAGCCCTGCCTGCTCTCCCAGACCTCAGATACTCCGCCATCCACCTGCATGTTACAGAGGACTGTTGAGCTCTAATGGACATGAGTGTGGGAATTCAGTTTAGTTTTCAGCCCTGTTTTCTTCATCAATTATCCAAATAAATGAATAAAAAATAAATAAAATAAAATTAAAACAAAATAAAATAAATATGAAATAAAATAAAATGAGAAAAAGTAAAATAAAATGAAATAGTATATATAAAATTGAATAAAATACAAATGAAATAAAATAAGATAAAATGAAACAAAATAAAATAAAGTAAAATAAAATAAAATAAAGTAAAACAAAGTAAAATAGTATACATAAAATTTAATAAAATACAAAAAATAAAGACAAAGAAATATGAAAAAAGAAAATAAATAAATAATAAAACAAAATAAAATTAGACAAAGTAATATAAAATAAAATAGTGTATATAAAATTGAATAAAATACAAAAAAATAAATCAAGACAAAGTAAAATAAAATGAAAATAAAGTAAGATAAAGTAAAACACAATAAAATGAAATAAAATAAAAATACAACAAAATAAAGCAAAATGAAATAAAGTAAGATAAAAAGAAATAAAATAAAATGAGACAAAGTAAAATAAAATGAAATAGTATATATAAAATTGAATAAAATAAAAATGAAACAAAATAAATTAAAGTAAAATAGCATGAAAAAATAAAATAAAAAGTAAAGTAAGACAAAGTAAAATAGTATACATAAAATTTAATAAAATACAAAAAATAAAACAAGACAAAGAAATATGAAAAAAGAAATAAAATAAGACAAAGTAAAATAAATTGAAATAATATAAATAAAATTAAATAAAATACAAAACATAAAACAAGACAATGTAGAATAAAATGAAAATAAAATGAGACAAAGTAAAATAAAATGAAATAAAATAAGACAAAGTAAAATAAAATGAAATAAAATAAGACAAAGTAAAATAAAATCAATTAATATAAATAAAGTTAAATTAAAGCATGAACTGTTTTTCACTCCAGAACTAAAGCCTACATAATAATGTATTTAATTCACACACCTCAGACTCTGGATCAGCCTCCCAGTAGATTTGAACTTTTAAAAGAACTTAAAACAAGCTGACTTTTACCTCAGATTGTTTTTCCTCACATATTAATTTGTGTTCTTGAGTCGTGTTTATTTGTTTGTTTCCAGAGACATTTCCTGCTGTTATCTTTTAGGTGTTGTGAAGCGTCTCGTCCTCTGGTCTCTGTTATTATTGAAACATTGAAGACATGAAGACTCTACAGGACAGAAAATATCAGCTCTAAAAAGTCCGAGCCTTCATGAACCTGTGTCTTTACACAGCTTTCAGTCTCTCACAGCTCACTGTTCAGATTTCCCAGCTGCCATGTTTGATCCCGTCTCAACACTCTCATGGATCCTCTCAGTATCAAACTGTAGGGAGCTGTTTCCAGCAGACAAGCTAAGTATAGCTATCTGCTCTGAAGGAGGAAACTGTTGCTCCAAACTATCAGAGACTGAAATGATGAGCTGACCTTTGACCCTGCTGACAACATGGCTGCATGTTTGACAGTACATGAGAGGGTCAGAACAAAATGTGAGCGGCTCTCTGGTCTGTGAAGCACACGCTGTGGATAAATGATAAAGGGCCAGTTGATGATGTTTAACAGACACACAGAACACTACACGTCCTGCTTCCTGCTCTCTCTGCCTTCTCCCCATCTCTCTGTCTGTCTCTCTGTACTGTCACCCATATCATAAAGACAGTCAGGACACAAACATCAGATTTAAAAGCAGCACGAGCACAGACTGTTTGTGACACACAGACTTTCATGTCACTGCTGGAGACAGTTACAACCATGAGTTCAGAGTAGAGCTGGAAAAGAGCCTCACTTTGAAGTGTACAAATAGATGTGTGTGTTTCCTCTGTGTGTCCATGCAGACATTACTGAGCCCCTCACGCACACACACACACACACACACACACACACACACACAGACTGATAGGATCTCTGTGAACTTCAGTATCAGATGACACTAATTAAATGTCTGTGAGCTGTAACAAAAGCAAACACTATCTCTGCTCTCAGCACTAATAAATAACAGGCAGGGAGCAAATATGATCCATTTGAGCTCACCATTGAAATCCATTTAATGAACCATCATTATCTGAGCGATGTGCTGCGGCTCTGGAAGTGAAGCCTTCATATCAAAGTGAACATAATGGATCAGTTTAAACTGAGGTGGACTCTTAGTGACAACAAACCAGTGAGTGGCTCTGCTGTTCAGTGCTTCAAGTAGGAATCAAATGTGCTTTAAAGCTTCAATGATCAAACTATAGTGACTGAATATCATATCTACAGCTGATGGAACAAGAACACATCATGATCATTAGCAGGAACTGCCTCAATAGTAGCTCTGTAGGTCTTCATCATCAGCATCATCAAGTGTTGGCAGAGTCCTCCAGACTGTAGTGCCTGACCATCCAAAGGCTCAGTTGGCATTTATCAGACTTTAACTGGAACCTTTCAGGACAAAGAGCGACTCCATCTGGAGAGAAAACAACCTTCAGACTCCATCACAGTTTGTGACTCTTCATGTTGTACGATCCAGTGTGACGTGTCAGATGGAAGCCTTTCTGAAGTGAAGTCAGAGATGTACATATAGAAGAAGACCAGTGATCTCTGATGGTAAATGTCACACTAACAGTTTCCGTCAGACGTACACGACGCCTTGAAAACTTCCTGCTCCAACCCAAGTCATCATTTTCTCTTGTTGTCCTGTGTCAGCCTGCATGACTACAGAATCTGTCTCACAGTAACTGGCACACATAATAGAGAAACATTAACTGTGAAATTAATGCGGAGTCATTTTCTTTGTGCGCTGAGCTCAGTAAACGTCTCACATTGCTCACTTGTGGTGATAATTTCAGATCATTCAAGCTCACCAATTTTCCAACTCTGTCAGAGTCATTAAAGAATTAGTTGAGCTGAAGTCTTTATCTTTTCCTAAAATTGTTCACTCTCTTTGTGTCGACTCTGAAAAGGGAACGAGTCTTTTGTCGACCCACAGATAAAACATGATGTCATTTTGAAATCCGCTCTTTGTTTCACTGCCTTTTAGTGTTGAGACGATTATAGTCAAGATACACTGTGAACACATGGCTTTGTGTTGTGAGGTGATTTGTATGGTGACGCTTTTTTAATTGTATTTTGTTTTGTTTTATCATTATATTTTATTTATTTTCATTTTGTTTTGTGATTTTGTTTTGTTTAATTTAATTTAATTTAATTTAATTTTGTTGTTTTGTTTTAATATTTTATTTTGTTTCATTTTATTATTATTTTTTGTTTCGTTTCATTATTTTATGTTATGATTTTGTTTTGTTGGATTTAATTCAATTTGATTGTATTGTTTTGTTTCATTATTTTGTTTTTTATTTGTTTTGTTTCATTATTTTATTTTATTTTATTTTGTTTCATTTTATTACTTTTTTCGTTTTGTTTCATTATTTATTTATTTTTTTTAATTTGATTTAATTTTATTGTTTTGTTTTATTATTTTATTATTTATTTTGTTGTGTTTTGTTTTGTTGTTTAATTTAATTTGATTTAATTTTATTTTATTGATTTATCAAAATCTTCAGCTGTGTAACTGGTGTGGACAGAAATATTTGGAGTGTAAAGATCTCACTGTTGACGTTCTTCATTGGTCTGAAGTGCAGCGACAGGAGATGAGGGATGAATTACCCAGTCTGTAGTTGTATTAGTGACATGATTCATTCATAAATATGACTGATTGTATTTTAGCTCTTAAACTCAGTCACAGCAGTGTTTGTCCTTCTGAGTCGTACACACACTGAACTGGGCTGCGTCTCTTTGTCACAGTGAGGCGTAAAGACGCTCTCATGAGTGTCTGTCTGCTGGCTGCTGATACAGCTGATTGTCAGGTGTCGTCATGTTCCCCATCAGTCCATAATAAGTCCTCTCACCTTCACCAAACCTCCAAATGAAACTGTGTCCGTGACAGGAAGTGCGCTGCTTCATCACTCAGCCTGACGACTTGTTCAGAGAGAGGCTTGAAGAGTCGCTCACATGACTGTTGACACTCTTCTTCTTCTTCTTGTGTTTCCATGTCAGCCTGAAGCCTGTGAGCCCTCTCTTCTTCTGTCTGTCTCCTCTGTCTATAACAGTAATGATGCAGCTGGTACTCAGAAAATAACTCGGACTAGATCGTGTTTAACTCGGACCACATTCTGCTGCTGTCGCCACTTTCTGGCTTTGCAGAGCTTTGATGTGTTTTTCTGTCGGATGTTGAATCCTTTTTATCAGACCTTTATTTTGGTGTCTCCTCTGCATCCCACTGAGCATTAAACATCAATATATTCAGACTGCATCTGTTCATGTGACCAATCCTTCTCACCTCATCTCAGAGCTGACCTCAGGCCAGCCTCTTGCATAGCGCCATGCCAGGCAGAGCTGGTGCAGTCTGAGCCTGGCAGAGACCAGATCCTGTCGGCCTCTGTTCCTACAGGAGACATCAGCTAATGAGGCAAAGACACAAGTTTTCAGCAGCTGAAGCAGAAGCTCTGCTTGTTTCATACAAATCTGCTGTTGTGTCTAAATGCTCATTTTACAGAGGACTCTCCCCTGTGAGAGGTCTCCATGTTGGACCTTCATCTGCTTTCTAAGTCCCTGTCTCTGATCACTTGTGTGTCGTGTTTCCACGCTGATACTTGAACCATCAGATTACCTCTCTGGAGCATTTTTGAAAGATGCTGCTGCTAAATATTCAGCCTTGATGAGCACTGTGTCCCTCCCCATCTCTGACACGCTACGTGATGCTGCTGCTTCATTTTAGGATGAGTTCAGAGTTTCTCTTGATACTGTTCCACCTCTGAAAGTTCAAATATGAGCTGCCAAAACACACCTTCAAATAACAGTCACACTGAGTGCTGTGTGTGTGTGTGTGAGTGTGTGTTCTGTACTGCAGTGACTTTAAGCTGATTCTGTGTGTGTTTATCTTCTAATTGTGTTTCTCTCTTTCTCCCTCTTCTGTTTTATGTCTCCTGAACTTCTTCATCCTGAATCTTCTTCTGTGGATCCTGAAATGCAGGTAAAACATGATTGTTTCTGACACACAACAGATGTGAGTGTGTTTTTATGCTGTGTGTCACAGTGTGTGTTTGGGGGGTTTCCTTCATGTGTAGGATACAGACGGAGGCTAACAGGCTGTTACGCTGTGTGATGTTCTCTTGTCATAGAGTCAAAGCTGTCGTCACGTCCAAAGCTGCTCTAAAGTGTTCCCATCTGTCTGCATGTTGATACTGTGAAGCATCATGAACGTGTCAGTGTACCTGCAGTTTGCTTTAAGATCATTAGTGAAACAGGCTGCGAGGTCAAAACTGATGAAACCTGATTTCACTCCACAACAATCAGCATGTTGAACACATGAAGTGAGTCACTGTAAAGCTCATCACACAGAGAGAGGAGGATTATTTATTGTGGTCAAAGTGTTGGTGCTGGATATGTGTTGATAGAGACAGGACGGTTCACACTTCATGGCTGTCTTGTTTTCTTATTTCATACGACTTTGCTGAGTCATTCTCTGCTGCCGTTAAATGGCAGCAAGTGTGCTTCTGATTTCTGCTGAGGAGTTTGGGTTGTGTGTTGTTCTCTCAGTCTGGATGCTTGTTGAGTAATGTGAGATGAGGATCTGATTGTTGGACGTTGTTTCACTGGATTGTTCAGTGTGGTGTTGTTGTTGGTCGGGGTGTGTGAGATGTGACGTGTGTGTGTGTGTGTGTGAACACAGTGTGTTGTCCTGACATGTCAGTGACGTGATGATGGCGGCGGTGTCCTTCTCCAACAACTCAGATCCTGAGCTTCTCGTAGTTTTAAAATCATTTCCAGTCAAACAGAAGAGAAACACTGTGAGATGGACATTAGTTATAAATCAAGACACAGAGAGGTCAGGAGCTTTCAGCGTAGTGTTCAGGAGAAGATATGAACGAGCTGCACTTTGTACAGTGAATGTGAGCTCTCTCTCTAATGAGGGGACGTCATGACTTGTTTTTCATTACAGTGATAAAACTCTGAGGAAAAGTCTGTCATTAGAGGTTTGCTGTCAAACTTGTCTCATAACGTCGACTGTCTGCTCGTGATGTTTGGAAAACCTTCATCTGTCGTAGAAATGTTTCTCACATTTGGTCATTTACAGCTATTTTGTCCTGGTGTGTTTCAGCCTGATTTTTCATCGTTAAACGACCTTCTGCTCAGTCTGTGCCCAAACGTTTGGACATCATGGGTTTAACATTCAGATGTTTTGCTCCAGATGTGCTCCAGTGTCTTGTTGGAGCTGAATGTGTGGAGGATAAACCCAGAGGTCACTTGTTGGTTTGAAGTGTTCAGTAGTGAAGTCAGCCGTGCTTCTCTGCTCTCACTGTCTGACTGCTGTGTTGTGAGGATCAGACGTGATTTGTGCTGCTTCACAGATTCTTGTAATACGTTGTGAACAGAGTAAGAAGCTGTTAAAGTGTCCTTGTTAACGGAGTGTCCTCAGTGTAAGGAGCTTTAGCTGGTTGAGCTTCTTGTTCAGTACAGGATGGAAACATGCTGCTGGTCATATTTAGAGAGGACGGAGGAGGAAATGAGCTGCGAGCTGAGAGGAAGGAGCAGGTATTAGTTCAGAGAGGCACAGAGCTGTGTGTGTGTGTGTTTCACTGTCATCATTCAGTGTGCCTGAATACTCTTCTTGTGGGTGATCAGATCGCTCTTCTAACCAACAGCTTCAAAACACTGGCCGCCCAACTGCATGCTGGGTAATCACTGATTTATTGAGTGTTAAAAAGAGTGAGTTTGGATCAGAGTGAGACAAAGAGGCCTCTGCTGCAGGTGAGGGGAGCAGCAGCCACACATTTATATAAACCATGATTTAAATTGATGTTTTCCTCTGAAGCTTTTATTTGCTGAATGAGTTCACACTGTGCCCTCAAAGGAAACACAAAGTGTTGTTACCTGTCACCACCCAGATGTGACCAGCAGCCGTCTGACAGACAGCTCGACCCACAGATTGATCACGATGTCTCAGAGAGGAACTGGACGACAGCTCTCAGTAGTGTTTCTGACAGTTATCTGACAGCATGTGTTTGTGTTTCCACACTTCCTGTTACTCCATGCAGAAATAAGATCACTGAGACTTTCTTAATGATGTCAGAGTGGATCGATTTCCACGTCAAGCTAAAATCTGTGGACAGAGTAGAATATGAAATAAGAGAATTGGGACGTGTCCTCTGTGTGTGTGTGTGTGACTCTTTGTAACACAACGTGCTGCCTTTGTTGGGAGCAGCTCGATCCTGTCACAGAAACTGAAGTAATGAACACATGAGGACTGAGGAGAGGCATAGTTGTGTGTTTACTGATTCAGTCTGTTTACAGTTGATTTCAGTGAATAAAGACGACTTTATTACAGTCTGTGCATGTGAGGGACAAAAACATGTTTGTATTCTTCTAAAGATTTGACTTTATTGTCCATCAAAAGAAAACAGATCTGGTGACGTTTGTTTTCACAGTTAAGCCCAGTTCAGACCAAAGATTCAAGACGAGATGAACTGAAACCTGCGACAATGTGTCGCTCTGAAACGTCCTTAAAACCTGCCGGTTCACACCAATGCTACTAGATGAGACGGTGTATCATCTCTAGTCAACAACTCTCTGTACTTCTGTTCTGTTTCCAGCTTTTCAGGCTGATTTTGTTCCTGAATATAATTTGTAGCTTCTTAAAATCTGAATGAGGACAGTGATAGTGAGATACTGGCTACAGCTGCATTTGTAGTCGTGATGAAATGGTGACAAACAGAAACAAAACCAGCATCAGATGGACTGTGTTCATGATAAATATGTGTGTGTGTGAGGGGGCACACACAGCGAGCAGCAGCAGTGAGCCATCGTCCGACAGCGGCACACGTGAGGACGGAAACAGAGGGCTCAGCAGGGACCTGCTGCAGCCAGTGAACACACCGTCTGTGGTCATTTGAACTTGACCAGAGTTCTTCACTACAAACCAGCTGGCTGTAGAAACAGGTGACGTGCTTTATGTTCTTAAACCAGCCGCCTGTGCTTTGACCAGCTGAGCTGCAGGTGACATCATCAGCCGGCTTGAGTCGAGCTCAGACGGCCAGTTCACACTGCTGCAACTTTTCAGTTTGATCTCATCTCTAATCTTTGGTCTTTACTGGGCTGAGAGTCTGTAGTGTTTTGGCATGATCAGCAGTGTGTTGGGCTCCTGATATTTGAGAGTGTTCATGTGTTTGTTTTGTAGGTTAATGACGCTGTTTGTTTTCCTCAGCTCTCCTCAGCGACTGTATTCCCACCACAGACGCCCGTACCTGAGGCTGATCACCTCAGCTTGAATCTGAATGAAGTTATTAACCTCCTCAGCTGGATGTTTACTGAAGCTGCTCAGTTTGGTGCCTTGCTTGAGGGCACAACAGCAGAGTCTCAAAGTAAATCATCAGTTAATGAAACGATATGTGAGCAGGTCGCCAGCTTCAGCTCCGGTCGTCCTTGTTGTCTCAAGATGATTCAGTTTGATTGTCTCATTCAACATTTGATGATTTGATCCATTGATCACAGCTTGATGGACAGCTGTCTTTTGTCTCTGGAGACAATGCTCCACAGGAGTCCTCAAACTCAAAGACATGCAGCGGCAGTAATGTTTGTTTGATGTTCTGGACGTCCTTTATTTCAGTGCGGCTGTAAAGTGAGAGCAGCGTAGAAAAAGCAGTCGGCCATTTGAAGCTCCTGCAGAGAGCAAAGCTCATTTTTTGTGGGCAGCTGGTGGAATAAATCTTTGTGGGAGGACTCCCACTGGTCGACACTGGACGACTGGCTGCTAAAGAATGAGAGCAATAAAGAGAGAAATGTGCAGCAGAAGAAGAATGGGTGCTATATTGGGAGTGTGGCTGTTGTTCAGTGGGTGATGCTGAAGGTGTTGCCTCAAACCAGTTGTACAGCACTGGTGCACACTGTGGTGTCCCAGTCTGTACTTATGAGCAGGGAGTATTCCCTTTCTGAAGATGGCACATAGTGGAGCCAGCACATACTCGCTCTGTCTGTCTGTCTGTCTGTCTGTCTGTCTGTCTGTGCAGTGTCTCCTTGCATGTGTTTCAAGAAGCAGAGGCTACTGTTGTATTCAGTGTGTGTGTGTTGCTGTGATGTCTGGCACAGCCCATTTCACACACACCTCAGGATCAACCTGTGTTTGTGTGTGTACACTCATGTGCAGTGTGTCTTTGTCTCCATGTTGGACTCTGGGTGTCTTAAAGTGAAAAAGCTCTGGTGTATTTTTCCCTCTGTCTTTAATGTCTCGTGATAATGTCCTCACAGTGGCATCAGGTGGTTTTATCTGAGGCTCATATAACACACGTCCTCTCTAGTTCTTAGTCTGGATATTTGCATTATCAGCTGATCAACAAATTCAATGTGTCACTGTCTCTGGTGGAAACTTTATCATTCTCTTCTCAACACTCTGAACTTCACCTCTGTCGTTGTTCGTAGTGTCGCTGCGTCATCTAAAATACCATCTCAGAGGTCTTGTGTGCTGCATTAGCTTTATAAAGTCTGTCATTAGAAGCAGTGTCTGTTTCTACAGCCTGGTGTACACTGTGTGATTTTGGGCTGTCCCAGACGAGAGACGACCAACGTGAAAGAAACGTGGCGTTATCTTTGGTTGTTGTCCTACGTCGCACAGTGAGAGGTTCAGTGATGGCCGTTGTCACGTTCTTGTGATCAAAGACAGCCTGGGATTAAATTCTGACAGTGTCAAAAGTTTGGGATGACCATAGTCTACGAATCAGCCAATAGAAATGCAGCATGAAATGAAGCACTGGCACTAAACCCAAACACACAGACAGACAGACAGACAGACAGACAGACAGACAAAGCAAAGAGGAAAACCTTGTCTCGTTGTGGCAGCAGAAGCCTTCGCCTGTATGATGTGTCCTCCAGCTCTGACCATGATCGTGTAAAGACGGACGAAGCGTGGACAGAAATAACGTTCACCTAGCAGCTAGCAAACACACACACAGACACACAGCAGTATATAGTGCCCTCAAAACTTCAGGTTATTTAATAATGTGAGCCTCTATGTTGAGCTTCACAGCTGGAGAAGTTCTAACCTGTGCAGCGTCCTTGTTCACTCAGTGTGGGAAGCTGTTGCATCGTATGTTGTAGCCTGTGATTCAGTCGGCGCTGTCATCATACAGTCTGCGTGTGTCAAACGTGATGTCGTACCTAAGTTTATTAGATCCATGTCGCACAGTGTAGCTGCACTAAACTGATAAGACTGCTAAGATCTCCCAGTGTGTAGGAGGCTTACAGCTCCACACCTGACAGCTTGAATGTGACTTTAATCAGTGGATCACAGTCTGACCCTCTGCTCTTTACCCTCTGCTGCCCTCCTGCTGTTTCCTTCATCAATATGTTAAGATACACATGTCTGTAGGAATTATCTCTGACCATCTTCCTGAGCAGAGGCTGGTCTGAACTGAACTCTTCTTCTCTGGTAATTATTCCAGTCGCAGCAGAGAAGTGTGAATCTATGAATCCTGTGAAGCCACACAGCCTCAGGGAGGATTTCCTGAAAACTGGAGAATTCATGAGCCGACCTCTGTTTCACTGCTGCGTTAACATGAAACTAAAGTTAATAAGTTCTGGAAAATGTTCCTCTAATCAGCAGATTATAATTAATAAGGTCACATGTTCAGGGCTCCATTATAATCACAAGGACTGATCCAGGATCAGAGTTATTGGATGTAATGTGGAGGAATGGTCGGTGTATAAACTGTCATTTAAAATCTTCATCTCATGCTGATTGTCCAAAGTGACTGATCCAAGTTAAAGTGAGTGAAATCACATGAGATCTCTTTGTTGAGATTGTGACTCTGCTGCGCTGCAGTCCTTCTTCAGCTGCTTCATTACTGATTCATTTCAGCTCAGAGTCTCTGAAGGAGCTGATCTCTGAAGGTTTTTAAGATGGACGCCTCTGGTCTTGACATCTACCTGTACGCCTTGAAGAGGCCCTTGAGAGCAGTTGAAGTGTGGCACACTTTAGTCCAGTGGAGAGCAGGGTGTGCTGATTTCAGAGTCACTGTGAGAGTCAGACACAGAGATCTCATTGGACGGCTGCAAACACTGTCTGCGCTCAGTCAAGTTTCATCTGGATTTTAATTCACGCAGCAGAGAAGCTCCGTGTTTCTTCTTTTTCATACTAATCAGCAAGTTGCAGAATTGTGAAGCCTGTCTGTGTTTTTCTTTGAGCATATTAAGAGAGTTCAGCAAAATGCCGAGTGCAGATATTGACAGTAACACAGAGAGACCAAAGCTCTGATAGATAATGTGTAGACATCCTACAGTCAGAGTGACATCAGTGTATTTTGGGACATTATGTTGTTACACACACTGTGACTTTAAGTCCAGGTTGGCTCCTTGCCACAGTTTGAATTCCCCAATGTGCTGATGTGTGTGAAAAAATCCAAATCTAAAGTGATCCTGCTCTCCACTCTTCACCCCAACGCTTCACATTTCTATTACTGACACAGCGGCTGACTTCCCTGAGGCGATCACACACCACGGAGACACAAAGATGGAGCCCTGAGGTCTAAAACAATCCCTCCCTTACTGTCTCTGTCTCTAGTTTCTCTCTCTCACACTCTGTCTGTCTCATTCCCACCTCTCAGTAAATGTTCCCTCTAGGTTAGCTGCTTCTCACCAGCCGTCGTCACATCGACTGCTTGATGCAGTCCAATAAGAAAGAGGGTTCAGGATGAGATTAGGGCTCCACTGATTGTTCTCTAATCAGACAGTGATGAGAGGTTGATGTCATTGTACAGAGCCCCTCTCCTCCTCTTGGCTCTGTGTTTGATAGGAGGAACCCCTTTGGGCCGGCACTGTTGGATCTTTATTCTGAGATGGATTTAAACTGTGTCAGTCCATGTTTCCTCATGTGTCACTTCAAAATAAAGGCCTACAGTATCGCTGAGACACTGGTGATGCATTCAGGGACACTTGATAGCTGAGAGTGCATTTATAACTTTTTTAATAATAAAATCTGGAGTTGAGGATATCACTTTGTGAAAGTCTGGTCTGTGTTTATCTGCAAAGGCTGCAGAAGTGACGCACAGCTGAATTTCTTGAACCCAGAGTTTCCATTCTGTGGTTGTCAGCTTTCTCATCTGTTGGTAAATTGACTGATTTCCAGCCACTTCACTGGCTGTCTGTCACTGTGACATCCTAATAAGATCTAAATCCTCACAGCTCCATTTGAAAATCATCCAACTGCTGTCAGGAAGGACGGGACAGGAAGTGCTGCCACGGCCTGATCCATCTGTCTGTCCAATGTGCACATGCATCAGCCTGGTTTCATGCTCATGTATCATCTCAGTATCAGTTACTGTTGTGGCAGCAATCTGATTCTCTTCTTATATTTATTGTCGCTCCATAAATAGATGTTGGGATGTCTGATTGTGGAGCTCCTCTTCTGCCATTTCCTCCGCTCTGCAGAGCTCGTTGGAGTGAAACAACATGCAGAGCGAGTAGTGACGGCCCTCCTAAACCTGACTCTCCTGCTACAGTCACAGATCCATCCCACAGACTGGGTGCTGCTCATCACTTGTGTTGTATCAGCATGTGGTTGAACACCTTAAAACAAACCACAGTGTTGATTGTAGAGCGCTCACAGAGTGAAGTCTCAACACACGACTGACCACCAGGATAAATCTTTAATGTCTCTGAGATAAATACATGAGAGCAAAGAATCAGCTCGTCAAACTCTCCACCAGTCACGTGTTACAGTGTAGAAATGACAACGCTGTGCTTTGACATCGAGACACTCTTCTGCTCTCAAGTTCATGTTAAGGCCCCGACACACCAAGCTGACGGTCGGCTGTCGATCAAAGTTGGGCCGTTGATGAGCGCTGAATGTTGCTGAATCAGCGTCAGTGACAGTGGAGTCCACAGGTGGATGAAATCACTCTGATTGGCAGTTCAGGTCAGCGGACGAGAAGAGAAACAGAAGTGAGGAAAGTAAACAAAGAGCTGAAGTCAAGAGGGAGTGAGACCAAAACAAACTTGTTACATGAGGTGAGATTTTTAAGTAGAAACGTTTTGTGATGGTTTGTGTTTCTGTTCACTGCCACACAGACTGGACTGTTAATGTGCTAACTGGCTAACTAGCATCAAGACGGACTCCTGCTGTGTGCTGGTGTGGAGAGTTATCATACGTGCTGGTTGACTGTCAGATGTCGTCTTTGCGGTGTGTTAATGTGCAGCTGTTTGGCTGAGACACGGTGACGTCAGGTGATGTAGCAGGGGGCCTTCGTCACCACTAGTTCTCTTCAGTTGCTGTGGTGTGTCTGGGCCTTAAGACTGAAACCTGACATGTGCCCTTTGTAAACATACAAGAATGTAGTAACCAAGTTACTCAAAGTTGTTATGTTGAAAAGTTTTTGGCCTCAGCAGGCAGATGTTTGGACCCATCAGCACCTGGACACACTGAGGACTGATCAGTGAACTCAGGAAGCAACGAACTTAACACTGACTGACAGCTGTCATGGTGACGAGGCCACAATGAGAGAGTGTCAGCAGTGTTGACAGGTGACAGAGAGCTGAGAGACCACACGTCTCCCTCCAAACACCTGAGTGCTGCTGTGTGTGTGTGTGTGTGTGTGTGTGTGTGTGTGTGTGTGTGTGTGTGTGTGTGTGTGTGTGCCTTATTTCACAAGCCAACAGTGACAAAGTGTATAAACACATTTTCTGCTCCACTTCCTGCAGAGTGACCCAGCATGTAAATGTATTCAGTACCTGTATCAGGTGAACTGATGTTCTCATGTCATTAGCATGATTTGGCTGCACTCCTTTATAGGCAGGAAACCTGATCTGAGGTCAGACAGTAGTCGCTCTGTGCTGTTGGTAGAGAGTATATTCAGACATGATGTTTTCTTCTGTGACTGTGTGACTCAATATAAAATGATGAGCTCAATCTTCAGCCTGCACACACATCTCCAAGCTACAGATTTTATTCCTCCGACAGAAACTGGAGAGTGAGCAGTGAGCAATCCAAATAAAATAGTGACTCAGAGCAGCTGTCAAGATCAGTTCCTGTAACATGTTCCTGTGTTGATACAGACTCTTTAAACCATTCATATCCATTCCAGTTTAACTCAGCTGGAATAAAACCTCCGTCAGCAGCAACATGAATCTGAAATGATGCTGATTTAATTAGGAAGTAAAGAAGGTCAGGAGTTAACAAGGCTGTAAAGACAGCTTTGCTTCAGAGAGGTTCATTTAGACAGAGAAGAGCTGATGAAGAGAGAGAGACGGAGAGAGTGTGAAGGGCTGAAGACAGAGAGAAGAAGTTCCACACCTTTAATCACTGACCTGTGTTTTCTGACAGATGTCTCTCTGTCTCTGAATCAGTTGTACTCTGAGTGGTGCTCTGCTGCCAGGCACCAGTCTCCATTTATAATGAGCTCATACCCAGAGACTCCCACTTCTCCCCTCTCTTTATGAAACACAGAGCTCCTGGAGCTTCTGCACATCATGCAGACCTCTCCAGTGGCAGCAAAGCTTTGTGGCACAGCAGCTGTATATTATGACTCACTCACAAAGGGGACAAACAGTTTCAGCAGTTTACTCAAGCAGGATCACGTCTTCATTTACATTTGTAAGTCAGGAGGCAAATGTAAGCTAATGTTCGTTAAATGGATTCTACTAGAAAATCTAATTAGTGCTTATTATTGTGCTCATGAATTCATTGTCCTCACAAGAAAGAGCTTATGTGATTAAAGTGCTGGGGGCTCGGCTGGTCCTGGACTGAGTTTGGTTTGGTTTCTAAATCCCGTGACTTCATTTCTCTGTTGGTTGAAGCTCATGTTACTGTGTCTCTTTGTTCAAGCTCAGACTTCTCTGTCAGAGTTTTCCAGTAAAATGATGTCTGTACGTTAGAGAAAGAAAACACAGAGTGAAATCCAGTTCTTTATTCAGACCGTTCATCTGAAATAAATCCACAGTAACTTCAGGAATAAAATGTCCTGATGGAATATGGATGCACTGCATGTTAGTCTCTGGCTGCCCTCACAGCCCTCAGCCCCTAACACCATCAAAGTTAGTTTCCTCGGCTTTGTTTTCTTTTTCCGGTCCCAAACTTTCCTCCATCCCTTGAACAGAAGGAGAGGCAAAGAAAGGAGGTGCGGACAACAACAACTTTCTCAGAATGGATCTATTGTGTTGAGGAAAGACGAGGGTCTGTTCAGCTCTCTGTCACAGTTCACCAGGTTTCACAGCTCCCTTCATGCTGTCAGCTGGTTTCTATGTGTCTGCTGGAGAAAGCACCACAGTGGATAAAGCTGTGTGTTGCAGCAGATTGGCTCCTAAAACTTGTGTAACTCTCTGAAACACACAATCTGTGTAATATATCCCTGTTTGTGTTGTAGCTTAAAACTCTGAGACTATTCAGAGCAGTGCTGCAGACCTTGAAATGAATCCATGAGCACACAGAGAAACCACTCAGAAAGCTCTGCCTACACAAAATGTTTCTCATATCTATGAATATATTTAAGAGAGCACCCTGTGTTTTTAGGTAAATACAAAGTACTTGGTGTCATATAAGACTCTCTCCACTTGGCTCACTCCTCCTGAAATGCTGCAGAGTTGGTGTTTGATTGTCGGAGCTGTTCTGTATTTCCTGGTCTGAAGAAGAAAGCCATCAGGCTGCTGGGAGTTTTCAGTCGTCTCAGGAAACAGAGGATATTTCTTTTCTAAAATGGATCTGACTTTAATGGGAGGAATAAAAAAGAGTTTTCCTCCACGTCTGACTCTGTAACAGCCATGTCAGGCACTTGTAGAGGAACTACAGAAACACTTTGACCACTTTAATACAACCATAATATAGCAGTATTTGACATCTGTATAATAATGAATCATGTGTTAGCAGCAGAGCTGATCCCTCTCTGTGGTCTGACCTCAACACTTTCATATTGTCAGGTCTGATTCAGACCTCAAACTGAAGTGATTGACAGCTGAATGCATAATAACCTGGTGTTTGAAACAGCTCTCCCTCTCTGCTATTAAAGGCTGTGAGAAAAGGGAAAACTTTAGACAGCTGTCAGTGACCTCAGTCAGAGCTCAGAGGACAGATTGACTGAAATATTACAGCATTTAATTTTCACATAACACATTTGATGTTAATGAATGATTTATCTCTGATGTGGACTGGTGCTGATTCTGGCTCCGCTCTCTTGGCATGACACTGGTTTGTTCTTAGATGAGCTGGAAGTGGTCAGACACAGTGGATGAGTTCTGTCCAGCAGCTTTATGGAGCTGCTTGTTGTTCATTGATAACATGGTTGTTGACAGATGTCATATTTACTGAAGTCATAAACAGCCACGTGCACACAGGTCGCTGTAAGGGCGCTGAGTGCTAAAGGCTGTGCACAGTCAGAGGTGAAATTAATACTCTGTGGCTCAGTAAAGGCCGAGTTGGGAACAGTGAGGGAGCCAAGAGCAATAATCTGTCCCAAAGGTGAGAGACAAGAGTGGAGAGGGCAGAATGATAAAGGTTTAAAGTGACAACTTGGCACTGTGGATGTGACTCTGTGCCATCAGAGAGAGACCGGCTGGGAGTCGAGTCACAGCTCTCTGACTGAGAGAGAAAGACCTTTGTTGCTCTGATAAGCTCTGGCATCCTGCCGAGAAGGAAAACACAACACCTCATAGGTTACTGGAGGAATAATGATTCACTGAGTGGTGTCACCTCTGAGATCTGAACACACGTTTGAGGCTGATCGATGAGAAGCTTTTGGTCACATCTGTCCTCTGAAATGTGTTTTATACGTTGATTATTATGACTGAAATATGTCATTTATAATTTAGGAGTAAAGCATGTTTACAGTGTCCTCATCACTTAGATGTGTTGTAAATGTTTGTGTTGTTATAATTTGTCCTTTAAGGTGGTACAGGTGGTCAGGAACATGTCGTCTCCATTCAGATCCTGAAGGAACCTAAATCCTCTCTGTCAGGCTTTATGTCATGACCTGGTTTATTGTCAAAGGCTTATAAATATTTATTGAAACTGAAATTGAACAGCCAAACCTCCTGCAGGTTTCTGCCTCTGGTGACTTTAAGTCTGCTGAGATTATTCTGAGAAACACACAGCGACACAGAGCAGAATACACTGATCTCTGAAACACTAAGTTTACATGACATTGGAGGAAATTGATTCATTGTGTTAGTCTGACTAAAACTGGACTTTTAAAATACATGTACAATACACACTAAGATAATGTGATTAGGAGTTGAATTAATCCTGCATGTTTACAGTCAGTCAGACCCAAACTGGCCCGGGCGCTTGTAACAGAAGAAGTCAATAACAACATGGTGAAATCTGCATCCAGAGCTGTTCACTTTTGGACAGACGAGGAGACACAGTTGATGCTGTGTCAGCTGAAAGAGTTAAATATTTTGAAACACATGGATGGGAGGAAAACACAGAATGGTGACCTGTTCAAAAAAGTGGTGAAACAGCTGGACGACGCTCGATTGTTTGGTCTGTGACGTCATAGGTCGACTGGAAAAAGGTCCAACACTAACAAGCTGAAAGGAGGCATATCCTCACCTGTCATAGAGGAGGTGGACAAACAGGACAAACCAGTAGGTAATAAATCGATTCCCCTCCTGTGCTTGTATACTGGGACAAGGACAGTGGTCCAGTTAAATGTCCCAGTGGAGCTGTAACCGTAGCTCGACTTAACTGAGCCTGTAAACGCACTGACTGTGTGTGTGTGTACATTAGTGTGGTCCTCTCAGTAATTAGTGTCTCTCTCTTCAAGCCTTTCACATGGACTGATTCAGTGGCTCCACTTCCACTAATTTCATGCTGCACGTCCGTTAAACAAGGGACCCAGTCAGAGGGGAGCACATGCTGTGTGTGTTTGGGTGATGGAAACTGTGAGTGGGAAGTAAGCAGTGATCCAGTGAGATCACAGCCACACACACACTCCTCTTATTAACATGGTGACAGCTTTGCCTGCTGATCTGTGTGTGGAGATGAATGAAGAACTGTTCCTCCCTAACATGATTATCATCATTATTCAGTCCTTTCACATCGCTGTTAGGGAAAATAAAATCCTGATTTGAATGTTTCACTCTGCTCTGGTTGTGTTCACGTGCTGATTCAGGTGAGCTGCTCTGTTACTCAGTTACTTAGTGGCTCTGCAGGTGTGTAGGAAACTAAACATGTGAGAAGCAGCACAGGAAATGATCCAGAATACACAAGTGACAGGAGACTGAAACAATCTGACAAACTGCTGAAGGACAAGCTGAGAAGTTGGAGACTGGTGAGCTGAATAGGTGCAGCTGGGAGGCAGGTGCTGTCAGAGGTCAGGAGGCCGATGAGATGATTGGGAACAGGTGTGCAGAGCAGCAGGGTGCCTGATGGACAGGTGAGACGTGACTGATTGTGTCCATGAGACAGGAGGAGAGAGCAGCAGAAGCACAAGCTGCACCATGTTGAACAGGATGTTCAGCAACATGTGTGATATTTCAAATGAAGGGTCAGATTTCATCAGATTGTTTGGTTGATAAATGTTTGTTTATTTCACTCAGATAAATCATCTGAAATCCTCTCTCTGTATCTCTCACACTCACTCCGTCAGTTGTGTCGTTACAACGAGCAGAAAGGTGGAAGCAGAAAACCTCAGCTGCTCTCCCTCATACCTCGTCATAAATATTTATGAAGACATTTGAATATTGTGATTTAGTAACAACAAAATATCATTTGGAGGAAGGAAGAGTAGAGAGTGGGAAGGTGAATGATGTCAACAAGCAGAGGAGGAAGAATCTGACGGAGGTATAGTATTTATAGTCTGAATTTTAGTCATCAAGGTGACACACTTTATATTTTCTTGTGTGTGTTTTGGTTTACATTTACTGTTTATGAAGGCGTTACATAATAATGTGTGTTGTCAGAGTGCAGTCGGCCTCGTGCAGCCTCTTTATTGAGGCTCTGTTTCCTCTCTGTCATGCTGCCACCTCAGGGCTCTGTAGGATTACATGTGTTTGAAGCTGCTCACTGAGCTCTGACTTCACTTTCACCAGGGAGGACGAGGCCTCTGGACGTCATCACGTATCCAATATTTAGATATGAAACAAACCTGCAGAGTAGTCATGTCATATTATCTCCATTTGTATGATCTAGTTTAGATCAACAGGGAGGACTCAGCTGTACTGAGACTGATGTCTGGTAGCATGTTCAACATTTAGTTCACTCGTGGTGTTTTACACAGGAAACTGTCAGAACAATGATCCAAAGCCTTGTTGGTGACAAATGATCAAAGGTCTGAATAATTTAATGGTTAGAAACACAACATTTAAACAGGATTAATGTCCCTGAGTTATTGTATATCCTATATGTGTAATGAAGGGAGTTTCATATTTCCCTCGAAGGTCTCATGCTGCCATTTGTTCCTGTTCTGCAAGCTTGGCACATTTTGTAGACAAATATACATAATTTATGTATTAATGAGAACATTTTGGATGATAGTCTTATCTTGGGAAAAGCACAGATACTAATTTCAGTGATTTAAATAATTTTAATTACTGAGGCTACTGGATAATACTCTGATGCAGTCATCCGTTAAGCTCAGTGAAATTCCCACAGAAACTAAACATGGCTCTGGCTGTTACACAGAGTAATTCAGCTTATACAACATAAAGTGTTTACGTCTCATTTATTAATTTGCTGCTTTAACAACATTTAGTTTAAGCTGTGTTTTACAAGGCAGTCTCAGTGGAGCAGTTTGATTTTATTTTCAGTGGTGGATTTGCACTGCAGTTAAAATAATAATTAAAAAAGAAAGTACAAGTGTGCCTCACTCACTGAGCTGATATTCTGTGTCCACACTCAGCAGTATATGTCATGTGGGAGGGAGAGAGATACATGTATATACTGTAGGTGAAGAGTCACAGCAGCAGGATACACACAGGAAATAGGAAGACAGATTCATATTGACAGCACACAGAAACACACACACACACATCAGTTCAATACACAGCTGTGTGTTTCTGTAACATCTGTGACTCCAACAACACCAGGCTCCTACACATGTCAACAGTTGACGCTCCGCTGAGACACCAGATGGAGACAGTTTGATTTGTTACAGTGGCGTTCAGAGAAGATCATTTCATGGTTTGTTTCTCCACCACTGTTCGTACTCTGTGTTTGCTTCAGTTGCCTAAAATGACCAGTGTTTATATTTCCCTGACAGACGACCTCTGGCAGTCATGTGACTAATGACTGTCCTGTATAAACCGTGACGTCTCTTTGTGGTGAACAGACAGCCAGCAGCTGTAATCTGTGTTCACAGATGAGGTGGAGGAAGGGAGAGATGATTGATGGGCAGTTAAAGGAGAATAGTGGGATTTTCTCTGGACTGTTGGTTTCAGTGTTTCGCTGTCTGCTACAACAACAACAGACGGAGGACAAACACACACTAGTGTGATGGTTCATTAATTTAAAACCTGTTGTTACATCACAAACACTGACAGACTTCTGTATTAAATCACATATCCTGGGGAAAAATGTCTGGAAGCCATTCCCTGTTCAACAGCAGATCATTAAAATGTACATACAGTCTGCAGCCTGCCAAACATTTATCAGTATTTACTGAACTGTGGAACGAACATCAGGGAAACTACAGACGATCCTGAAAGAGACGGCTTTTAAAAACTCACTAAACATCACCAGTAAAATCTGGGTTTTACATGACGTCATATTTTTCCTCGTTGCTCAGAAACAGAACAGCTGATCAGCAGAGAACTTTATGTTGACTCAGATACAGTCGTCTGTTTTATTAGATCTCATCACAGAGACAGAGACAGAGAGATGGAGCGTGATAGAGAGGACTGTTTCATCATCATCATCTCACTTTATTAGGTACACCTGTTCAACTGCTCATTAATGCAAACAGCTAATCAGCCAATCACGTGGCAGCAACTCAACACATTTAGTCATGTAGACATGATGAAGACGAGCTGCTGAAGTTCAAACGGAGCATCAGAATGATGAAGAAAGGTGACTGAAGTGACTTTGAACGTGGCATGGTTGGTGGTGCCAGACGGGCTGGTCTGAGTATTTACTGGGATTTTCACCACAACCATCTCTAGGGTTTACAGAGGATGGTCCCAAAAAGAGACAATATCCAGTGTTGATGCCAGAGGTCAGAGGTCAGAGGAGAATGGCCAGACTGGTTCAAGATGATAGAAAGGCAACAGGAAGTCAAATAAGCACTGGTTCCAACCAAGGTGTGCAGAAGACCATCTCTGAAGCAACAACACGTCCAACCTTGAAGCAGATGGGCTACAGCAGCAGAAGACCACACCAGGTGCCACTCCTGTCAGCTAACAACAGGAAACTGAGGCTACAATTCACACAGGCTCACCAAAACTGGACAATAGAAGATTGGAAAAACCACATTCAGATGGTAGGCTCAGAATTTGGAAGCATGGATCCATCCTGCCTTGTATCAAGGCTTCAGGCTGCTGCTGCTGGTGTCATGGTGTGGGGGAGATTTTCTTAGTACCAACTGAGCATGGTTTAAACACCACAGCCTACCTGAGTATTGTTGCTGACCGTGTCCATCGCTTTATGACCACAGTGTACCCATCTTCTGATGGCTACTTCCTGCAGGATAACGCACCATGTCACAAAGCTCAGATCATCTCAAACATGACGATGAGTTCACTGTACTCCAATGGCCTCCACAGTCACCAGATCTCAGTCCAATAGAGCACCTTTGGGATGTGCTGGAACGGGAGATTCTCATCATGGATCAACTGTGTGATGTCATCATGTCAATATGGACCAAAATCTCTGAGGAATGTTTCAGCACCTTGTTGAATCAGTGACACCAAGAATTAAAAAGAGGGTCCAACCTGGTACTAGCAAGGTGTACCTAATAAAGTGGCTGGTGAAGTCATATTTTTACCAAAGAAAAGGCAGAAGTCATTGAACACATCACTCCAGAGGCAGTGCTTTGAATGAAACTACTATTTTTAGTTTATAAATGAAGGTTTGAATCACGCTGTCACACCTGAGTGTGTTTATGTTCTGTAACTTTATCCCTCGTTTATAATATTCGTGAGTTTATCACGTAAAGATTGATGTGCTATAACACTTGTTCCATTAAACCCCGAGGTTCACAGTTTATCAGGTGTTCAAGTGTCAGGATTTCACGCTGTATACGAGATAAGTGTTTAACACTGAGGTCTGTAGCAGCACGTTGTAATGAGGAGAACAGAGAGCTGTTTGGAGGCAAAGACTAAACATGAAGAGGAAGAATTAAAGCACAGCTACAGATAAATGCATAAACTCCATCCTCTGTGATAGAAATAGATCTCCACTGTTCTCTGTGTCCCACACACAGAGGAGGGACAGCTAAAGATGTCCTCAGAGTCGTCTCCTCCAGGACCAGAGTCAGTCCAGCAGGCCTCACACTGGGACACACACCCGTCCATTAGTCCAGTGTCTCTGGAGGACAGTTAGCTGTCAGCCAATAGATCAACAGAGCAGCAGAGACAGCTGATAATAGACTTGGCTGACGGAGAGGACTGTGGACAGAGGAGGACAGATAACTGTGGAGACAATGGTGAAGTGGGGCTGTGTGTCAGTGGAGAGGGAGGGAGAATGGTCTGAGACATGAGTGAACTGTGTCCATGTCTTTATGAGCCTCCTTCATCCACTGCTGCTGTCCCGTCGTCTCAGAGGGACGCTCATGTTCGTCCACTTGTTCATGTTCAATCTGTGAGAGTGTGAGATGTGAGAGTTTGCCCTGACGTGTGTTTGTAGAGAAGTTTTAAATCCTGTTTAAACGCTGTGTTGTCTCTGTCCTCTGAAATCAGCCTCTAAATTCTGATCAGATACTCTTTATGTGACGGCCACAGATCAGTGATGAGATAATTGCTTCCCTGATGAAACCAGGGGATTGTGGGTAACCAGATAAATCTCATAATCAAAAGGCTCAAGAGGCTGACCACCCATTTGCATGCTGGGTTATGACTCTATTATTGTCGATTAGCTGACATTAGATTGTGAGCTGAATAACAAGTTGGTGGTGAACAGTAAGGATGGATACAGAGGCGTTTGTTTCAGTCGTGCACCAACACAACAACAGTGTCAGGAGAACAGAGAGCAGCGCTTTGTTTCAAAGTACAGCACGGTTTGTTGCCGTCCACAAAGTGTGTGTGCTGCTGTAACATCCTGTCACACTCCATCTGTCTGCAGAAGAAGAAGCAGCAGGTGATACAGAGGATTAACTCGACTAAATGAGTGTAGAAACCAGAGGAGCTCGGCCAGTGGAGGTGAACTGAGCCTCATGTCGTCCTTCAGTCCTGGCTGGACTCGGTGCTCATGTCCTCTGCTGGACTCTGGGCAGTCAGGTTGGACTCAATAGTAGATAACAAGTGGCAGCAGCTGTCTGAGTCTTTTCACTGTGTCTTTGAATGTTTGTGTCCATATTTGTTCACCAACATGTTTATCTGAGGGATTTTTTCTGTCAGACTTTTCATCTTTACTTTTCTCACTGTGATTCTTACGTCTCACTGTCGGTGAAACTCATGAACTTCTCTTGGTTAAACAGTGATGAATCTTTGACATCACTGTGTTTGACAGCTGCTGGGCCATCTACAAAAATATCTCAGAGGTTGACAATATTAGGATTATATATCCTGTCCATTAGAAGAGTGTGTACAACACGACATCTGACAGCTTCAGTGTCATTTTAATCAGTCAGCCGCAGTCTGAACCTCCCCTCTTTAACCTCTCCTGCCTCATTTTCTCTTTTATGTTTCACTTTACAGTGCTAATGAAGATGAGAGATAATTAATGAAACATTATCTCTATCAGACACCATATTAAATCATCTTAATATTGTCCACTTTATCTCTACAGTGAGTTTTTCTTGCTGTCAGTCTTGTGTGAGCTTGGTGAGCAGTTCTCCTCTGATCTTCATCACAGTATCTGAACACAACTCTGTCAAACATCAAGGACCAGTGAACATCTGATTCATTCTGCAGCTCGTTTGGTTTGTACCAGACTGTAAAGCTGCAGCACTCAAAGTGCTCATACTGAAAGGGTTGGATCTGTGAAACAGAATATACAGTATAATCTCAGTGTGAGCAGGTGGATCCTTCTGGGAAACACTTTATGTAAAATGCATTATGAGAAAGTGCTGATCCTCTTAAACTGAGATTAATTTATAATGTATAGGGCAGAAAGAAGAAAAGAAAGTTTTCCTCTGATTTTAAACTTTCCCTTTGTGTCTTTCATGTGATCCTCTCATTAGAAATAATGTCTTTCTAAGTTCTTGTTTGAATTTAAAGTCACATGTTTCCTCATCTTGTTTTTCCTCCTCTTTACCTCGTCTTCCCTCCAGCCACCATCACAGCTACCTCCTAATGTAGTCTGATGAGAACTGCACGTCCTGTTAGAACATCTCTATGATGGTCTGAAGACAACACCATGTAACACAAAATAAAGCAACGTTAACTTGAGAACAAACATGAGGTTGGGTTAATTTTCAGAGCAACATGGCAACATACCTGCTAACAGAAATTAAAATGAGTTGAAGGGAATATTTATACCATAAAATGTATGTGTGCTACAAAAGATGTTAGTTTAAAAACAGAAGCGTGTTGACATGTCTGCTGTTGTGATATTGCCCAAAACTGGCCGACAGTATCCCTCCATATTTTGCTAGTATCTTTTAAAAATGAAAATTAGTGCATTTACAAAGTGGAAGTCAACAACGTTTTAACTGGCTAGCATGCTAGCTAGTTAATGCTTTCTACTCATCAACTGCTTGATCATTTAAGTTAATAACTTCCCCCACTGCTCATTTAAAATGGCCACCACAAAAAGGTGTTTTTAGTTTATCAGAGATCAGTTCCTCATAAGTCTCACTTTAATTATGCAACACTTTCTGTCACCAGGCACCATCCTGGAAAAACATTAAGGCTACAGTTGGCGACTAGAGCGCTAAAGCTAGCATGTAAGTGTTAGCATGCTAACGCTAGCCACTAACTGTGGCAGCCAGAAACAAACATCTATGACTCACTGTCCCTTTGACAATCCAAACAAAGAACATATTTTGTTTTAGTGGCCTTTCTACAATGAGCAGGAATGAAAGTTAACGTTACTGTTTTCTGTTACGATCAAGGAGTTAATGCTAAGCAGCTAGCGCCCTACTTGGCTAACTGTTAGCTCACCTCAGCAAGCTAATGTGAGCTTATTTCCTTGGTGGCTAAATGCTAACAATCTGAAAGGCAAATATATATTTTAATGTCTGTAGTAGCAGACCAGTGTAAACTAAAGTAAACTTTCAGGTGGAGTCTCATCTTGTAATCTGCACCTCTGCACAGCCATTTTGTATTTGGCACAGCTCTCTTTGATGACATCACAAACGTTGTTCAGCTGAGGCATAAACTGAATCAAACAGCTCCCAGTATGCGTCCCAGTGCTCCAGTCTGGAATATAAAACAGGATATTTGTGTCTACAATCATCCTGTGGTGATATATGTCATCTGTGGTTTGTCATGCTCTGTTGATTTTACATTATATTAATACAGTGTTTTACTTTGTGCTGTCAGGTGAGTGTCTTTATGACTAATATGTTTAATTACAAACACACAGCTTTGGTGCCTGAGACAAACCTCTCCAGTCACTGTGAAAGCTGTTTGGCTGAACCTTTGTTTATGACATTCTCACAGAGACTAAATGGTTATTAATCAGCTAAAGCAGGATTATATTTTTCTTTATGTTCTGTAATTATAAGTCATAAAGTGACAGAAGCTCGTGCTAATGTTCTTTCTATGGCCTCTGTTAGAGAATCTCATCAGAGCGTAATATTGTCCTCTTGAAGTGATTGTCCTCATAAGAATGAGTTAATGTGATTAAAGTGCTGGGGGCTCAGCAGGGCCTGGACTGGGTTTGGTTTGGTTTCCCAAATCACATTATGTCACTTCTCTCTGGTTAAAGCTCAGATGCAGTTTTGACTTCCTCACTACAGCTGAATTTCTTCAGGAAAGTACATAAATCTAGTCACATTTCTTCATAGAATAAACACATGAGTTACTTCAGACAGCTCTGATGGGGCTGTGCTTTGGAGCCTCTGTGTCAGTGTCATGATGGTGTGTTTAATCTGACTCAGTTTCTGCTGCTGCTCGCCCTGCTGATGATCTCATCTCACCTCCCACCAACAACCAGCGTCCATCCGTCACAGCTGTTTGCAGCTCGTCTCTCTGTGATGTCACTTCCTGTAAACTGGAGTTTGTAGTTAATGAATGTAAACAGTGTTGTGTGTCAGCCATGCAGCTGAAATGTTGCCTGTTAAAACCTAACAAGTTAAACTCATTGATATTTGATGTTCACAGTCACACACTCTTCATAGAGCAGTTGTACCTCTGGAGATTTGCTGTCACTGAATAACAAGATGTTTTTGCTCCATTGATCTCATGCTGTGTACTTCCACTGTCAGACATGACTGCGTTCAGCTTTGGCTGCAGTAATCCCTGTATTTACAAAGTCATTGTCATGTTGAGAGCTTTGCTGCGTTCAAGGCCACTGAGCTGTTGACTTCAGCCTGTATTGACTCTACAGTGTAATGTGATACAATGAGGACAGCTTTACTTAAGACTGACTGCACTGAAGTCCCTGTTTAGTGATCTGAAGGCCTCTGCTTATAGGGCGTTACCTGAAATGGAGCAGAGGTCTGATCTGTAAAGTTTTACCACATAAATAAATAATAAAATCAGTTGTAAAAGACAGGAAGCAAGTGAAGGCAGCACGGTTCAGTGTAATATGATCCAGCCTCTCAGCTGTGACTACTTCCAATGATCACACTGTTTTCAATCAACATATTAAACACTGTAACACTCCTGAGCACTTTCCACAAACCTGACAATGAAGTGGGTGAGACTGTTTTCTTTACATGTGTCAGACCAACATTTAGCCTCTAATGAATCAAATATTCAGCTCACATTTATCACAGTCCTCGTCATGCGTATCTTTAAAGTGTGACCTGCATGTGTTCACATTAGTTTCTGCTGTCGTCTTTGAAATGACTGTCAGATTGTTTGCAGGTTGATAATGAGCCCCAAACACATTCAGCCACACTCCCTATCAGGTTGTTACAGCAGAACTGTCACAGTGAATCTCAGATCTTAATGGAAAATTAAAGTGAAGATCTCAGGTAGGTTTAGCTGTGCCTTTGATTTGCATATTATTTACAGAGTCAAACAAACACAGTGTCAGATTGACTTTTGTCACGTCAGAAAATTTGTTTTCAATTTGTGGGAAAATGAAGAAGGTTGTGCAGGATGTGTTTTTATTGGTTATTTTTCTCTGATCAGCTGAACTCTGAACCATGAATCTGAAAAATGAAAAGTTAATTATTTATTTTGCTAAACCTTTGATGAGAGTTTGTCAGTGTGGTGTTGATTAAACTTTAAGACACGTGTTTGAGGCCACACTTGTGTCTTTGTTGGATTTAGGTCCTTTTATTCCAGTGTCTTTTCTCTTCCTCTTTCCCTCTGTCAGTGCTCTTTTCTTTTGTCTTATTCCCCTCGTCAGTAAACACTGGAGCATCTAAGTGATCACTCAGAGAGCCCAGAGGTTTAAGAGCAGTGTCAATATCTTTTTCTATAAATCACTTTATGTGTGTGTGTGTGCAGGTGGAGGATGTGTCAGAGCCGGGAGCTCCAGTCTGCTCCGTTACAATGATCTACTACACTCAGTTGTAGGAAACCATTTGTCTTCTGTGCATCTGCACACCCTGATATAAAACATGTGCATGCTTTATGCTGTGATTTGCTTATTGTCACTGATGATGCTTATTTGCAGCTGATTTATCTTCAGGAGTCGTTGATTAACTACAGAACTTTAACCTCAAAATATTCAACCTTAACTTGAACTGTTAATTCTCAAGAGCAGCTGGAGGTTGACAGACATTAAACGTTCACATAAAGTGATGTTAGTGGTAAATCAGGTTGAAGAGCTGCTCCAGGTTATTAAACCTGTTGAAGTGTGTCAAACAGTCACAGCAGGTGAACTGTATAAATCACAGCACCTCTTGTTTTCTGTAATTCCTGGTCCATCATGATCTTAATCCTCCATCAGACAATCTGTTAACAGCTGCTCTGCTAGTCTTTAACACTAATTAGTAAATTATTGGTTTATATTATGTCTCATTCAGCCCAGTGTTTGAATCAGTGCTCTGACATTTACTGAGGATGTTGGCTGCTGATTCAGACTCCTGCTGATTTGATATTGGTCCTGATGAGTGAACACGTCTTCAGTGAGGCAGAGCTCTAAATAGATTTGGATGCACTGCATGATTTCCTGAGTCTATGTGGACACCTCAGCTGAACCAAATACTGCTGAGTCTTTAAATAGGTGATACCATGTTCTCTCCTCTGTCTCCACTAAAACATATCCATTACAGCCATGTAAGAAATGTGTCTCATGGTCAGGTTTTCCTGTTAAATCTCACCCCTCCAGCTCCAGAGAAAGTTATTATTCTCAGCACTCAGACACTTTACATTTATTTCTTGGGTTTCTGCAGACATGCAGCAGCAGATCTGATGAATGAGATTTGACTCCTGCTGCAGGAGGAAAAGAAAATGAGAACATTAAAAAGCTCTGACTCTGACTGTAGTCACATCTCACAGAGCAGTGGAGAGAGACAGCAGCAGGACTGGTCAACACTGTAGCCCAACAGTGATGGTCCAACTGGTTAATGCCAGTGATGGGATTCAGTCGTTTCTCTTGTACTGTGGGGAAAAAGGAGAAAGTGGAGCTGTGGAGTGAACAGGAGTGTCTCTTTGACATGTCCTCTCTTTGTGCCACGATAGAGAAGGAAAAAAGTGGACAGAATTTCTTCAGCCCTCAAAATCCCCTGTAGGTATGCTATATGCTATAGCTAGCTAGCTAACCACTGTAGAGGCTGTTTGCAAGCTAACGTTAGCCACTGGAACGTTTGCTATTAGCCCACAAGCTAACCAAATGTTTCAACTGAAGATTACTAGCTTCAAATAATCACATCATGTCACCATTAATATGAATGAAGCTAGACATTTTCAGCTCAATGTACGGTTAGCTTGTAGGCTAATAGCAAAATTTTAGTGAACATTAACATACGAGGAGTAATCCTGTTTGGGATGGGGACAGTGGTTAGCTAGCTAGCTTTAGCATAAAGCATACTCCCTGGAGACTTTGAAGGCTGCAGCACTTTCTCATCCTTTTTCTATGGCTAGGAAGCTAACCACCGTAGGGGCTGTTTGCAAGCTAACGTTAGCTACTGAGATGTTTGCTATTAGCCAAAAAGCTAACTTAATGTTTCAACTAAAGATTACTAGCTTCATAAATCACATCATGTGTCCACTTATATGAGTGAAGCTAGAAATCTTCAGCTGAAATGTACAGTTAGCTTGTAGGCTAATAGCAAACCTTCAAGTAGCTAAGGTTAGCTCACAATAAGGCTAGCCTTGCTTAGGATGGGGATGGTGGGTAGCTAGCTAGCTAGCTTTAGCATATAGCATACTCCCTGGAGACTTTGAAGGCTGCCTGATTGATTATTAAGCAGAAAGTTCAAGAGGTGAACAAACTCTCCATTTTTACTGTATTTGTAAATTATTTAATTATGTGTTAGAGATATTTTCTCATGAAAAGATTAACATTGGTTAACATTTCAAAATGGTGGATGATACTTTACAGTTGTCTTTGACTAGAATTGAGCTGTGCTGGTTGAGGAGGAGGAGGGTCAGGTCAGGTCTCTGTCACAGCTCACCAGGTTTAACAGATTTCAGCTGGAACAGTTTCTGTGTGACAGCTGATTAGACCGTGTGTTGGAGCAGCTTGGTGTGACGAGGCAGAAACACATGTATCTGTCCATGAAGATATTTCTTCAGGATGTTGTAATTCTTTGTTATAACTGGTTGATGGAAGCTGGAGACTGAGAGCTGCTTCTCTCAGTGACACTCAACAGTTACAGTCAGTTCATCAGTGACAATGTAAAAACATATGTTAGCCGTTAAGTGCCAAGGATTTCTAGTGACACAGTAGTTTTCTGTATTTGCTTTTGTTGTCATTAGAAAATAAACATTACCTCTATTACTGGTATCATCTTCTCACTTTGAGGCTCATTATGTTTCTACTTGTTGTGATGATGATGAAAAGATGATAATTTACTCTGTTGTTGAGTAAATAAATTGAGATTTGAGCCCTGCAGGTTTTGTTTGTCTCAAGGTAATGAAGGATTATTTTGTTTCTCAGGTGGAATAGATTAAATATTTAGACACTGATTGGTGCTCATGAGAGGGCTGCGATCGTTTTAGAGAATGATTGATCAAAATGATGGATTTTTCTTAACAATCACAACAGATTAAAAATATTTCAGTGAGAAATGTTTGAGTTCAGTGCAGTGCAGACAGGAAATCATCAGACTGTAATGACTGCTTGTATTTTAACCTAGATGATTGTATTAAATGTAAATCTTTCTGAGGCTCAGACTGCTGTGATGTTTCATCAACAGAGTGACCTTTGACCTCAGGGGAACTTATCAGAGCAGAGTGTCTGCAGCAAAAAGCTGAACTCCCCCAGTTGTCTTTATTTCTTTCCAGCAGCTCAGCCTCACTTTATTTGCTCTGCATCACTGAGGCTGTTGATTTATCAGTAATAATATGTTTGACTGATGTTATGAAGAGATGCATGAGTGAACCACTGGGCTCAGTGATTTGACCACGTTTATTACCATCATCATAGAAAGCACCTTTACCAACCATCATTTTATAATTCTTATAATTCAGTGTTTAATTTTCCAGTGGAGCTGTTCCACATGCAGCTTGTACCTGAATATTTCCATAATATCAGCTTTCATTCAGACCTCCCACTGAAACATCTCGGCCCTGATTGATAGGTGAATGAATAATAACTCAGTCTTTGAAACAGGATGCTGGGAGCACAGCTCTGCCTCTCTGCTCGAGTTTCAAACAGGGAGGAAAGAGGAAATGATTGACAGCTCCCACTGACTTCACGTCTCCTGCAGCTGCATCAGGAGAAGGAGCTCAGAGGACAGGCTGCTGTGGCTGCAGAGCACACTGACACAACTGAAAGCACAAACTGCAGAGAGACGAGGAACCAGACAAATAGTTCCCAGAAACAGTGAGGAGGGTTTTAAGGGTCAGCTTGTAGATGTGTGTTGTTCTAAAGGTACTGTACATGTTGTTTAATGCAGCCTTCACTGATGTATCAGTCATGTAGTCGTGCAGTACGGCTGAAGTCTGTGGACCATATAATGAGGACATGTAGTCGGACATATGGTGATGAATGTTATATTTCCATGTGTCAGTTCAGTTTGTTTATGCAGTATGGAGAGAATAACTGCAGCTGTAATTCATCGGCTTTAAAGAGAATCACAAACTGTTGTGTTGTCATGAGCCTCAGGGCAAACTGTAGCTAATGAGAACACAATAAATAAACACCACACTGATGGAGTCTCCACTTTGTTGTCTTGTTTCCTGTTTGACTTATTTGGAAAAGGATGATCAGAGCAGGAGTCATGCAGGGAGAACCAGATCAATGGTAACAGAGATATTCTCTTTGTAGCTCACAGATTTGCAGCTTGCATGTGTTGTGCTTCAGCTCGTTGAATCATACACCAGTTATTATACCAGGAGTTAATGATTGTGTTTGTGTGCATCAGAAAGGAATGGTGTAGCTGTGTGTCCTGCCTGGCTCACCTGCACACATCACATCAAGCTGTGGACTTTGATATTTGATCTGAAATAATATCTCAAATCTTTAAACATCTTATTAGAGCTGTTAACATCAGTTTAGTGTCCGAGGCTGATCATCCTGCTGAAACCCTCTGGTTGACTCTTGTTCTGTCTGTGACCCTCGATCACACAGTTCAGCAGAGACAATCACTTCATGGCTTATGCCAGATTTATACTAATGTGTTGAAACGACACTGTATCTGCGCTGTAGCCTGACATGCACTTCCCCAGAAATGGAAACACACGCCACATGTCTGTTTCTGTGAGCTGAAACCATTTCCCTCAGTGGAAACAAAGCTTTTATTTACTGTAATTTCACAGAAACAATCAATTGTGAAGACAGAAAATAGCATTTTAAGTCTTGTGTGTGATTTATCCTGGCTTCATATGAGCAGAGCAAATATCTGCTGGTCACTAGGCTAATTTATACAATGTAAAATGCCATAGGCTTGTGCTAATAACGTTAGCATGTTATATTTGTTTGGAAAACGTGTTTAGTATAAGACAGTTGTTTTGTCAGTGAACCTTGTGAGCTGTAATGGAGCAAAATTATGTAACGTTACCTTTGTCAAATGTTGCTGTTGTCCCTGGCTTCATATGAGAACAAGAAAGATCTCTAGCTGGTCTCTAGGCTAATTTATACAATGTAAAATGCCATAGGCTTGTGCTAATAACATTAGCATGTTGTATTTGTGGGGAAAATGTGTCCAGATAAAGACAAGTGTTTGTCTGTGAATGCTGCCAGTTATAGTGAAGCTGATTTGTGTACTTGTGTTTGAAACTGTTTCTATTAAGCCATGTTTAATGTGTGTTTAATGTGTGTTTAATGTGTGTTTTGAATCAACTAAACTTTACAGCACTTCACAGAAACCACAGACTAGTGTTTTGGAGGTGTACCTGCAGAGTGACACAGACACACCACCACACAAGTATCAATGCTCACAACAGCGTAGGGTCTGTATAGAGCTGACACACAAGTATAAATCCTGCTTTAGATGGAGGGTGGAAGGAGAAAAAAAGCTTCAACAGATTCTCTATAAACACAAATTACCAGTTAAAACTCAGAGTTCAAAAGTGAAGACATTATCAGCTGTTTCATCTACAGACTGCTCATATTTAAGGTTGAACAGGAAGTTGTAGCGAGTCCTTGATGTCAGATTATGAGAGGTGAGTGGATGAGGAGCACACTGACTTGTTGTTGTTCGAGTGGTTGAGAAGAACGATTCTGTAGCTGATGGTAAAAGTTGCATTATGCACATATCATCCAAAACTGATGTTGACAGTGTTCTGACATTTGACCAGCTGAGCCTGACTGAAAACAAAACCATCTTTGTGGGAAACCCTTCACCTCGCCCTGTGTAGTGTTTTAGCGAGCCCTTCAGCAAAAGGCTTTTCAGAAGAAGACGCTCTGTCGTCTCCTCCTCCCCACAGAACAAAGCAAGCCGCCCCCGTAACATGTGTAACCCTGTGAGTCACCTCCCCACTGTAGCAGGAGTGTGTTTCTCTGTGGGAGGTTTACAGAGCAAACAGCAGTGAGAGTGAGAAGAACAGAGAGACAGACAGAGAGACAGAGTGAGAGATGTGTGTCTGTACAGACATGGAGAGTGTGTCTTTGAGATCAGTCCTTCAGGGAAAATGATAAATGGGATCAGCAGCAGTGTGTTGATGTTGTTCTGCCTCAGTGACACAGTGAGTCAACAGCTGCTTGCTTTGCTAAAAGCCTCTCATCAGCCTGACTTCCCTCCACATATTCACACATGTGTATGCGCACACACACACACACACACACACACACAACTGTCCCCGAGGGTGAGTCCAGACTCTCTGCAGAGGAAACTCCTTTTACCCAGAGCTCAGGACTGTAGGTGTCTTTATGGACAGTTGTAGTGTGAGCAGCACTTCAGTCCAATAACAGAATGAATTCAGAGCCTTGATGTGGTCTGAAGTTTCCTCTCTGATCATATTAATTTCAGTTCACATCGTAGGACTGCTGGAGAACGTCTGCCTGATCACAGAGAGTCACAGTAACAACAATCAGACCAATCCACTCTTTGTTATTCAGCAGAAACCCAGCAAAGTGTTGTTGCTTCAGTTCTGCTCTGCTCCCAGATTGTGTATTGTGCGCTCCATAAGTCCTGCTTCGACATCTGTGAGTTATCAATCAGCCCAGATATATTTCCTCTGATGCTTTATATCTCAGTGCTCTGGCTCTGCATCACACATTTAGCATTCTCTATATCAGTCTCATATTAGAGTGAATGGAGGCAGGGGGATGTTTAAAGGCTCCCATAAGGCCTGTTTATATCTCACACTGCTGATGGAGCTCTGACTATATTGGAGGAGACAGTCTCACTCCTCTTCTGCACAGCAGCAGTAGCAGTGTGTGAGAAGGGTGTGTGTGTGTGTGTGTGATAAGCACAGCTGAGTGGAGTTTTGACACCCGGGCAGCTGTTTATTTGAGAAATGAACAGTCTGTTGAATCCAGTTATCAGTTGAAGTGTGAATGTACATGTTATGTTTCTCACTAAAGACAGTGGAGATCAGATGTTTTCTCTTCTTTCCTTCAGGCACAATTCATTTTCACATTATTTCAAACTTGTTCATGTTTCCATGATGTACCTTTGCATATACTGAGGCAAAACTAGGCCAATTATCGAATCTGAAAATCTTGGGATGACACAGAGAATATTAAAACACCAGCCTCTGTCTGTGAATCAACAGGAAGGTCCTGTAGACTTGTATTAAAGCCACAGTGTTCAGACTGTGAGGACAAGAACAATGAGCCAGTGTGTTACAGAGAATAACAGAAGAACTGATCATCAATAACATGTTTCTGGTGGCATTTCCTCATCTGTTAATGAGCTGCAGAGTTTTTATGTTCAATGCATTTGTTCTGTCTATCAGCCCTGCAGTTTACCCATGGGGCTCATTTTATTTCTTCTTCTATCAGATACAAAGAGAAACAACAGGAGGGGATGGAAGACACCCGTCCCCTCTTTCCTCATTATCTGGGATATGAATGTCACACAGTAATTATCTTGTTATGTTCAGGTTACTTTATTTGTACCTGCAGGTAGATTTGTTTTGTAGTCGACAACAACACAGACATGATAAAAGTACAGTGCACTTCCTGTTCATATCATTTTTCAGCTCCACATAATCACTGAAACTATCTCCATATAGGAAGACTTTCTGCCTCTTATTCATTAATTTATTTAATTATTTTATTTTATTTGTATTAGTCTAACCAGAATTAGTCCTGTATTTACTGAAATGAAATCCTTTATTAATTTGATTTGATTTTATTTAGTAATTTATTTGTTAATTATTGTATTTTATTTTATTTTTTATTAATTAAGTCCTGTATTTACTGAAATTAAATCCTTTATTAATTTCATTTAATTCATTTTAATTTGACTTAATTTAATTTAATTCACTAATTCATTTATTAATTATTTGTTTTAATTTATTGATATATTTATAAATTATTTATTTTATTTTATTTTATTTATTTAACCAGAATTAGTGAAGGCAGTCATGCAGTCAGTGTGTGAGTGTGTATGTGCTTGCCTGGTTTTGTCCTTTACTTAAAATCTCTCCATATTTATGTCTCTTCTCAGCTGCAAGTATTTTTTCACACAGTGAAACATATTAGCATATTTTCTTCACGCTGTTAATGTGCTGATGCAAATCAGTTAAATACTCAGTGATTTGAGCTTTGAAATATTCATGTTGTAATTTGTAAGACTTCCACATGTGACTGTGATTTATTTCCAGTATAAAGTAGTGCTGTGTTGCTGTCTGGTCCCAGCAGTGTTCCAGTAACTTGCTCTTGTACAGAGGCTGAACTGGGCTGCAGCTCTTTGTCAGAGCGAGGTGAAGAGGCCTTCTGATGAGTGTTTGTCTGCTGGCTGCTGCTTGAAATGACACTGAAGTGTCTCTGCAATCCATTCAGTCCATAATAAGCCCTCTCACATTCACTGAAACCTCCAAAGGGAACTTTTTGGAGGACACACATTTAAGTGGAACAAGCTTCAATCAACAAGTAATCCCACAAGATGAAGTGTTTAAAAATATAGACATATTTCATAACTTCTCTTTCAACTGACCATGTTTCAAGGCTCATGTCTCCAAAATATCTGGACTGACACATTCACAGATATTATTGTATGGACACAGGTTTGTCAGAGGGTTTACCAGTGCAAGCAGTCATGGAGGAGAGGAGTTTTAGTGATGGAGTTGTTCTCATGTTTAATTTTGTACACACTGTTGTGACGAGTATTGTAATCCTGGGGCTGTAGTTAGAAATTAGGGAAACACTCTCTATGAAGACCACATCTGTAATGTGCTGTGAGGACATTTATAGTGAATTAAAAAGATTAAGAAAAAATATGTGGAGAGAAACTGTTGCAGTCCTCAAAATCCACAGTGAGTATGCTAAATGCTATAGCTAGCTAGCTAACCACCGTCCCTGTCACAAACAAGCTCAGCCTAACTGTCAGCTAACGTTAGCTACTTAAAGCTATTAGCCTACAAGCTAACTGTACATTTCAGCTGAAGATTTCTAGCTTCACTCATATAAGTGGTTACATGAGGTGAGTTTTGAAGCTACTAACCTTTAATTGAAACACATGGTTAGCTCGGAGGCTAATAGCAAACTTTCCAGTAGCTAACGTTAGCTTTCAAATGGCCTCTACAGTGGTTAGCTAGCTAGCTATAGGATTTCGAGGGCTGCAGCATAGTAACAACACTTGTCTCCTTCTCTTCTCCATCATGGCACAAATGTGAGGACATGTCTCTCCTGTTCACTCCTCAACTCCACTCTCTCCTCCTTTTCCACAGTCCAACAGAGACGACACAGTCGCTTCAGTAGCATTAACCAGTCGTATTATTCCTCCTCTTATAATGCAGTACAGACGTGGTCTTCATACAAAGTGTTACTGAAGTTTGTGTTACAGAATAACAAGCAAGGAAGAGAAAGACAACATGTTTAGAAAGAAGTGGACCCTGAATAATATTTGATGTTTCAGTGGTAGTTTATATGAAACCAGTATACATGCCCAGTGTGTGTCCACTGAGCTGAGCCAGTGTTAATGCTTTCAAAGCCACCACAGACTCAACAGAGTCAAACTAGCAGGCAGAGGGCTGGTGAGGAGGAGGCAAAGTGTAACAGAGGCCAGTGAAGGAGGAACAAGTGTAACAGGTCATTTCAACAGAGCACCTTGTTATGAGAATGGATTTAGTTTGATGTGTGTAGTGATCAGTGGGTCGACTGCCAACAGACTGTAAGAGCCTCGTGTCCTGCCTGAACTAACACTTCTAACACTCGTCAACTGAAACCACTCTGAAAACAAAGCAGCAACACACTCTGCCTGAGACCATCACAAACTGCAGTATTTATATACACACAGTACAGAGAACATGTGGCGTTCATGTGTACTCTGACACATTGAGAGTGTGTGTCCTGACTGTGAAGGCTCGTGCTCGTGCATTTGTTTCTACAGTAGAAAAGGTGACTTGAGATGGAGCGTCGTCTCTTTCTGTGACTCTCAGTTTTCAGAGGAGATGTTTGCTGCTCATGCTGAAATGCCAGTGGGTGTTTATAGCTGTACTCTGTCTGCCCCTCTGCACTGTCTTTGCCTCTCACAGTTTTCATGACAAGTTTCCAAACTGTCTCTTTTTCCTCCATGACTGCAGAGTCACCAGTGGGTTTCATCGTCACTCTCTCACCTCTCTGTCTTTGTCCTCCTCCCACGTTCTCTCTTTTCCTTCTCTTCAGCACAAAGTCACTCAGTCTCTCAAGTTTGTATTCACCTTTCCTCTGAAAGAAGTGTCGTGCAATGTGTGTATTTTTCTTTCATCTTGTCCTGCACAGCAGACGTGATTTGACAGTGTTTCACTATAGAGCTTGACTTTCATTTGTCCGACTTCACACACTCTTATACTGCTCTTTACTCATTCTACATAATAATAGTTAGACATGCAATACTTGTGCAACCCTGCCCACCACACAGTCTCTACAAGGTCTGTCTGACCTCTCTGAGCAGAGAGGGTGACACCACACCACATTTCATCCCTATATTTGATATGTAATGTTCATGCTAGCTCACTGACGGTGCTTAACGAGACACTACGATGGAACAGAGCCATCGTTAATATCATTAATTACACCTGTGCTTTTCCTGCTGTGACAAGTAAAAACATCTCCTGTGAAAAACATCTGGAGTGCTGGCTCAAACAAGGATAACTGTTCCACCAAAGCTTTATTCATTTAATTATTTTCCACAGAAATAGAGAGGGCAGGGTATCTGTCAATATTTTTTTAACCTGTTCAGCCCTGAGCCTATTTTATAGGCCTCTGCTCGAAATTGTATTCCCATGATTAAATGAGTATATCTCTGCAACCACAAGGTTTATTTGAATACTTTTGGTTTTACAGTAAAGGGAACACTTGTGAGATTTGTTAGGATGTGTAAATATCAGTATATATGTTACTGGTGAAGAGTGAGTGAAGATGGAACACAGCACATATGAAAACATGTCAGGCTTCGCCTAGAAAAAAAGGATGAGTATCCCTTTGAAAATGATGCAGCTGTAGCTCTAATCCTCTTTCAAATCATAGAACAATATGTGGACATTATGTGTGCAAAGTTTGATTCTGATAAAGTGAAGCAGAAGAAAATCAGACAGGTTTTAGCACAGACAGTTCAGGCGAGATCTCCAAAATGGCCAGTTTGGCACAGTTTGGCACAGTTTGATTTTTATCATGTACAAGACCATATAGTTCATTGTTTTATGACTAATTGTGCTCAGTGCATCCAAAAACAACCGTTTTGTTCCTCTCAAGAGAGACCTCACACAGTAACAGGCTGCTGAACTCAGATACAGCAGTTTGGTTGTCCTCTATATGTGTACGCAGACCTCTATCTCCGCAACGGATTGGTCGATTTGAGTGAATGACACCTCATTCGATTCGTTAGAGCCAATAGAATGAAGCTATACCCACCAGAGTTAGATTGACAGCACTGTCAGCCAATCAGAGTCAGCAGAACGCCGTCGTGGGGGAGGGGCAGGCTGCTGTATAGGGAGATTGTAATGCTTCCCCCCGGGTCCTAAAGTCCGTCAGAAACGCCCGGACACATTTGAATGCAACACAAGGAGTGGGACTAACAGAAACGAGTGTGAATTCACCGATAAAATAAACTTTTCACGGCAAAACAACAACGGTAAGAGAGATATTATAACTATCGTTTGGTTGTTGTTGTTATTCTTTGGCCTCTGTCTCTCACATGCTTCGGTGTAGAGTGCTTTGGCGCATACATGCGGAAAGTGTAGAGTCTCAGCTTTCATTCGAGGTGTGTGTCGTGTGTTATGAATGAAGTGCCGTGGAGCTGTAGCCAGAAATGTGGCGAGTGGGTTGACGCATCGGTGCTGACATGCAGTCATTCATTTAGCTGTTATTTCAGCTGTGTTCGGGGCATGTGAAAAAGGTTTGTATAGCCTTGTAGCCCAGGTTCCGCTGTTTAATTTGATGTGCAACATCACTATATTCTTTCTAAGTGGTGATGTCTGAGCCCGAAAGTCCCCCAAATGGGGGACCTTCGGGTTTGGACAATCAGAGGCTCACAATCCTCCTGTCAGTTAAAAACTCACTCCACAGCAGTTATAGGAGTCAACGTTTCAATTAGCTAGCTATGCTAGTGTTAGCTAGAGTCTGTGTATCAACTCCCCAATCATAATAGAATAAATAAACTTCAACCACTGCTCACGTTAAAAGCACCACAGTGAGAAAATGTGTTATTTGTTTTAGTTATAACACAATTAACGAACAATGAATCATAGTTGTTTGTTTTTGGTTGCCAACATTAGCTATCGCAGCTAGCACGCTAGCAGAGTTAGCCAAAAAGTTATCTATTTCGAATTCAAGATGTTGATTAAAAAGAAAAAAACGTTGCTGTCTGTTGATACTTTGCCGAGGGTTAATGCTAAAATGGATGGTCAGGAGGGACAAGTCTGAAACCTTTGGTCTTTTAATCAACATGTTAAAGTGTAAATAGACAACTTTTCAGCTAGCTTACTCTGGCAGCCAGAAACAAGTCTCTATGATCCATTGTCTGTTTGATGATGAAGGAGCTGATAAGGTGACAAAGTTAGCTAGCGAGCTAGTGCGCTAGGTAGTAGAAATGTTAAGCAAGGCTAACATTATTTTTACAACAACAACCTAAAATATGTATTTAGCTATCTCCGTCCATACAACATACAACTGAGAGTCTGATACTCGCACATGCGCACGTTAAAACGGTGACTCTCTGGCTCTGCAGGGGGATGTTTCTCAGATTTTTGTCCTCTGGTTGAAATGAGGGTTTGTTCTCTGCTGCTCTGAGCATGAGATGGTTAAATCAGGCAGGTGGAGCAGGCTGTCTGTGTGCAGGTCAGGATGTTTGGAGTAGGAGGGTTTGGACACACTGGGCTGTCCAGAGTGCTGCTGGGTTTAGGTGCAGTGTGCTGTACAAGCTGTCACTGCCCAAAGGTACAGTGGAGGGTCATTCTCAGGGCCCCGGGTCTCAACACCTGTTGAGTGCTGCAACAATACCTGTGGTTATTTGTGTGAAGAGGAGCAGCAATGTAATGTTTGTTTAGTTTATCTTTTATCCTTCAGTTCTCATCAGCCTGCTGTGGTGTCCACATCCCCACAGAGTCAACATTGTAAAGTTTGGCAGAGATGCCACAGGCAAAACAAGCCCAGTTTTTCTAATTACTAATGTGGCTGTCATTGTCTGGGTATAAATACAATTTCAGTCCACTTCTGACTGTGTTTCTAATGTAACGTTGGTAATTTCCCAAGTGCAGCTTTACATTAATGAGCCTTCACATCAGAGGCTGTTTTTACAGTCACAACAAAATCCAACTATTCTGCTTTAACTGTCTGTCGATCATCTTCTCTCCTCCTCTCCATCATTTATGAAGTGACACAGCAGCTGTTGGTTCACTCACAGCAAAGAAACATCACGCTGTAATGGAAATAAATTTAGTTTTCAAATCTGTTACCAGCTGATACCTCCTCTCATTGAGTGTGAGTTATTCTAGTTGTAGTTTGCAGATAAAGGCTGTTTATTTATCTGATTTTACACCTGTTTGGTGGCGTTCAGTGAACGTTCCTGTTCCTAATTGAAACGAGCTGTAGCAGGTGTTTTATTAGTGATTAAATGGAGCAGTAGAGGTGTGCAGTGCATTTATTGCTGATCTCTCAAAGTGTCTCTTTGAAGAAGCTTGTTGTGTTTGTGAGGTAAACACTGTGTTGTTAGTGCACTGTCTCCGTCCATGATGCTGACTCAGAGCTGAGACCAATCATCTATCTATCACTGTGTCTTTATTCTGAGTCTTTCTTCAGAGTCCACACAGTGTGTTTCCTGCCTGTTTAGTCCTCTGTCAACTCTCTGAACTCCTGGTCAAGCGAGGCTCCCTGCTGTTCTTGGAGAGACTCTACCAACCAGCCATGTTGTCACTCAGCAGAAAGAAAGGCGTGCATGAGGATAATGAGGTGAAATCAGCTGATGTTCCTCTGTCAGTCACAGCACAGACGACCCCTGTTTAAATTCATATACAAAAAGAGAGTTGTTTCAAAATGACATCCAGTTTTTCTTGGGAGCTGAAATACTGTATGCTGGACATTACTCATAAACTATAAATCAAAACAGCTGCTGTCGGGTTAGGAATGTAAAGATGAGGGAAAATCCACCCATGTGCTGCTCCAGTGATTGTAGACTGTAACATCAATATAAGTATACACATTTTATCCCAGATGTCAGCAGGTGATAAATGACATCAACCTTTTTACATGTGTGGACCTGCTGCTGTTAAACAGAAAACTGTGTTTATTTCACAGTAAAATCATCATGGTTTCTGTTGTTTGTTCCATTATTCACTGTCTACAGAGCAGCTCTTGGTCACATTGTGAACACAGTCTTTATTTATCATGTGGTGTAAATGGCTTTTTTTTTTAAATCTTAACTCAGCCTTTAAATTTAGTTAAAATACACAGAAATGTCCACTTGTGTCGCCACATGAAGCTGTCATCATCTGCCACCAACAACCACTCATTACCAACAGTTGTTGGTGTGAAGTTCTTCATGTCAGTTTGTTTCATTGAACCAGGATTCAAAACAGAACAAGAACCAGAATGTGTTTCTGTTTCTTATTTTCATTTACAGTCAGTTCTTCTGTGGTGTGAACACTTCAGTGTGTGAAGACATAACATCACTTTTATTAGACACACAGCTTTATTGGACATATAGTAACAGACATGTTTGGCACATCATCACAGGTGTAATTAATAACATTAACAATGACTCATTCAGGTTCATCAGGGATCTGTTAATGTGTATCTGAACTCTGTGGTTTTGCTTAACGAGCAGCTACAATGAAACAGAACCATGGTTACTGATATTAATTACACCTGAGCTTCTCCTGCTGTGAGGAGCAACAAGGCCTCCTTTAGAAGGAGTCTGCTGTACAAGCTGTCGCTGCCTGAGACATCAGGATTGTTATCATAGAGTTTAATTCAAAGGGCTGAACAGCATTTTAGGAACCACATGTCCTTCATATGACACCTGAGATGTGTTCAGTGCTGCAGCAATACTAGAGATATTTTGTAGAAGGAGCAATTTAATGTGTGTGTGTGTGTGTGTGTGTGTGTGTGTGTGTGTGTGTGTGTTGTTTCTGTCTCACCATTGTTTTTCACTGGTCTTGTTAGCTTGCTGCGATGTCCACATCCCCACACAGTTAACACTGTACATTTCAGCAGAGATAAAAGCTGTTTGTTGAACCACAGGGGAAAAACCTTTGAGTTGTGTCAGTTCAGATTTTAATGGTGATGCTAAGAGAGGTTTTCTTGTTTGTTGACACTGGACAGTAAAAGTTTGTTCTGAGATCATGCTCCTCTGCAGTAGGGTATATTCTCATTGCTGAGAGGAGGTTGATTGGTTCTTGTGTTGGTTTTCAGTTACCATTGTCTGGTTATAAATATAGTTTTTAATTTCCCAAGTGAAGCTTTAAATCAATGAGCCTTCACACCAGTTGCTGTTGTTCCAGACGACTGAACACTGACACCACAGTCACAACAAGATCCAACTATTGTGCTTTAACAGGCTATCGATCATCTTCTCTCCTCCTCTCCATCATTTATGAAGTGACACAGCAGCTGCTGGTTCACTCACAGCAAAGAAACATCACGCTGTAATGGAAAGACAAACTCTACAGACACATGTTTCATTTGGATCTCAGTCTGAGAGAAATTTATGTGAAATCATTTGGTGTTGAATCCTTATTGGTTAGAGTACAGTCTGTTTTGTAGTTTGAGACATGACATCATGGACTTTGTTTTCCCCTCAAACTAATGACGCATGTTGTTTTAACGAGGTAAACACTGTTGTTAGTGCACTGTCTGTGACCATGGTGCTGACTGAGAGTCTGGATCAACCATCTATCTGTCACTGTGCTTCAGTTCAGTAGTTTTGTTTCAGCTCAACAAATAATAGGAAATAAAGAGGCCCTGGCACATTTTCTGAGAGACTAAATTTGGGTGATGCAAATGTATTTATCTGTAATTTCACTGCATTAGATGTCAGCTGTAAAACTGAGAATATCAAAGGTCAGCAGTTTGTGTGAGCGTCAGGTTTCCAGGGTCCCTCCTGTAGTGAGCAGCTCGTCAGCTCTGGAGAAGCTACGGACTCTTTCAGTCAGTGTGAAGTTCATCACAGTCAGGTGTGTGTGTGTGTGTGTGTGTGTGTGTGTGTGTGTGTGTGTGTGTGTGTGTGTTGGTGCCATGTGTAGCTGTAAAAAAGGCTTCCTCTAAATGTAAAATCATAGTTTGCAGCTTGTAGTAAACGTCTCTGTGAATCAGTCCCTGTGTGTGAGCAGCATCTGCTTCAGTCTTTGATTCAGTTTAACTCTGATCCTTCATTTACAGTAAGTGGATAATCTGCTCATGTTTCTTTTTCTCTTCACTCTATAAGTGTTTTTCATCTCATCGTTACAATCACAGGTAGCTGTTCCACCTACTCTGTCTTCCTCTAACAAAGCTGGCTGAGCATTCATCATCACTGCGGTGTTTTACAGAGAAGCTTTATCAGAGTGAACTCAGTGGAGGAAATAAACTGGGAAAAAACACCCTCACTGGTCATGAATCAATTGGTCGGCATAAACAACACACACATAATTATACTGGAGTAATTACAGTAATCCAAATAAAGAGGCCATTTAGGACCTGTTTACTTTATTTATTCATTTAATTAATGGTTGAACAAAGTTAATAAGATGCTTTAAGAGTTTAACAGAAAAGGTTTGAGAATAACAAATACGTGTTACGATACTTGACACATTATCAGCTGACACACGTGTCAGACATATGACATGTTTCACAGTTTTACCCAGTATGAGCAGAGCCTGATTAACTAAACATTCATGGAGACTTTGAGTCCTCTCACTATGTGAATATCTCTGATTTAATGTATCCAGACAGCCATCTGTCCAAATGACCCAGCTGGACTGAAATCTTTGGCTCTATTAAACTTTGCTGGCTGTTCCATATTTCTGATGCCAGACTGTGGCTGGCTGAGTGTCTGCATACAAAGTCTTTGGAGGTCTTTGGAGGTGAGGAGCCACAGTTAGTGAGCATTAGTTCAATGTTTTGGCTCGGACATGAAAGGTTGTGCTTCACTTAGTTTTACTTTTCTGAGTTGTTAAAGGTTCAGCCTCAGTGAGAAGGAGAAAACATTAAAATGTATTTTCATTTTCAATGTATTTTTATTTTCATTATAGCACAATTAATGAACAATGAATTATAGTCGTTTGTTTCTGGCTGCTAGTATTAGCTAGCTGCGTTATCACTGTAATATATCAAGAGAGGGACATGATGTTGTTTCTTGTCAATATAAACGTCACATCAGGATGTTCATTATCTATCTGAATGTATCAGGTCTCTTACTGACAGACCTGTGTGTCATCAGTTGTGGAGTTAAAATAATTTGGCTCTTTATTTCTGTGGCTTCTTCTCCATCTGTTGGTCCTGGCCGTGGTGAGCAGATCATGTTTCATGAGGCTACAATTAGACTCAAAGTGAAAATGTGTTAATGACTCAGGATGAGGAAAATCTCTGGGTGCCTGGAGAGGTGGTGAAGCTATTAGTCTGGTGTTGTCTTTAATGTGAAGTTTCTCCCCTCTGACTGGATTTCCCCACTGAGGCAGCAGCATTAAAAGGTGTTTGGTTCTTCTGGGGATAGATGGGCTGCAGGTGTCTCTCTGTTAGGGAGCAGGTAGATCAGTTTACTCTGCAGGCTCACATCATGTTGGTCTTTACTCTCCAAAAGGCTGATTGAAGTTTTCCATCTGGTCTGTTCCAGATCATCAGGACATTGTGACCAGTACTTCCACTCTGACCACAGCAACAATCACACTGTTGATGATCTAACAGACAAAATATTTTACAGTCTGTCTTCTCTCTTTTCTCTCTTCTAGGTAAGACGGCCACCTGTGTGTGTCTGCTTTGGTGGATCTGTGTGTGTGTTCGTGTCGTCCCAGCGGGACCACGAAGGGACAACGTCCTGCATTATACTGGTCTTCAGATCTGACAGTAAGAACTCCTTTGTGTCCAGTTTTCCAGCAGCCACCATCACAGCTAATCCTAATGTGGTCCAATGAGAAAGAAGCTGTAGAGTCAGATTTGGGCTCCACTGGTTGCTCTCTAATGAACCAGTATAAACAGGACGATATATTGAGACTCTTGCTGTGTTTAATAGCACAAACCTGGTTGGGGCAGAGCTGCTGTGTCTTCAGTCTGAGAGGACTTTCATCTTGGTTGTTTCCTGCTGTGCTGTGTTGTGTTTGTGTGTGCAGTCTGTCGTCCACCTCCCTGCCTGTTGCTGCTTCACAGTGCTGACACTCAGCAGTGAAACAGGCTCAGTCTGGCTGTTTGGTTTGACTGTAGAGATGGATGCTCATATGGACACACATGCTGACGCTGTTAGTGGCTGCATGTAGACGTCACACTGACTGCTACATGGCTGTGTGAGTGTTTCTTACAGACTACATGCCATGAATCATATGAATATACCTCCCTATCTGTAGCAGAGGGGATCCACATCCTTTTTCTGACTGTTATTTTTCCAGTGATGAGGAAGATGAGAGGATTATTATTCAGTCCACAGCCACACATTGCTCCAGCAGCGCTGCATTGATTGAAGCTTCTGTGGTTAAAAACTGTCGGGATTCCACTAAGTACAGAACAGATGCATGCTGGGAGCTTCTGCTGGGAGTTACAAAAGACAACCAATCCATTCATCTATCTGTCCGTCCAGACTCATCCATATAGACTCAGTTTATATGGATGGATTCAAATCTACAACAGAGAGAGAAATCAGATGTTGCTGATATGATTAGAGGGTGTTTTTATTTTATTTTATTTTGTTTTGCTTTGTTTAGTTTTTTATTTTATTTTGTTTTTTATTTTATTTTATTTTATGTTGTTTTATTGATTTGTGTTATTTTGTTTTATTCTCTCAGTAGAGTGAATGTGAATGAGGTTGTTGTGATGTCATTAAAATAATGTGTTTGGCAGAAAGAAACTGGTCATTGAGAAAGTAAAACAGAGGGATGGAGCAGGAGATATGACGTGTTTACAGCTGTGTGTGTGTGTGTGTTTGTGTGATCCTGCTTTTCATATTGTGTCATGCAGACACACACTGTACTAAATCTCTTCTTCTGGTGTCAGCTAGCTCTGCGTTTAGTTTCATATTTGTGTGTGTGTGTCACAGTGGGTGATGTAGATTGAAATCTGTGACAGTCAGTGATAGTGTGTCTCTCATACAGACTGGTCCTGAGGGTGACTCGTTACTTTCAGGACCAGCTGAATGAGGGCGATGTTGCTCTGCTGAGATGTACGAGTTGCTTCAACTGATGAGAACTGGGGTCAACCTGTCAGTGCTGACTCATCCTTTAGAGCCAGGCACCAATCATGACTCATCATTAACAGCTACTGCCAGGAAATCTAATTTAACTGTTAATTTATTGTCTCATTGTCTTCATAAACATCAGACTGTGTGTCAGAGAGCTGGGAGCTGGACTGTGCTGTTCTTTGTGAGCCTCAGGGACGTCAAACCATGTGACATGTGTCCAGAATAAGTTTCTGTTCCAGCTGCAGACCACAGCAGCTGATTTCACTTGTTGCTTCTTACTTGCTGCTTAACGTCAGGCTTTTTTATTACCTGTCACTTCTGTTTGCTCTCCTCTCTGCTCTCCTTCCTCCAGTCTCAACGTGTGTGGTCAATACACTCCGTCAGCTCTTGAAGCAGCAGTGATTATTATCTGTGCACTTGAGTTCTTTGAGTTATCGTCTCAGACAGTCACTATATTTCATCCTGTTTAATCCCAGAAACAAATAAACGAGCCTCAAACATTTTATCTCCCTCACTGCTCCTCTTCCTCAAACTAATCACAGGCTCCAAGTCTCATCTTTATTTTACCTCTAACCAAGGTTAACTTATCAAAGACGATCTGAATGCAGCGTAATAAACGTGACAAATGAGATGTAACTGCAGCAAAACTGAAACTAATGAAGCCTGGATACATTTGTCTCTCAGTGGAGAGAGAGGACGACAGATACAGAGAGGGACAGGTGGAATAAGAGAGACATATGAGACAGGGACACAACAGATGAAACAAACAGGAGGAAGATAAAATGGCTCTCCTCACAGTTTCTATCCTGTGCACGTCGTCCAGCACTGGAATATTGAGTGTGTGTCTCTGGCTTCTGCTCTGCGTCTGTCTCAAAGAGCACTGGACCTGCAGAGCTGAGGACAATGAGAGGAAGACAGAGCTTTGACTGGGACACCTCTTATAGCTCAGGTGATCACATGTTGACCATGAACTGCAGCATCACTGGTTTGAGTCCAGTCAGGGACACGTCTGTCCCTCGCTGTCTCCCTCCACAGATACACTGATGTGATTGTTTTGGTTCACTGGATGAGGACAGTTCAGACGTTATTAAAGTTCTCACTGAGGACAATATATGAAGACACACTCAGTGAGATTTGTCCTCTCCAGTGAGGCAGCAGGGACGCTCTTTAATGTGTTCAGCTGTCAAACAAATCTCCTCCTATGACGGGGATCATCACTGTGAAGATGATGTTCATCTTGTGTGTGTGTGTGTGTCTCCTGGTTAGTTTTCCCTCCATGCAGTTTGGATCAGAGAGGCTCTGCAGTCTGTCCACTCTGTAGTTTACTGTAGATCACTGAGATGCTCTAATTAGCTGTGTTGAGTATCATGTTGTTTATTTCCACTGGTGGTCAGTTTCAGCCTGTGTTATGTGGCAGGAGACAGAGCCTGTTGTGACCAACATGGCAGATTATAAATGACATGTTGTACTCCCTGAGGTTTCCCCTGTTGTTTTAGTTTGTTCAGCCTCGTCTTTATTCAGCGTCTGTGATCTCTAATTCATCCATAAAGCTGATTCAGTTTATTTATCTTAACCACATTAACTGGCTCTTGATTCTTCTGACAGACGTCAAAACATGATGAAGAAGACTGCTGGCTGTAGAGTCTCCAGGGACATAAAGAGTGTTGCACATCTTCAGCACACACACACACACACACACACACACACACACACACACACACACACACACACACACACACTCTTCTACATAGTGAAAACTCCTGTGGTGTTTGAGCCAAAGTGATTTTGTGTGGCTGAAATGGACTCCTGCGTCTTCACAGTTGTTGTCTCTGCTGCTCTGTGCTGTGTGATTGATGCAGCAATTACTCCATGAAATGGTCCAACATTACATCCTCCCCCTGGTCTTAATGTCAGGCTCTTCAGAGGAACAGACCGTTATGATCATCGTTCTACAGCCACACACTGTTTGAATCATCAAACACACCATCCAACACAATCACTGAACTTCATGTGTGTACAGGCTTGTTTTTATTCTTTGATACAGAGGTACAGAAATATCTGGGACCATCATTTGGAAACAACAGCCCTGTTTTATAAAATACTTTCTACCCATAATTCTTCTTCACTATTTGACTTGAAAGCTACGAGGTGTTGTTTGTGAAGTGGCTCACATTGAAATTAACAGCAACATTTAGCCACATTTAGCTTCAGACAACATTTAAAACAGTGGTGTGAATTTTTTAAAGTCACTTTTTACCACATTTACAGCAATATTTGAAACATGTTAAATATAATGTCACAGTTAAATCTAAATATTAAATGTTAAACCTAATTGTTAATCAAAATGTTTAATCTAAATCTAAATGTTAAATCTAAATGTGCTTGGTGAAACTTAATATTTCGCTAATATGCAAATGCACACTGCCAGTCAGCGGAAGTACCAAAATAAAAGCCCGGATAATCAGCCTTTGTTGATGCACACTGCTGATGACCAGCATATTAGCTAAATATTTAGCTTCACCAAGCACATTTAGATTTAACATTTAACATTTAGATTTAGCTTTAACATCTAGATTTAATATTTAGATTTGGATTAAACATTTAGATTTAACATTTAATATTTAGATTTGGATTTACATTTTGATTTACATTTAACATTTAGATTTTCATTTAACATATAGATTTAACATTTAACACGAACATTTAGATTTTGCGTTTAGATTTAGTTTTAACATATTGATTTAACATTTAGATTTAACATTTAACATTTAGATTTAGAATTAGATTTAACATTTAACATGTAGATTTAGATTTAGGTTTAACATTTAATATTTAGATTTGGATTTTACATTTAGATTTACATTTAACATATAGATTTAGATTTAACATTTAGATTTAGATTTAACGTTTAGATTGAGTTTCAACATGTTGATTTAACATTTAATATTTAGATTTAACATTTAACAGTTATAATTAACATTTAGATTTAATATTTAACATATAAATTTGACATTCAATATTTAGATTTAGATTTAACATTTAGGTTTAACATTTAATATTCAGATTTAACTGTGACATTATATTTAACATATTTCAAATATTGCTGTAAATGTGGTAAAAAGTGACTTTAAAAAATTCACACCACTTTTTTAAATGTTGTCTGAAGCTAAATGTGGCTAAATGTTGCTGTTAATTTCAATGTGTGCCACTTTACAAACGGCACCTCGTAGGAAACCACTCATCAGTTGATCACGACTCTCATCATGAATTCACGTCACAGATGTGAGGACACACACATATAAATGTTCAGTCACATTGAACATCAACATTTACTCCTCACCAGGTGCAGCCTGCTGTTCAGGCGGGTGGTAGGAAGGCGCTTGTAGCAGGAGCATGTGGTGGTGTCACAGGCGTCAGGAATCAGCAGAGCAGAGAGAAGAGCTGGCCTTAACTCCCTGCAGACTGACAGCTCCCTGAGAGTCACACACACTCTGGCTGCACACAGACTTTTGTAGGGAACAGCATTTTGTAGAGCTGAGAGGAAGCATATAGCTCTGATGTGGAGATGATGGGAATGTTACCTCACTACAGCATGTTGACATGATGACAACTACACAAAGTCCCACACATTTTAGACCAAATCACACGTGTGCACACAGACACAGTGAAGCTATACAAACCTCTGATTCCTAAATCCATTACATATGCAGAGTGTGTTTGAGAACGATGGCTGGAGGTTAGTGTTCAACACGTGAGGGCTTTAATGTCGTGGACTTTGTCTTCCTTGGGAGAACTTTAAATGAGGCACACTGAATGCTTCATTTGGTCTGACGTCCTTTTAGCCTTTGGATCAAGTGTTAATTAGAGGAGAAATGAAATGTGGCAGAGAGATTAGAAGAAGCTCCTCCTGCAGGTGTCACCACCTCCGCTACACACAGCCAATAATCTCACCTAATGACAGTGAATCCCTGTGAATATTCATCAGAGGAAATTACAAATGTGTTTATGTTTCTATCCAGATCTGCTGCTGTGACTCTGGAACAGTCACTGAATCATATTTCCTAAATATTCAGTTTCATTATCAGACATATGCATCAGTGAGCTGTTCCTGGAGTTTCCTGTGGAAGTGTTTCTCTCTGCTGAGTGTTTCCTCAAAGCTGCTTCCTGCCTCATAAATGACTTCATTAACCTGAATGAAAATGAATTGTGGATACTTCAGGGTCACCAGAGGAGGAACACAAGATGTCCTCATCCGTCCTCTGCTTGTTTATTGTCCTACACACTGAGCTCAGTCCAAGGTTGGGAGGACAGCTGCAGCAAAGTGGAAGTTGGGGCGACATCAGCCTTTGGATATATTCACAGATCTCTTGTTGCTGCCACAAATAAGCCGTCAGACAAACTGTTACTGTTCAGTCAACAAATCAAGATCATTAGAATTAAACACATGACGACTTTGACCTTTGATTAGATGATGTCCAACCAGTGGACGCCTTCAGTTACACCACACACCCCCAAAACATTTCCTGTATTAAATGTCGCTCAGTGTTTATTTGAAACTTCAATAAAGTCACATGTAGAATCTCCCACTGGGTCAGATCAGGACTCGTCCATATTCCAGGACGCTCTGCTCTCAGTCATGTGGGATGAAGATGTTTCTAAAACATGTGTCACACTTCCATCTTTGAAAGTCTCACAGTCAGACTCTGATACTGAGCCTGTTTTGACTCCTAAATGTCGGCCCTTTAAGCTGCAGAGAAAGTCATCAATATCAGCACTGAGCTGCATCACATTCATCTCTCAGGTTTCTGTGGACGAGTTAAGTGTCGTCACATGTGACAAATGCAGTGTGACTCCTGCTGCAGGGTGTCAGGCAGATAAGAGCCAACACAACACTGTGGTCGCTGCTGTGTGGCTTTAAAAAGGAGGAGGAAGAGTCCAATCAAATGTCACAGAGCAGTGGAGGGAGACGGCAGCAGGAGCACCACTGTACGCCCACATCTCCATTTAGGAAGGGCCACAGCATGTGGTGTGTACAGACTGAAGACTGTCACCTGTTGTGTGGTCATCATTAGTGAGATGAGGAACATGTAAATCTGTCGGCTGCCAGTTACATTAGTTCACATGAACATTGAAGTCCTGAGATGTTATGAGCTCTGAAATGTTCAGGGATGTGATGGGATGTGTGCTGTTGTGTTGGAGAAACATGAGGGTCAGTTCAGTTCTCTGTCACAGTTCAGCAGGTTTAACAGCTGTCACCTCTCAGCTGGAACAGGTGACATATACTGTCTGCAGGAGGAAGCACTGTAGTGGATTACACTGTGTGTTGGAGCAGCTTGGTGTGAGAACATCCTCGGACACTTTAGTTCCTACCACACATTTGTTCCTCCTTCAAAATGAGAGAGAAGCTAATCACTGCTGTAGCTGGACACCGAGTCCTTTATGATTCGACCCTGTTTATACACAGGGACTGAAATCTAAAGGAGCAGGCGTGGGAAGCCGTGTCCCGAGTCGTTGGTTTGCCTGGTTAGTTGATATTGGGAAAGAATTTTTTAAACTGGGGGCGAATACATCCATGCTAATATAACGCCTAGCATGCTAATCTGCCTTGTTTCATGTGAATGTGACGATTTCGTGGTCTGCCGACCGTTTTGTCTGCAAATGTGAAGAACGATGAGAACAAACGAGTCTCTTCAAGGCCGTTATCACTTCAGCTCCAGACAGTGACCTGCTTTGTGGCTCCTTTAGATTGACGAATGTATGACGTCATGAGCGACTTGAGCTGCCGAAAATACTTTGGACAGCGACCTCGGCTGCTTTGCAGCTTTTGCAGCTCTTGGTGTGAACGTACAGTTACAGAGCTGAAAGTTTTGACATGTGAATGGTTTGTGTAGCTGAAGGTATGTAGAAGTCCTGATTAATCAGAGGATGTACAAGTGTTGCACACTACATGTACTACAGTCAGAGGTGGGTAGTAACGCGTTACATGTACTCCATTACATTTACTTAAGTAACTTTTTGGATAAATTCTACTTGTAAGAGTAGTTTTAATGCAACATACTTTTTACTTTTACTTGAGTATATTTGTGAAGAAGGAACACTACTTTTACTCCGTTACATTGGATTTTTATTCATCGGTTAATCAATGCACGATCTGTTTGTTTTATCAACGAGACTTCCGCCAAAGGCTCTGTCACATGACTCTGTTTGACCAATCAAACGTAGCCACTAGTGACGTTTGACTCCATTTCACCAATCAAACGGAGCCAGTCACATGATCGTACACGAACTCTTCGCAGCCTCGCACAGAAGCAAAGTGACTACGCGGGAGCGCACACATAAGAATAAGCGTAGACGGCAACAATGGCAGAAACAACGGCGTGCGAACCAGAAGAGGCCGTACATGAAAACCATGTTTACTTTACAGACTACAAAAAAGAACAGCTATATCATGCACTGTCATCTGTGTCTACCCAAAGTAGTAACATGGCGCCCTCCGTGGCAGACGTGTTTGCTCGCACCGCTCCTGAATGCAGCCTGAAAAACTCTTTCTTTCCCACTGCCATCAGACTCCTAAACCGCCGACAGGAGTCATAACTACCATCACTACCTCAGACTGTGTTACACATCCAGTCTGCACATGACTTTTGCACATACAAAGTTTTTGCACATACAATTTGTTGCACTGCAGTTTCTTGCTGCCTTAATTTATCTTCATCTTTTGTACATACATATATATCTTATCATTCATTGCGGTCAGCAAAGGAAGAATTTAATCGTGTTTCCTCACTGTACATACAAGATAAGATCGTCCTTTATTAGTCCCACAGTGGGGAAATTTACGTTTACATGACAATAAACACTTTGAATTGAATTGAACATGTCAACATTTCAGCCTACAAGAACTCCACTTGGAACTTGAGAAGAGTTTTGAAATGACTAAATTGTTATCTGTTCCACTAATTTTCATTCAGGCATAACAAACACCTAGTCTCTGGCTTACTGATTTTTAAACCTCATTCCAACTAATGTTTGAAGAGTTCAAACACAGTGCTCAGGTGCTGTTTATAAGGCACTGGTTTAAAAAATGTTGTTATGAAAAAGAATGACAGTCTGACAGAAGAGAATGTTTTGAAACTACTACATTGGTAACAAAGGATTTATTACTGTTTCTTGTGGCTGAATTTGCCTTAATTTTTGCTATTTTGTAAAGATTTCATTTACTATTTTAGTTATAGGGGTATTGTTTGGCAACATCTGAATCTGCACATTGCTATTTTATATTTATGTCTATTTGATCACATTCATGCCCTGATTATTAAAACAACAAATCAGAAGTTACTCAGCAGTTACTCAGTACTTGAGTAGTTTTATCAATAAGTACTTTCTTACTCTTACTCAAGTAATTATTTCTGACTACTTTTTACTTTTACTTGAGTCATATTATTCTTAAGTAACAATACTCTTACTTGAGTACAATTTTTGGCTACTCTCCCCACCTCTGCTCTCTCCATCATCTGGCAAAGTTAAATAAAGGATCGACGCGACATACGTCACGCCAGTCGGCGTCGGTGAACTCCATCATTACTACCCGTTCCCACCAGTCCTGACTGCGCACCTTCATCCAAAGTGTCCGGGGGGCTCTGTTGGAAACAGGTAGCATGGATATGGATGGCACAGCTCTGGCTCCATTTTCTATTTCTTCACGTTCTGCCCTTCTATTAATGAAGAAAGTGAGACAGTATAGTGACAAGTACTGGTGGTGGGTCAGTACCAGCACCAAAGAGCACACGAAGGCGACTGCTACCGGCCCCGGGCTGTTCATTATCCGCTGTGCTGCTGTTGTTGTTGTTGTTTTTGGATACAGGAAAAAGAAGCTGAAATGATGCGCACTGCGTCATGACGTTCTCCGTGCATCGCTGTTTTGATGGAGATATCCCAATTGATTACAATGACCATGTATACAGGAATAACCCTGTTTGCTCACACATATAAACAGGTTATTCTGAATGTTTCAGAAACCAGAATACTGACCTTAACCTGAATATTGACTGCATGTAAACATAGTCAGTGACATTACTGCTCCCATTACTTCCCCACTATCATGATACAAGCACTGAATCCAGTGAAAAGCATCAGCTGTCAGAAGTGGGATTCGAACCCACGCCTCCAGGGGAGACTGCGACCTGAACGCAGCGCCTTAGACCGCTCGGCCATTCTGACCTCTCACACAGTAAATTTCTGTATAAAAAAAAAAGCTAAATATAAATATAAATATGCTTCTTTTAAATCCTCTCAATAATGGAGAGTTATCGCCCTGCAACAGTATGCCTCTGCCAACCAGTGAAGTTGCAGTTTACATGTAGCTGAAGATTCTCAGTCATCCAGGTCATGGTACTCTTAAGTGCTATATCGTAGGCAACTGGACTTGCTTGAGTTTCCTGCAGACGTTTGGCCTCTCATCCAAGAGGCTTCTTCAGTTCTAAGGGACCTCCCATTCAGTTCAGGCTCAGGTGCAGGTGCAGACTCCTGGTTGTGAGGCTCATCCTCAGCCAGGAGCTCCTCCTTTGAGACATTAGTGATTTCCAGATGTTCGGGAGCTGATGCAGTAGGGAGAGACTCTTGGCTGTGTGGTTCATCCGTGGCTGGGAGCTCCTCCTTCCAGACTTCTATTGTGTCCAGGGGTTCGGGTACTGGTGCATTAGGGAGAGCCTCCTGCTTGCGTGGCTCGTCCTCAGGGATCTCCTCATGGGTGTTTTTGCATAGAGGAGGCATATTGTCCTCTCTCACAGTCTGGAGCTCCATTGAGAGCATTTTTTATGTATTTTTTTTAAATTTCAATATTTTTTATTGACATGAATGCCAGGTGAACAATATTAACGATAGCTGTATCTCAATTCAGGGGCTGCAGCCTTTGAAGGATGTGTCCTTCGCGGTCTTTCTCAGCCACGTCATTTAAAGCCACATGAGCCAATCCGAACAGTCTCAGACACAGGACGGTCTGGACTGTGGAGGATTTCCTGGTTGCGTCCCCAGTTGTTCTTGCCCCTACCCGTTGGTATTCCTGTGACCTAGTAACCAGCTGTGCTTGACGAAATATGGAGCAAGCTGGTAAGTTAGTTAGCCCTAAATCATGGACCCAGAGGTTGCTACTGTATTTTTTTTAGTAAGCAGTTCAGTAATCATTGAGCACATTGACGGTTGTTTTTTGTTTGTTGTTTTGGGTATTTTATTGGCTTTCAAAGCGGTTAAAATGAGACTGCAATGGAGTGACACCAAACCTGGGTCATTTCTTGCAGCACTGTGCCACCAATGACTGTGACTACTCTACCCACCTCTGACTACAGTCAGTGAGCAGTGTGTGTGTATAATATTGTGTGTGTTTAGAATATGTTCCAACATGTGTTTAACAGTCATAATCCCAAAGGTGTCCTGCTGCAGCCTCCACACTAACTCTATATGGGTCAATGACGTATAAGACTTTTCAGTTGGCCATTTAAAAAATAATGGAATTAAGGATATATTCAGCCATCCTCCAAACATGTGGAATGTATTGTACGTATGCATGTATTTTTAAACACCAAATTACGAGATTTTAGTGTTTTTAAACATGGATTACTCGGACAAGGCTTCAAAAAAAGTCATTTGGGGCGACCACAATTAACCTAAAAATTAATATATTTTCTTACCATGCATCTAACTTTAATAAGTATCAGCAATTTAACAAACTATTAAGGAAAGGAAATCCTTTTGTTTCCCTTTATTTTTGTTTACTATGATTTTATCAACATATTCTCTAATGCCCGTGTCTCTCTTCATAGTGTTTTACAATACCCATTTTTACTCTAAAACAAACAAAAATGGTTGAAAAGGATTACAGCTAATATCCACTCAAGCATATCATATCATTGGTTGATATTTGAATAAAAACCTCTGGACATTCAATTTTGATTTTAGTACAGTATTGCTCAATGTTGGTCGCCCCAAATGACAGGCGGTCACCCCAAATGACTGGAAAACAGCAGGTAGTGAAGACTATTTTAAGTGCAATAATTAATAGAGACAAATTAAAAATACATTTTTATTCAAGAGAACAAAGCATGTCAGAAACAGCATAACATCATAAAGACATTTTAACATTAGGTGGGGGATTCTCCACAGCTGGCCCTGGATTCCTGTACTGTTCATCAGCTACCTCTACTGGAGGAGTGTTCTCTAGGGATGGTGGTGTTAAGTCCATCATCCTCTGCTCCATCTTTCTCCTTTCCTTGTAAAGTTTGGAGGCAACCTTCCACTTTTTTTGCTGGTTCTTTCTCTCTCTTGGTGTCATCTCATCTGCCTTTTTGTATGTTACTTTCCCCTGTTGCTTTCTTCTCTGGTAGCTGAAACAATAATGTATAATGTGATACATATTCTGGTGGGCATAATTACATTTCAACTCAAATACACTCAAATACTGGGGGGCTGTGTGAGGTCATGCAACATCATACTTGCCAACCCTGGAACTTCAAGACCAAATTTAAGGTGGCATGGGTTGATGGGACAGGATGTATGGAAAGGGCATTAGCTATCTTTCTTCCATCTACAAATAGTGTACCTGGATTATTTTAACAAAATAAAATGCATGATACGACAATGTTACACTTACCTTACATAGAAATAGTTATATTTAGTGATTTAGTGTCAACAGGCTTTGAGTGAACTGCGGCCAGAAAAAAGGGAGAATATGGTAGAATTATGTGGAAAAAGGGATAAATCAGGGAGAAATGTGACCCAGAAAGAAAAAAAAGGGAGTCTCCTGGGCTAAAAGGGAAAGTTGGCAAGTATGTGCAACACCCTCAGCGGTGGTCGCCCCAAATGACACTCGGTCACCCCACATGACTTTTTCAAGTACAGTCAAATATTACAGGCTAACAGTTAGCTACAGACACACAGCTAGCTACTTTCCACCACAGGACACTAGCACTACACCCATCTAAATATGATTTTTGTGAATAAAATGTATTATTTGTAGTTTTAGGATGGTCGTCCTACATGACCACCAAATTGGACAAGTAGATTGTAGCAGTTAAAAAGTGCAATTTATTGTAAAGATCCAAAAGACTTACTAACCTGCAAGTTTGCTTTCTGGGTCCCTCAGATGTGGCTGGCTGATGCAACATCCGTCCTTGGGCGGAATTTCAAAATAAAAGTCCTCCAATTGCATTTTCTTGATGGTCGCCCCAAATGATATTTCATACAATTTTAAACAGGAGACAATATTCCCCTGTGTATTGCGATTGAAATATATGTACAGATGCTTAATCACTTTGTCATTCAATGCAAAACAAGGTTGAAATTATGCCAAGCAGGGCAAGGAATATATTTAAATTGATTTAAAGTGATTTTGAACAGGTTGTCCAAAGAGCAACTGAGGGCGGACGGTCACCCCACATGACATTTTGACACTTCAAATGGCAGAAAAATGACAAATAAGCGAAATGTTTGAAGAAGTTAGAGTGGGTGTGTGAAAAAGGAATGTATTAGATATACATGTGAAATTTTCATACATTTTGATGCTTTAATTAAGGTTTAAATTTATGTCTAAAACAAAAAGTAGGCGTCACGTCATTGACCCATATACTGTCTGCAGGAGGAAGCACTGTAGTGGATTACACTGTGTGTTGGAGCAGGTTGGTGTGAGAACATCCTCGGACACTTTAGTTCCTACCACACATTTGTTCCTCCTTCAAAATGAGAGAGAAGCTAATCACTGCTGTAGCTGGACACCGAGTCCTTTATGATTCGACCCTGTTTATACACAGGGACTGAAATCTAAAGGAGCAGGCGTGGGAAGCCGTGTCCCGAGTCGTTGGTTTGCCTGGTGAGTTGATATTGGGAAAGAATTTTTTAAACTGGGGGCAAATACATCCATGCTAATATAACGCCTAGCATGCTAATCTCCCTTGTTTCATGTGAATGTGACGATTTCGTGGTCTGCCGACTGTTTTGTCTGCAGATGTGAAGAACGCCAATAAATGAGAACAAACGAGTCTCTTCAAGGCCGTTATCACTTCAGCTCCAGACAGTGACCTGCTTTGTGGCTCCTTTAGATTGACGAATGTATGACGTCATGAGCGACTTGAGCTGCCGAAAATATTTTGGACAGCGACCTCGGCTGCTTTGCACCTTTTGCAGCTCTTGGTGTGAACGTACAGTTACAGAGCTGAAAGTTTTGACATGTGAATGGTTTGTGTAGCTGAAGGTATGTAGAAGTACTGATTAATCAGAAGATGTACAAGTGTTGCACACTACATGTACTACAGTCAGAGGTGGGTAGTAACACGTTACATGTACTCCGTTACATTTACTTAAGTAACTTTTTGGATAAATTCTACTTGTAAGAGTAGTTTTAATGCAACATACTTTTTACTTTTACTTGAGTATATTTGTGAAGAAGGAACACTACTTTTACTCCGTTACATTGGATTTTTATTCATCGGTTAATCAATGCACGATCTGTTTGTTTTATCAGCGAGACTTCCGCCAAAGGCTCTGTCACATGACTCTGTTTGACCAATCAAACGTAGCCACTAGTGACGTTTGACTCCATTTCACCAATCAAACAGAGCCAGGCAGTCACATGACCGTACACGAACTGTTCGCGGCCTCGCACAGAAGCAAAGTGACTACGCGGGAGCGCACACATAAGAATGAGCGTAGACGGCAACAATGGCAGAAACAACGGCGTGCGAACCAGAAGAGGCCGAACATGAAAACCATGTTTACTTTACAGACTACAAAAAAGAACAGCTATATCATGCGCTGTCATCTGTGTCTACCCAAAGTAGTGACATGGCGCCCTCCGTGGCAGACGTGTTTGCTCGCACCGCTCCTGAATGCAGCCTGAAAAACTCTTTCTTTCCCACTGCCATCAGACTCCTAAACCGCCGACAGGAGTCATAACTACCATCACTACCTCAGACCGTGTTACACATCCAGTCTGCACATGACTTTTGCACATACAAAGTTTTTGCACATACAATTTGTTGCACTACAGTTTCTTGCTGCCTTAATTTATCTTCATCTTTTGTACATACATATATATCTTATCATTCATTGCAGTCAGCAAAGGAAGAATTTCATTGTACAGGGAAACCTGTTTCCTCAAGTGCTGTTTATAAGGCACTGGTTTCAAAAATGTTGTTATGAAAAAGAATGACAGTCTGACAGAAGAGAATGTTTTGAAACTACTAAATTGGTAACAAAAGATTTATTCTGCACATTGCTATTTTATATTTATGTCTATTTGATCACATTCATGCCCTGATTATTAAAACAACAAATCAGAAGTTACTCAGCAGTTACTCAGTACTTGAGTAGTTTTATCACTAAGTACTTTCTTACTCTTACTCAAGTAATTATTTGGATGACTACTTTTTACTTTTACTTTAGTCATATTATTCGTAAGTAACAAAACTCTTAATTGAGTACAGTTTTTGGCTACTCTACCCACCTCTGCTCTCTCCATCATCTGGCAAAGTTAAATAAAGGATCGACGCGACATACGTCACGCCAGTCGGCGTCGGTGAGCTCCATCATTACTACCCGTTCCCACCAGTCCTGACTGTGCACCTTCATCCAAAGTGTCCGGGGGGCTCTGTTGGAAACGGGTAGCATGGATATGGATGGCACAGCTCTGGCTCCATTTTCTATTTCTTCACGTTCTCGCCTTCCATTAATGAAGAAAGTGAGACAGTATAGTGACAAGTACTGGTGGTGGGTCAGTACCAGCACCAAAGAGCACACGAAGGCGACTGCTACCGGCCCCGGGCTGTTCATTATCCGCCGTGCTGTTGTTGTTGTTGTTGTTTTTGGATACAGGAAAAAGAAGCTGAAATGACGCGCACTGCGTCATGACGTTCTCCGTGCATCACTGTTTTGATGGAGATATCCCAATTGATTACAATGACCATGTATACAGGAATAACCCTGTTTGCTCACACATATAAACAGGTTATTCTGAATGTTTCAGAAACCAGAATACTGACTGCATGTAAACGTAGTCAGTGACATTACTGCTCCCATTACTTCCCCACTATCATGATACAAGCACTGAATCCAGTGAAAAGCATCAGCTGTCAGAAGTGGGATTCGAACCCACGCCTCCAGGGGAGACTGCGACCTGAACGCAGCGCCTTAGACCGCTCGGCCATCCTGACCTCTCACACAGTAAATTTCTGTATAAAAAAAAAGCTAAATATAAACAGAAATATGCTTCTTTTAAATCCTCTCAATAATGGAGAGTTATCGCCCTGCAACAGTATGCCTCTGCCAACCAGTGAAGTTGCAGTTTACATGTAGCTGAAGATTCTCAGTCATCCAGGTCATGGTACTCTTAAGTGCTATATCGTAGGCAACTGGACTTGCTTGAGTTTCCTGCAGACGTTTGGCCTCTCATCCAAGAGGCTTCTTCAGTTCTAAGGGACCTCCCATTCAGTTCAGGCTCAGGTGCAGGTGGTTGTGAGGCTCATCCTCAGCCAGAAAAAAAAAAAAAAAAAAACATGTTTATGTGTATGTGGTGTATGTGCCCAAGCTGACAGAGGAGTTAAAGCCCCTTGTTGGCCAAATCCCCGAGAAAGTAAACATGGCCCTCTGCAACTTCATGTCCTCAGCCTCCTCCAGCATCCAACAATATATGTCTCCACTGCATCAAACTGTGACTCCACCCATGGCAAATGTTGATCAGCAACTGTTGTAATGGCTTTGGCAGTATTGTTCTTTTCAGTTTTATTGATATATATTATATGTTTAAATTATCTGTTATATATATATATATATATATATTTTTTTTTTTTTTTTTTTTTTCTTTCTATACTTACATTTATTATTGTGCATTATTTGTAAATTTGTAATGGCTTTGGCAATGTTGTTAATCTACAATCATGCCAATAAAGCTTATTAAATTGAAAATTGAAAATTGACAGGCAGAAAGCAGCTCTCAGCAGAGGGTTCTTTAATGGACATGAGACCTCTCAAACTCCTCCCTGTTATTCCCAAACCGTGAGTCCAATTGTCAATATGAGGATACCACCAGAGAGATGAGCTTCTCCTGAACGCACACATATCTTTGTGATGTTTGTGGGGTCAAAGATGTGATCTTGGTCGCAGGTTAGAGATCTGGTGCCCCTCAGCTGTTTTCCAGAAATGTCTCCTCTCAGTTTACATGGAGTGAATGAGAAAAAAATGAGCGCTCCCTTCGCTTGAAAGCTCACTGAGTCAAATGTGTAAGTGTGAGTGACTCCATGGGGACATCTCTGAGACCAGCACACATTTTCCTACGTTTTGAGGTATAAATTGTGTATGTAGAGTGAAAATTGTGGCACAGAGAGGCCCTTGATGTGAAGTGTTTTGAGTGTTTTAAAGGTGTCCTGCTGCAGCCTCCACACTAACTCTATATATGTGTCATGGTGTCAGCAGCTGTGACAGTGTGGCCTTGGTTTGATGGAGGCTGCTGGAAGCTGAGCTCTGTATCCTGCTTCTCTCAGTCTACATTGAACACTTACAGTCAGTTTGTCTCTCTGACAGTGGAAAGACTCCTTTTGGCAGCAGCTGAATGTCAAATGTTTCTGTGACATAAAGATATTTGGAGACAATCTGTTTCTGTCCTGCTGTCGTTTCTTTTGCTCGTAATAAGACAAAGACTCAATAATGAAACTTCTGATGTGAAAAGACACAATTAAGACACAATGAATTCACCATCAGCTTCTTCAAGTGAAGGCTCTGTCTGTGTTTGATCATGTCAGTTTATGAGGGGGCTGATTCAGTTTCTTTTGTCAGGACAAATTACTGCATGTTGTAATTACACTCTGAGTGTGTGACTGATCTCAGACCATCTCCATGGTTTCTTTAAAGCATTTACATCAACACAGTTTTTATATCTTGTCCCAAATTCAGACAAAGTGATTGTGTGTCTAATGTCAGGCAGCTTGAGGACAAACCTCCTGGGTAATCCAGCTGATATAATCCAGATCTCTCACATGATGTTTCATTATATGCAGCACATTCAACATGACCTCACTGTCACTCTGTCTGCAGTAGAAATGTGGCTGCAGAGGCAGCAGAGTCACTGCAAAGGATTTTATAAACAGCATTTGAAGTCCATGGTCTTCTTTGCCTTGGGTGTGCAGCCTTGTTTGGATCTGATCATTCCTCCGCTCCGTCCCTGGAGCTCCTTCAGCCTCCCTGAGGTCTCCAGCAGGCAGCTGTGTTCTGCTCCCCAAAGCAGCCGCTCAGTCTGTGTGGAAACACAAAGGTCCACTTACACACAACATTCACTCCTACACACAACATGGAACACATGCACATGATCTTATATGATATATACGTGGGACGATGAATGTGTTCAGTTGACGACTGACTAATGTTTGTGTTGGATTGTTGTTGGAGTCTGGTAGGTGAGGTAACATCTGTAACTGTCAGCATGTTGCTGCTTCTCCACAGGAACAAGTTCATGTTAATGGAAGTTCATGGAAATGATGTTCAGATGATACAAAGATGAGCTGTGGAAAGTTATGTGGAAGCATGCAGATTATTTTAGTCGGCCACTCTGAGACTCAGTGAGAGCTTCTGCTGTTAATATCAGTGTGTGAAATGACACACATGATGTGATGCTCTGTGAGGAGCAGCGTGCAGTGTGTTGCCTCGTGTGCTGCTGGGTGTTCACAGCTGTTGTTACATGTTGAACTGTAAATCAGTTCCTCGAGCTTCAGAATAAATTGTGATCTAAATGAATTGGGAAATAAAGTTCCTCTCCAGCTCAGTGTTTGGTAGATGCTCCTTTGGCAGCAGGTCAGTCTGGAGTCTGTGTGGAGTCTCCTTCTTGTACGGTCACTGCTCTACACTGATTTACAGCTGTGTCATTCTGTCTCTGTTTCTTTTGACTGGTTTAACTGGACTCCAATAAATGTTCAGTGACATGAAGATGTTCTTTATCCCCTGACTTTTGCTTTCTCACAGAGTTACTGAGAGTGTAGGTTTTGACACAATGCTGCTTCACTAAAAGTCGGACCTTCCAGATGAAGGTGTGTTTATAATATAATAAACTGAGGGTCATGACCACACACAGGTGATCTCCATCTAACTGATGATGTGACGTCTAAAACTAATGAGCAGCACCTGTAATGATTCAGGTGTGTGTTACTGAAGGGGCTGAATACTTATGCATTTTGTGTTTCATATGTAGAATTAATTCAGGTTTCAGTGAGACCTTTTAAAGTCAGCGAGGTGTTCTCTCTCTCTCAGTCTGTCTCTCTCTGTTCTGCCTTCTTAAACAAAGCTTGATAAGCAGTGGCAGTTATTTGTATGGTAATTCACCAAAGAGACATCACACACACTCAGGATTCAGTGTGTGTGATCTAACTTCACATTACACTGATACAAAGTAAGGAGTGTGCTAACTCTTGGTGTGTGTGGGGCTGTGTGTGCCAGATGTTGTGTCCAGTCCAGTGTGTGCTGCCTGATAAACTCTCCACTTGTTAACTGAAGTGATTCTGTTACCCTGACACTAAACATCTGTGAGCTACAGCCAATGGGACGTGGAGGGGAGGCAGCAGATTAAAGACTGCTGCTGTGTGCTGGAGCTGTGGTTCCCAACTGCTGGGTCGTGGTCAAAAATGGGTCACAGGTCCACTCTGAATGGACCGCAAGTGACTCGAAAAAGTGTCAAGTTTGTAAAAAACACACTTTATTTTTAAGTACTGGTGATTTTAGGCACAGAGCTTTTACTTTGAAGTGCAGTTTCCTGCTGTAGAGTGAGTGACTTACAGACAGCTACTTGACAGAGACAGCAAACTAGCTCGACAACATGGCCGAACACAAGTATGACGGCAGATGTATTAAAGTGTTTGGACCTTAAACTAACAACAGAGGAGAAGTGTGGACCAGTTAGGAAGAACTGCTCCAGAGTCAGATCTCAACAGGCCAGGCTGAGTGTCTGTGCAGCAGGAACAGTGTTGTTTGTAAGGCTTGTGACACAGCCCAGCAGCTGGTACACCTGTACTGTGGTGGGGCATATTGAGAGAAGACTAAGAGGTCAGAGGGCATGCTGCAGCTCTTGTGCACCAGCGTCAGCAGGTTAAAACCCACGGCCAACAGCTGTGACCTTCCAGATAAGAACAATCAGAGAAATAAACACAGACAACATCCCCTTCTTCTCAACATGTGTCTCATCATTACACACACACTGTAGCTTTGTTATAGACATTTGCTTCCTGTCATGTGACCGTCAGTCAGAAACATACAGTACAGTAGCTACAGACTCACTGTCATGGTGCTCCCAAAAAATGCCCCTTCATCATCTTTCAGTCAAGAGCCTGGAACAAAAGTTTCCTTCTCCAACATCTCATCAAATTCAGCAGCGTCAGTCACAGAAACTCTCTGAATCTATTTTCCTTATCAGTCAGACAATAAGTTGGGAGGACAACAAAGATCTGAATGAACGGAGGAGGACATACATAAAAGATGAGGAAGGTGCTGAAGAGGATTTGAGCAACAAAGACATGACGTCTGGAGACAAAGTGGTCCTTGTGAATAAACACGTTTTGGAACTTGTGATTTCAGAGCTGATAAAGAGACGCTCAGAGGGGGAGTGGTGGACAGATTGGACAGGGACAGACAAATAAACACAGGTAAAAGGAAAGGAGAAGAAAGGCGATAAAGAAACAAGAGAAAAGATAAGAATGATTGGAAGAAGCAAGACGGGTCTTCTTCAGTCTTGGTCAGCTTTATTTTTGCCTCTTCAGAGCTCTGATGGATTAAAGGGACATTTCACTGATTCACAGTCAGTGCTGAATGATCTTATGATCACACACTGTCTTACAGACGTGTGTCAGTGATGATGTCATGTGGGCAGGTAGACAGAGCTCAACACTGATGAACAGAAGCAGCTGAACTCCCCTCCGCCTGTACCCATGACACAGATGGCCTGACACCTCAGATATATTGATGACAACAAGCGCTGTGTGTTCCTCTGGTGATTGTTGTAAACCTCCATTTCACTCAGTCAGACATATCAAGTGGATCCTCCCATGCTGTGGCCCTGTTCTTTTTCCTCAGCCTCACTGTAACTCGGACAACAAATATGGATTTCCCATCACATCAGGGTGAAAAACAGTTGGTCTGAATTATACAACATGTCTCTATGAATCCATGAGCAGCAGAGAAAATCCATCATCAGTCAGTTTGTGTGTGCAGAAGGGAGGTTATTGTGATTCAGGTTATGGTGTCTCCTAAGTGGAGAGGAGACTCTCAGCAGGCAGACCACATGAGCATCTTGTTACCCATTCTTCTTCCTCTGCTGCTTCTTCTTCTTCTTCTTCTTGTGGAGGGATGAGGGGTTGAAGGGGGGGAGAGATGAATGGATGAGGGATGAAGGAATGAGGGTCAAAGGGTTGAGGGATGAGGGGATGAAAGGTTTTTGGCCCCAACCCTGTAGAAAGTCTCGTCCTTTAACACCAACCTGTAACATCAGAATAACTTTTGTTCAGACGTCCTCTGCTCCATCAGTCTACAGTACACTCTGTGTGTGTGATCATCAGTCTACAGTACACTCTGTGTGTGTGATCATCAGTCTACAGTACACTCTGTGTGTATGACTCTCTCTCTCAGACTCTCTGTCTCCATGCAGTCTGTGTTCTCTGTGTGCTGTGTTAGCATGTAGCCTTGATGTCTGTCACACATCAGAGGGAATGAAGGCTGTTGAGCTGTTTGTCCCACTCTGCTGCTGGAGCTCTGACTTCTGAATCTGAATCTGCTCTCACCCTGTGAATATATATTGTGCTCCAGTAGGATGTGTAAGTGGAGGCTGCACATGAGTTCATAACAGAGAGAGAGATGGTTTGTTTGAATCAAAGCTGACTGAGCAGCAGATGATGTTTGTGAAATGTCCAGGCTGCTGACTCACTCTTTATTTGCACCTGCTGCTGAAATGTGCTCTTCATCTGCATATTCTCCTACACTGACACATCTGCTCCTGCTCTTATATGTTCACTCATTCCTGTCCACATATTAATGTGATCACATGTCTGTAGTTTTACTGTCAGTCTGACTTTTCAAAACAACCTGCCTGGTTTGGTCCATGTTATTGTGCATCTGCTCAACATTACAATCATCTCCATAACTCACTGCAGGTTGGACACATGTGACACGAGTCACAGGAAGGCAGGTTTTATGAATCTGACTGATGCAGTGTGAGAACAAATGAAGAGTCCAGATTCAGACTTGGACTGTTCCTCATGTGTCTGTCTGGATATCAGCTGTTGTTTCTCCACAGACGTCCCATATGTTGAAATCCAGTCCAGTCTGGTCCCTGTATTTTCTCTCACTCTGCTGCTGTGAAGAACGCTCTACATCAATGACCTCTGACCCTCTCTGTGTGAAACTAAACACAAACACAAATCCAATTTATGTCTGATTTGTTGACGTGTATGAGTCCAACAACAACAACAACAACAACAACAGCAGCCTCCGACACAGTTCAACACTCTGACCAAATGTGTTGCTTCACTGAGACATCAGTGCGATGCAATTTGATTTCATGGTTCTTCAGATCTCAAGGTTACCGTCACAGACAGAGAGTGTGTGTCCACTCAGCTTTATGTGTGTGTGTGTGTGTGTGTGTGTGTGTGTGTGTGTGTGTGTGTGTGTGTGTGTGTGTCTCTCTCTCTCTGTTGGTGCTGATGCAAAGTGACAGAAATATTCTCTGGTCAGAATCCACTGATGATTCAGCTGCTTATGATTCAACTCAGAGATGAACAGTGTGAATGTAATGTTTAGCTGAGTGTTGGTGATGAGTCGTGGTGCTGTTGGATTGTTCAGAGTCGCAGAGACGCCGACCTTTTGACGAGCTTTGTTGTACCTGTGACAGGTGACAGGAAACACCTGACACTGTTGTGCTTGATGGTTTGAACACAGAGCAGTCTCAGCTCTCTGCACTCTGTGACTCAGTGTTAGTTTGAGATGTGATGTCACCTTTTCTTTGAACCATTTGGTCCCTCAGTTTGATGAAGAGTCATTTCACTGAACCAGATTCATCATCAGAGCCTCTGTACTGGTCCGACCTGAGAACACCAAACCCCTCAGAGGAGACCTTGTTATACTATCTAACAGGGTTTCCTCTGAGGGGTTTGGTATCCACTGTGCTCTGTGCACATCATGTCCCTTCCTCTGTGTGAAGGTTTCAAACGCAGGGAAAAGTTTCATGTTTCTGCTCGTGGCAGCTTCATGAGATTTACACCAGTATTCAGAGCTAACTGGCTGAGCTCTGCTCACACTTTGCAGGAGAAATAAAACTTCTGAGGGACAGAGAGATCTCACAGTGTGTGAAGGTTTCACACCACAGGTACGTCATGACATCACAGGAAGACATTCACTGACATTATACAGAGTGATTCTGTGACACACCTCCAGGTGACTGTCAGATGATGTCATCAGTGTTTGTGTTTCCCCTCTTTTAACAAGAGAAATTAGATTTCTGATGAATGATAAAAACGCTGACTCAACGCAGGACGTGTTGTCGGCAGCGGTGCGTTCACATGTGTGTGTGCAGAGCGGAGCAGAGCTGTTTTCATCCTGCATGTCTTCATACCTGTCTGATCCTATTAGATCACTGATCAACACTGTAGCCCAGCAGGTGCTGAGCTGATGACCCTTCATAATGGAGACAATTAACATTAAATGACCTGATCATCTAAATTTAAGTGGCTTTTACCTCCATTAAGGGAGCCTCCAGACTTGGTGCCCTCGGGCCTATTTGCAGTTTGGACTCACATGGTCTCACTTGAGTATAGCAGAGCCTTACTAATCCAAATGAAGTGTATCTTATGTCGGCAGCCTGCAGTCTGTTTAAATGAAGATCACGTCCTCACGTGATGTCAACTGTGGGACACTGTGACGTCAGTGTTTGTCCTCTGAGTAAACCAGAGGGACGATGTGTGTCCCCTCTCTGTCTCGTCCTCGGTCCTGTTGTCTCATGTCTTTACATGATCTCCTACACTGTATATCTGGGACCAGTTACACAAAACACCTTAAGTTTTCTCCTTAAGTATGGCACTGAAGGCTTAGTTTCTATTTAACTGAGGACTTAAACAGTTGCACAGAATACCTTTAAAAAATCCCTTAAACTCACTTAATGCGTTGAAATAGATTTTACAGCAGTAAAAGTTTCCATGGAGATTGTTTGTTTGTTTGGACTCACACTTGTGACGCCTGTTATCGTCTCACAAAGTTGGCTCATAGTTAGATAGACAAGAAAACCTTATTGGTCAGAGGAGGAAAAGATTAAATTTCAGGAGGAATGCGATCATAGAAAGCACAAACTATTTGATGGTAATTTGATGCCCAAATATCAGAAAACAGAAAATTAAGTTGAATTCAGTCAAATCTAAAGTGTAAAAACAAAAGTGTATCCATTTTTTTTAACCTTGCTTTGGTTGCTGAGGTCTTCTGTGCAGCAGTTAAGGGATTCCTTAAGTATAAGACCAACACAAGGAGAAAACCATAAATACGTGTACATTTTAAGGAAACCTTGAGGAGAAGACTTCAGGGTGTTTTGTACAGGTGACTTTAAGGAAAATCTTACCTTAAGGTGTTTTATTGGCCTCTGATCCTTAAGTAGATGTATAATCATATGTGTGTATTTTATATTTCCATAATGCTGCCCCAGATGGTCAAAGTGTAAAGTCAGTTTTCCCTTATCTTAATCAGAAGCAGGATCATTTATTAGTCTCTAATCTGTGTGCACAGATGAGACACAATAATTAGTGTCGTTACTTTAATGACTGCATCTCTGATATAGCAATGATTGGCAGGCGTCTATTACAGTGACGTCAGTACAGATGTTGTTCATCCTGATCTCAACTTACTCCTCTCACACTTTTTATTTTCCTTCTTCTTTTAACACGTGTCTTCTTCTTGCACCTCCCTCAGTAAACAGTGAAGTGACAGACGTGTTCCTCAGTGTTGGTTTGACAGAAACAAACAGTAGTAATGAGCTGATTATACAGATTATGCAGCAGAGGCAAAACACATGATAATAAATAATAATACAGTTTATTTACAGAGCTCTTTTCATGGTACTCAAAGACACTTTAGTTAAAAACGATCACACACACGACATCATTCACACATTAAATGCTTTAATGGAGAAGACTCTGTCGCCCCAGGTCCAGTGCCTGGTCCTGAGTGGTGGAGTCAGGAGGTTGGCATCAGAGGAGCGGAGGCTGCAGGAAGGAGTGTGGAGGTGGAGCAGGTCAGTGAGGTCAGAGGGGGCGTGGTTATGGAGGGCTTTGTAAGTGAGGAGAATCACTTTGAGTTGGATGTGTTGTGGGACAGGGAGCCAGCGGAGGGTCTGAAGGACAGGGGTGATGTGATCATGGGAGTGTGAATGAGTGAGCAGACGGGAGGATGATGGGCGGAGACGAGCTGTGTTTTTTAGGTGGAAGAAGGCAGTACTGGTGATTTGATTGACATCCCAAAGATTAGACGGGCAGGCTGAAGGATTGAGGGTCGAATGGATGAGGGATGAAGGGCTGAGGGTCAAATGGATGAGTGATGAAAGGATGAGGGGTTGAGGGTCAAGGTTCAAATGGATGAGGGATGAAGGGATGAAGGGTCGAATGGATGAGGGATGAAGGGCTGAGGGTCGAAGTTCGATTGGTTGAAGGATGAAGGGTTGAGGGTCGAATGGTTGAGGGGTGAAGGGATGAAGGGTCGAATGGATGAGGGATGAAGGGCTGAGGGTCGAAGTTTGATTGGTTGAGGGATGAAGGGCTGAAGGGCTGAGGGTCGAATGGATGAGGGATGAAAGGATGAGGGTCGAGGTTCGATTGGTTGAAGGATGAAGGGTTGAGGGATGAAGGGCTGAGGGTCGAATGGATGAGGGATGAAAGGATGAGGGTCGAGGTTCGATTGGTTGAAGGATGAAGGGTTGAGGGATGAAGGGCTGAGGGTCGAAGTTCGATTGGTTGAGGGATGAAGGGTTGAGGGATGAAGGGCTGAGGGTCGAATGGATGAGGGATGAAAGGATGAGGGTCGAGGTTCGATTGGTTGAAGGATGAAGGGTTGAGGGTCGAGGTTCAATTGGTTGAAGGATGAAGGAATGAAGGGCCAGATGGATGAAAGGTTAGGGATGACAGTTTGAGTTACATCTCAAACCTTTTTTATCATGAGTTCCTGAGGCTGTTTCAGCTGTTCCTGGATCAGTGTTTAAAGTGACTGGACGTCTGTGATCAGAGGTCTTTTATTTTGAAAGTACCTGATTCTTCTGTCATATGTCTTTGTTTCTTCAGTGTTTAACCTTCGATTGACTTTTTATCGGCCTCTGTCAAACTGTTTGTTTCTTTCCTGTGCTGCATATTTTATCGGCTGCTTCAGACTCTTATCTGCCTCATCCTTTTTGTATCTCTGGTGCCCATAAAACACAAGGACACTGACTGACACTTTTAAAGTGGAGTGTTTGACTCACAGCCATCAGTCGGTCACTGGCTCTGAGGAATGGTGTTGGCGTTACATAACTGCAGCTGACTCCCTCCTCTCAGTCACTGTTCACTGCCAGCTCACACGTCACATGACTTTACTCGCCAATATACTTAAAGCTGCCTCAGAGACTTTAAAGACCATCATGCTCATACAGTCTGTGTCACAGCTGTGATGGACGGTGACATTTAACTTCAGAGCATGATCTGTACTTGTGTCTGAACCTTTGTCACATTGTTAGCACAGCGTCATGAATGTTGAGGAAACTGTGACTGAACAGTGACTGCACTTCATCCTGAAATATGGAGAGTGTTGGGGTTAATCTCTTCATCAGCATCATGAGCATCTTTTGGCTCATTGAATCGCTCAGAGGGAATTTAAAGAAGTGAATCTCTCTCTCTGTTGATCAGCTGCTGTTGTTTTGTCTCCGTCAGCTCTTCAGAATCAAACCAACATCATCCTGCCTCTGGGAAATATGTCCAATCACAGGCTGAGGGGGGCAAACAGAGTGTGTTAATAAGATGGGAGTGTAATCAGGGCCGTGACAGTATTTTGGGTCTGCTCTGTGTTTTGCTCTCATTTAACAGTGACTCCAGTTGTGGCGGTGACAGTAACCATAGTAACAGGCCTGGTTTAGACAATCAGGTGAACCTGCAGGTTTGTTTCCAAGTTGTGTGACTGACCGACCACTCAAACTGCTGCCCCACTACACTCTGTTAAAGCATGGTCACTGTGTGCACAAGTGTGGGCAGTTAGGGATGAAATGTTCCTTTAAGGAGAGAAGTGTGAACATGAAGCACATGATTAATGACGGCACATTCTGCTCTCACTCAGTCATTAAACAGTCTTTATTTCATGTTCACAGTGGTGTGTGCAGGCCAACAGAAGATTTAATCACCTTTTTCTGACTGAGTCTTTTTGACAAATGAACGCTGACTGATACATATTTCTCCCTCAGGAGTCTGTGAGTCATTTTAAAGCAGCAGTATAGACTGTGTCCATCATGTGTTCATCTCACCTGACATCTGTCTGTCCTGTATCCATGGAAACGAGCTGGGATGTTTCAAGACAATGATTTTTGAACCAACAAAACCATCTGATGTGTTTCATAATGAAATTATTCTTCAGCGTTAAAGTGTGTTATGAGAAACAAAACTCAACAGACTCATAAAACAACGTTCCCATCTGTTGTTGTGGAAGAGGAAACTCCCTCTCACTGCAGTGACAGCTTTTTAAATGAAATTGATTTAAACGGTGTTCTATGTTCCACCATCTTGTGCTGCATTTGAGCTCCCTTCAGGAGAAACAACTTCAGAGTCCACCAGTCACATTTAGGAATGATGAAGAGTGCAGGAAGAAGAGGAGCAACAGATAGTTAACCCTGACATTACTGTTTGTCATTGTGTCAGTTTTTGTCTTTTACTATAAAACTTCAATTAAACCCATAGTTCCTTTTACCAGCCTGGCATGATGTATGAAAGACTAGAATAGTTTGTGTTCTTCTGTCAGTCACAGTTCCTCTTTAAAACACTCAGTCCTCCATCAAAGCTCAGCAGGAGCTGTGTGACCACTTCCTGTTGCTAACACCTCCAGAACAGAGAGACAGCAGCTTTAATGGCTCGTAGCTACATGAGAGGCCTGAAGCAGAGCGGAGGAGTTGTTGGATCGTCCGTTAAGTTTCTCCAGGGAAGACGAGCTGATTCTCACCTTTGCTGTCTTGTTGAACTTCTCCTTTCTTTGTCTCACCCCTCCTTATTCTGCTTCCTCTCAGTCTACAGTGTGATTTAGAGATAAGCAGCGTCTTCACTACAATCTCAGCATGCTCAGGGGCCTCAGTGCATCATGTACAGTGAGCTATTACCTGCCTCAAACTACGTTGTTCTCACAGTAAAAACACTGTGTTATAAAAACTTTATGGTCCTACTCTCACAGGCAAATACAGCATTAAGATAAAAAGCACCCTGAGGTTTTAAAGTTCTCCTTAAAGACTCAGAGAGTTTGAAATCTGCACAGCTCACTGGAGGTTTTCTCCCTGACAGCTGAAGCTTAGTCGGAGGACAGAACACTGTGGGCTGGAAATTAAATATGAATGAAGACACCCAGGGTCAGAAGCTTTGAACCTGGTGTTCAGGCTAAGAGATGAGTGGACTGGACCGTGTGAGATGAATATGGATGTTCTGCCTCATAAGGAAGTGTAATGAGCTGTTTGTACATCTACAGTTAGAGGTTTGTGATCCACATGAGACGCAGTGAGACTGTTGACACATATAGATTGAAGTAAGAGGCAGATTTGAGTCAACATGTTTCATGGAGCCACACACACTGTACATGAAGTATATGCATCATGAATAATGTGTAACAGCGTGCAGTGTGAAGCCAAAACAGGACTCATCTCCATCACATAGTCTAATTTCTCTGACTGTGGCAGCAAACTTTATTTGATGGTTCAACTGAACCTCTGTGTTGTTTCTGCCTTTGTGTTGCTGCAGGCACATTATAATGAAAACACCAGCCTCTCCTCTGATCCTAAAATACAAATGAGGAGGGAAACAAGAGGAGAATGTAAAGTCTCTTTCCCACACAGTCTGCCTGGGCCATAAGGTCTCATGTGTGGAGGGAGACTGAGAGGAAACAAATGATCATGGACACAGAATATATTGGAAAGTGTATCAGCAACACAAGTGGCAGTTTATAATGTAAAGTATTCATTCATGTCTCACACACACTGCACTGGTGTCTGCTCACATAAACAGCTTCTGTGCTAATGAGCTGCTGCTCCAGCTGGCAGCGACACTGCAGCAGAGTTAAGTTACAGCTGATTGGTCGACGTCAAGTCTGGTGTCGCTGCTACAAAATCAGAACGACACGTACAAGAGGACGTTGTTTAGAGTTGGTGACTCTGAGAAAATGAAGCTAATAAAAACTGTTCCTTTCACTGTCAGCACTGCTCATCTCAAGATACTAACAAGACCAGAGATATTAGGAACACACACACACACACACACACACACACACACACCTCTATCAGCCTGTGTGTGTTGAATCCAGAGAGATTTCAGTTCTCTACCTCACAGATGTTTCATCATTCAGCCTGAGACAGACTGGATCCTCACTTTGACACTTTCTGCTTTAATATTGACAAGTTTGGTAAAAACAGCTCATCTAAAAACTTCCCATGTCTAAACATGTACTCGCCTTCTCCTACACATGGATTATTGATCATCTGTCTCCTGTCTTCTTCTTCTTCTTCTTGTGCTCTGTAGATGTTCTCTTGTGCCCTCTAGTCTCCCTTCACACAGTGACAGTTTCTGTTCAGATGGACGATCCTTTGATTCAGTATTGATCAGTATTGATCAGTCTGGGATTTCCCCTCCACTCAGATACGTCTGCAGCCAAACCATATCTTGTCTGATCACGGCTCCACTGACAGAGCTGAGTGTTATTTCAGCCAGTTGTTTCCGTTTGTCTTCAACAGAACCACACTTCCTGTAATATCATCCATCTTGAAACACATTGGTCAGGGTGTAGACTCTTTGACACTGGCTGCAGAGGCTCAAGAGAGACGAGATAAAACCAGATATACTGATGAGAAACATGGAGAGAAAAGACAGCGTCAGTCCTAGAGAGGAAGAATATTTGTTTCCAGGTGTTTTCTCCTGTTTACGTCTGTAATTAAATGTCAGCAGTGAGTGATGATGCTCATCAGACTGTGAGAACATCAGCTCTGAAAGGAAGTGTGTCTGTTTGGTGATGTCGTGGTGACAGAAGAAACTCAGTCGGACTAAATGATAACATTAGTTTGGATGAGACAACAAAGGTTACAGTGTTGTAACCCTAGTTCTATGAGCACAGGTGGAGCCCTCTGCTGGACTCTTTGGGTAATATTCCTCTGATCAGGAGCAAATATTCACACACTGAGAAAAGTATAAATGTAGCCGACCAATCAGGACGAGCCTACCTGAACATGTGCTGATCCCACAGTATATATGGAGGCAGATTACTGTCGTCAGACCAACACATTCTCACTGTGACCTCGTCACATGTTGACGTGTTTGGTCATGGACTTTCCACGTCCACATACGACGTCCAAGGTACCCTGGGTGTGTTGGTTGTTGACGTTCTGGGACGCCGTGTCAAGTTCTGCCTGTTACATGCGTTGTCTTCTTTCAAGATACACTTCTGTTTTCACAGGAAATTTAACATTTACATACTGTGTCTTTCAAAATAAAAGCACTACGTTGGCACAAATACGCAAATTGACGTTTTTTTTTCCTTCAACAACAAAAAACGTGGTTAGGTTTAGGAAAAAAGAACAAGGTTCGGCTCTAGAATCTTATGATACGCAAACACTGCTCTCTCTGGTGAAAGTCAGTGTTTGTCAGACCCATCCACCACCTCTCCTGCCTGTCTCACTCGGACTTTCGCTGCCTGAACTGTCGTCCTTGTCCCACCACGTTTCCCCGGGCACCATTGAACTATAACGCCAACTGGCTGCGTATCATGCCTACGTTATATGAAGCCTTTTTTCGTTGGTTTCTGACACCACAAGTCACGGCCCAAGCACCAGATAACACGACTTCGGAGTGAGACCAGGCTCGTCAGACATCTTACACCCTCTGCATCAAGTGGCGTTGGAGCGACAGGGCTTCAAGGTAGAGGGCTCCTCCTGTGCTAACAGAACTAGGGTTACAATTTCGTAACCTTTGTTCTATCTCACACAGGCTCCGCCCTCTATTGGACTCTATGAGCACAGTGGGTGGAGCCTGATGATTGAATGTCCTGTTGTGACATAACATTGACCCAGCCACACTGATCCTGACCGGCTAGCTGCTCAGTGTGCGACTCAACGTTAGCTGAAGAGCTAAAGGATGTCTGACAGCGTGAATCTGCCTCAATATATACTGTGGGGTCTGCATGTATTCAGGTAGGCTCATCCTGATTGGTTGGCTATGTTTATGCTTTTCTCAGTGTGCAGGTGCGTGCTCATGATCAGAGGAGTATTACCCATAGAGTCCAGTAGAGGGCGGAGCCTGTGTGAGACAGATCAGTATCAGGTCTTCAGAAGTTTCAAGTGCTTCAATTCTCACTCTGAAACTTTTAACATGTAATTTATGGATAAATGTATTATTTTATAATTTAAATATTTGGTGTTGTTGTTGACTTTGGGATCAGTATTGACTGATACTGTTGCTGTCCCACTGCAGTGAACCAATCAGAGCTCAGCAGTTATGATTCCTGTCACTACTTCTCATCCTGTGTTTTCTCACTGAGTCGTTAAAGTGTTTACACTCATTAGTTCAGGCTGCGCCCACTCACATCTCTCTCTGCTCTCTTGGACTGCCACCGTCCTTCTTCTGCTGAACATCTATATTTGCTGGCTCCCCAAAATTTGAAGCTTTGTCATCTTTTCTTTATCTCCTCTTACGCTGAAATGATTTCAGTGAGAAAGCAACATCATAAATGCTGAGCAGAGACTTGATGAGAAACAGTGAGGTCATCTCAGGTCAGCTGAGAGCAGGTGGGAGGAATAATTCTTTCTGCTTCATTGATGTCATGTAGGTGAAGATGTGTTCAGGAATACTGGAGACAAAAGATGCTTTTTAAAAAGGCAGTGGATTTGATAGCACACAGTTGATGGTGTGTTGTAAAGACCTCTGGAGCTGATACCAAGATGAGGCTCCTTTATGCTGGTCTGCTGCTTCCCAAGCTGACTGAAGCTCGTAGTTTGGTATCTCACTGTTCATCAGGGGAGCATGGACGCCCTTTTCTAGAGGACTCATCCAATTAATTAGGACAGATTAAACTTTGTAGTTTTAATGAGTGATCTGTTTACTTGTTGAGCTCACAGTGAGAGACACAGAGACAGGGAGACAGCGAGGGGGAGACTGATTGTCAGTGAGCTCTGTTTTCATTGGACCCTTAATCTGGTCACATCTCCCTTAATGAGTCACACAGTCCCAAAGCACTAATGAGATGTTTTGAAAGCTGTGTCGCAGTGTTTAGATGTGGTAGACCCCTCAGCTATTCTAAAAATGAGACCCTCACCGACACTTCCTCTTTAATGAATATAATTATGTATGTGCTCCAAATGCATCCCAACATGTCTCAGCTAATAACACGCAGCACAGTTATTTACAGTGTGTGTTCTGTCACAGCGATGTGTTAGTGTTTCACAGCAGGAGACTTTAATGTTTAATATAACACACTCATGTTGAGTTAATGCTGATCAGTGTCACACCATGAAACAAACATCAGACTTAGAGAGTCGCCATCATGATGTGTCATCACCCACACACTCACACACACTCAGTTATTTCATTACAGGGGTTATTAATTGTGTCTGATGACACCATGAGAGTAAACACTTGATAATCAGTCATCCAATCACACGCTGCGGTGACACTCTGTCATCACAAATTAACTTATAGGACGTGTATTGAATAACACATGGGTGGTGCATGGAGCAAGGAGGGATCCAGCTGAGACTCAGAGGAGTTTGTTTTGTTTCTGCTCCACTAATGCATCAGTGGAGTCGCTAACAGCAGCTCACATATTGAACTACACCTCCTGAGTGTTTTCCTTTGAGGTGTTGGAAGCACAGCTTACCTGGGAGGATGTAAGGATTCCCTGGGAGGAGCTGGAAGAGATCCAGTATCCAGATAAGTGGTTAGGAAAGTATTGATATCAGATCTGATTCAAAGCATTGTGGACGTCCCAGTCTTTGTCCTCTGTGCAGTGAACCCTGACAGCCTCTGACTGAACGGACAATAACCAAGAGGCCTCAGTGTGTTTGTGCTTCACTGTTCTTTAACTGCTAACAAGGCTCAGTGAATCACTACCAGCCCAGCTCTCCTGGTATGAATGCAGTGTCGCCCACAAGCAGCAACGTCACTGTCAGCAGCTCATTATTTCCCTGGTGATGGACTTTAAACAGTTCTCTTTCAGAGCTCAATATACGACCAGTGTTTATAATCAACAGGTGATTGTGAAGCTCTTCCTTCTGTTTCTAAAGCTCCTTAAACAAAGACAGATGATTATGTGTTACAAATGGAGCAGCACACAGAGATGTTACGTCCCAGTGCTCCGTCTCTCTTATTGGTGCTCACCCAAAGTAATTACCCTGAATGGAAGTCTAATTGTTTTCATATTTTTGGTGTGTTTCCTCGTGTGTCGCACTAATTTTAGTTCTCTCTGTACCCACAGTAAATGATCCCTGCTGTGATGGAAACTGTGAAGCAGCTCTAATTTATTTACCCACCACTGTTAATAAGATCACTGAGCACTTTAATCTGACATTAATTAGCTGTAAACTGGCCGCTGACACACTGTGTCACAACATAATGCTGGGCTACAGTAGCACTGAGTATCTCGTACCTTCAGCACACACACAGAAGGCCAGAGTTCCTCCAGAAAAAGGACGAAGTCATATTTGGTGTCTCAGACTTACAGTTGAACTTTAAACCATCACGAGCACGTAGAGGTGTCAGGAAACAACAGCTGATTAATACTGATGCTGTGTCAGCTGACTGCTCAGCTGTATCCATGACGCTGATGATGGCTCAGCTGATTCACTGTCTCCTGTCTGATTCTGTCATTGAATGTCAGCATTAATGATGCTCTTCAGACTGTAAGTAGCTCGACCCTAAACGGTGCGCTGGTAATGGAGCGGTAACAAAAGAAGCACAGTGATCGATCAGCAGCTCAGGCGGACGTAATCAGGAAGTCACTCTCAGTGCAAACTCAGCATCAGGTCTGCTGGAAACACAAGTGTCCAGCTCCACAGCTCCATGAGTTCAAGCCTCACACAAGATGGAGCTTTCAGCCCGATATATGACACCCAGACACAAATATACACACAGCTGTATATATGTATGATGTCATGGCTCCATCTCAGGTGTGAGACGGCCGTGGCTGACATCACAGGTGTGTGTGGCTCACTTTAATCTGCAGATGTCAGATCTCCATCTCAGCTGCGCCCAGATCTGCCTGCTCGTCTCTCAGATGAAGTGAAGTGAAGATTCTTTAAGGCAGATTCCTGATGAAGGACTGACAGGCTCTGTTGGACTTTATTACAAGACCTCCCTCATGTTGGGCATCATGCTGTGAATGAATGAATCACAAAGAAAATCCTCAGTGGGATCTAAATGTTACAGCGAGTTTCTATGAGACATGAATCATGTTCCCAGTCTCTAAAGGTCATGAACACATAGTTCAGGCTCCAACATTTGACAGAATAACAGAAATCAAAAACAGTCTCTACAAGCTGACAGTTTACAGATGCTGCTGAATGACAGCGGGCCGTTTGCTGATTACTGTTGGAGTGAAGAGCCAGCATTTGTCTCTGTGGTCTTCACTGAGCTCAGCTCAGATCTCTTTCATGTGGATAATTCCCCCTGCTACTTATTTCACTCAGTGAGTGTTCATCATCTGCTGAGTGTCACTGTAATCACACAGGTACAGTCGCTCACTGTTCCACCTACTCTGTCCTCCTCTAACAAGGCCAGCTGAGAGGCTTTATGAGCGTCAGCTCAGCACAGGAAGTCACAATAAAGTACTTCCTGCAGGCTAAATACAAATAAGATTTATTGTATGAAACAGTATAAAAGGTTCAGGATCTCCATGTTTCATCGTTAACTGGAAATAAAGACAAATGAAGAAGTAATCTATTACTCTGCCTGATGCTGAGTTTTCCTCTGAGCTTTGACATCAGACTGAGTTTATCTGCAGGAGGCTTAATGGAGCTGTGATGAGGTTTGGAAAAAGGACTCATCATCCATCAGTCAGTTTACATGTTGAATGATTGTCGGGGTGAGGGCTTGAAATAATGGACAGAATGTAAAGTGAACCTGAATCATGTTTGAATCACTGTATGTGTCATTTAACCTTTAAAACCTGGAGTGACATCACTTTGTTTGTGCTGCGTTCAGACGCCCTTCACAAGGATTTAAACCTTTGAATCCTGAACAAACTGGTTTGATTTGGTTTGAAAACATGGGAAAAAAGGCAACGAGAAACTTGGCAGGAAAAGCTCTGGAAAAAATGTGCCCAAAACTTTTTATAATTATCATGAATATATATTTTAAATAATGTTATAACTGTATTATTTTTATGCATGTTTTTCAGGTCATTGTTTTTCATTTTATGTATTTATTTATTTTATTTTATTTTTATTTTTTTGTATTTCTGTCTTTCTTTTTTCTATTTTTAGGGCCATTTCTTCTTAAGTTGCCCAAAACTGTTTTTATAAATATTCTAAATATATATTTTAATTTATGTTCCAAACATCTGATTTTTGTGCATTTTTATTATTTTTTTTTTTATTTATTCAGTGACCTTTTTCTAATTTCCAGGTAATTCTTTTCTATTTTTTTTTCTTTTTTTTTGGGGTCATTTCTTCCTAAGTTGCGCAAAACTGTTTTTATAATTATTATAAATATGTATTTCAAATTATGTTACAAATATATTATTTTTATGTACTTTTTTCAGTTAATTCACTTGTGTGTTTTTGATTGTTTTTTTTAATGTATTTATTTATTTATGCTAATTTCCAGGTAATTTTTTTATTTTATTTTTGGTTTCTAATTTCTTGCTATTTTTCGGGGCCATTTCTTCCTCAGTTGCTCGTTGCCTTCTTCCCATGTTATTGAAACAAATCAAGTCACTTTGCTGAGGTTTCAAAGGGTTAATAAAGCCACGTATGGTCCATGTGTTACCATTTATTCCAGCCCTCCATGTGACTTGTTTGCTCCCAGATTTGTTCTTCCAGGTTTCCTCCTTCATGTCTGTTCCCTGTGTGATGCAGCCAGACAGCCGTCTGTTCAGTTCCCCAGCTGGATTCAAACCTGTGACCCTGTGATGTCTTTCAAAGGTCAGACTGTGGCTGGCTGGAAGTCAGCGCACACAGTCCAACACTTGAGGCATGTGAAGTAGCCTCAGTGATCAGAGTGTCCTCCTCTCAGCCTCTCATGGTGAATCATTTTATTGGCATCATCATCAGTGACAGTCAGATCTACACGTGCTGCTTTCTGCTGGAGATGGAGACTTTGTTCATGTTGCTCTGATGATGGAAAGAAAGCAGGAGCAGTTCAAATCTTCCATGTGTTTGATCCCCTACTGTACATAGTGATCCCGTCCTAAACCTTCACTGCTTCCACTTGCAGCCTGTTTTCACTCTGAGTCTGTGGCTGTTTACAGACACAATATGAACATGACGTTCAGTTGGAGAACATCAGTGTAAGGTTTCCCTCAAGGTGTGTCTCAGACTCTCAGCGTCACTGTGAGACTCCAAATATAGAAGTGACTGGATGACAGGAAACACAGCGGACTGTACGAGTTACTGCACACACACACACACACACACACACACACACACACACACACACACACACACACACACACACACACACACACACACACACACACACACACCTTCTCCAGCATCTCTGCTCCCTTTGATTTCCAAACAACACCACGTGTTTACTGTACAGCTTTTTATTCTGTGTTTCTTTCTTTCTCTTAATGAGCTGAAGATCAAACACAAGATGCAAATTTCCCTGTCGAGCCCAAACGAGGACGATTAACATTCTCACACAGAGAAACATCAGATCCCTCAAAGGGGGGAAGAAGAAGCTTCTCACACCTGACCTGGAGCTTATAGTCTGAGTTCATTTGATGTGTGGTGTCTCTGATGAAGCTCTGTATCCCGTCAGACTGGATCAGACTCAGTACTCAGCTTCTTTGTTTTGTTTGTCTGTGGCTCAAGTTCAGCTTCAAGGTTGGTGGAAACACTGACTGTTGGATTATTCAAACGTTATTTGGTGTGAAAAGTTGGGAGCATGATGATGTCACATTTTCCTTCACTGAGGCTTTGACGTGTTTTTGATTTGGACAGACTTTAGATGTGTTCAGTTGATCTCCAGCTGAACCTGCTGCCTCTGTGTCGGAGAAAAGTCCAGAAGTCTCACAGAGTCTTTGGGTCACAAGGCTGGAAAAGAAAAACCTGTGTCTGGGCTCAATGATCACAAATAACTTAATTAAAAAATAAATAAATTAAAAATAAAGTAAAGAAAATATAAATAAATAAATTAATTAAAAGTAAATAATAAAACCATTAAAAATAAATAAATACATGAATGATAAATAAAAAGTCTCCTTGACTTCAGGTTTTCAGTATGAAGCTACGTTGTAGAAAACTAGATAATTCTCACAGTCTTTATGAACATGAATAATTTAATAAAAACTAAATCAATAAAAACTAAACTAAAATAGAGAAAATATAGAAAAATAATTAATTAAAAATAGAAAAGAAAAGAAAAAAATGTGTCAGAGCACAATGAACATGAATAATTTAATAAATAAATGATAATAAATAAAGAAAAGAGATAAAAATCCTTCCTTGACTTTATGCTTTGAGTCTGAATCAGATTTTATTTCCTGGATCATACAGCCTCTTATATATGCACAGTAAAACTCAATGTTTCTTCTCTTCCACAAATATTCAATGAATTTCTGTTTAATTATGCAGAGGAAGTTTCTAAATGTGTCTCTGGCTCTGTTGGTTTGACTTTTATGAATTCCCTGAACAACAGAGAAACATGTTGTCTATATTTTCCAAACCTACAGCCCCTCTCTGGATATGAACAAATCTCCACATGACACAAGCTGGCATTTAGTTCATTGTTGTTGTGCGTCTGTGCCTCCCACTGTGAGTTCAGCTGGATATCAGAACACAGGAGAGTTTGACTCTGATATTTAACTGGAGACATCAATACTCAGGGGGAAACACAAGCTTCCTGCGCTCACTCACATTTGACATTTCTAAGAATAAAGCTGATATCAGAGGCCTGGTAGCCACGGCTTCCTGTGGAACTGTCCTGCTGATGGACGGTAGTTATTGGTGGGATCAGCTCGCTGTGCTGCACATAAACATCATAAATATGTGTGTGTGTGCTTTAGGAGAGGGATTGTTGTGTGTGTACTCATTCAGTCTGTTTCCAGGTGGATCTCAGTCAACTCTTCACTGAAGCTGCTGGATTAAGAGCTTTGTTTCAGTCTGTGCATGTGACAGAGTGTGTGTGTGTGTGTGTGTGTGTGTGTGTGTGTGTGTGTGTGTGTGTGTGTGTGTGTGTGTGTGTGTGTGTGTTAGTGACACAGACAGTAGGTGGAAGACTCCAGCATCAGCATCATCACACTGCAGTCAACCAGGCCTGTTGCCCTGTTGTGTTCAGTGATGACATGGATTGAGACGCTCAGTTTCAGCCTCTGGCTCACAGACTGCAGCGTCTGTCCTCTGTCTCGTATCCAGATTTGTTTGTGATCCCCTGCATGAAGAACACCTCATGTACCAATATGACAGGTCTCCATATTTGTAGCTGAGCAGGAGAACACTGTATCTAGTCTTCTTTAGCTCCGTGGATGAGACTGTAAATTCAGACGGAGTCATAAATTCACATCACAGCTGGTTTCTTTATAATGGATCTACTTTTTCATACAGATCAGCAAATTTCAGAGCTGTTTAGTTTCACGTGCTCTGGCTTAGGGCACATCTGAGTTCAGCAAAATGCAAAGTGGTGATATTGACTGTGTGACAGAGAATATAGAATATCATGATGCTCTGTGTGAGTCGTTTGTGTCTCACTGACTGCACAGCTCTGACATGTATCAGTCACACACACAAAACAAACTGACTGTGTGTTATAACTTCAGACTGTTTGTTGAGTCAGATCACAGTCAAATGGTTTCCATTAATAACGTCTATAATAGCTTCATAGAGCTGTGTCCGCATACTGGGCGTAAAGTCAGACACGTTCTGGGTGGGTGTCGGCCTCCGCCAGGGTTGTTCCTTGTCACCGATCCTGTTTGTGATCTTCATGGACGGGATCTCGAGTCGCAGCTGGAGGGAGGAAGAGGTCCAGTTTGGTGACCTCAGAATTACATCTCTGCTTTTTGCAGATGATGTGGTTCTGTTGGCTTCATCACACCGTGACGTCCAGCATGACCTGGGGCGGTTTGCAGCCGAGTGTGAAGCAGTCGGGATGAGTCAGCACCTCCAAATCTGCCGGTAAAGAGTGGATTTCCCTCTCCAAGCGAGGGAGTTCAAGTATCTCAGGGTCTTGATCACGATTAAGGGTATAATGGAGCGTGAGATGGATCAGCGGTTTGTTGTGGTTTCTGCGGTGATACAGACGCTGAAGAGGGAGCTGAGCTGGAAGGGGGAGCTTTCGATTTACTGGTCCATCTACGTCCCAACCCTCACCTATGGTCATGAGCTCTGGGTAGTGACTGAAAGAATGAGGTCGTGCATACAATCTCGTGAAATGAGTTTCCTCCGTGGGGTGTCTGGGCTCAGCCTTAGAGATAGAGTGAGGAGCTCAGAGTAGAGCTGCTGCTCCTTCACGTTGAAAGGGTCAGTTGAGGTGGTTCAACATCTGATCAGGATCCTCCTGGGCGCCTCCTGCTGGAGGTGTTTCAGGCACGTCCCTTTGGTAGGAGGCCCCGGGGCAGACCCAGAACACACTGGAGGGATTACATATCTCATCTGGCCTGGGAACACCTTGGGGTCCTCCAGGAGGAGCTGGAAAGTGTTGCTGGGGAGAGGGACGTCTGGGGGGCTTTGCTTGGATAATCAGATGAAACTGGATGTAATAGTTATAAAGTGTGAGTGATACACAGCCCTGTAATCTGTCAGTCTGGAGCTCATGATAATAATCCTAATAATCAGACTCTGCTGGTTGAAGTTAAACTGTAAAGTCTGTTACTGGAGTTTATGATGAACATCTCCGTGATCACGAGCCCATCTGAACACACCTGGAGCGGCTGTCAATCAAACGAGCAGCGACTGTGACAGCCAGTCGTCACTGTCATTTAACTCCTGTGAGCTACACACACATCACTGTGATCCACATCGTCTCTTTAAACTCAACACTTTGTTTGATATTTTCTTCTCTACAAATTGTTCCTGTCTTTTCTCCTGGAGGGCTCAAAGTTAACGTGTGTTTCCTTCACATGTTGACCTGAGTTCAGAGAGAGCACTTATACAGCGGACATTAGTGTGTTTCTATCTGTGTGTGTTCTGTGTGTATGGGATGTTTCTGCTGATTGTGTGGAGGCTGTATTAAAGAAAACACAACAGTGATGTGAGCACAAACAAGCAGAGAGAAGCAGGTTAGAAACATCCAGCCGCAGACGTCACAGAGATCACTCCTGTTTCTTTGAAATTGGAGGCTAAATGGATTTGAGAGGGAACAAAGGAGATATACAGGAAGTGAGATAAAGCCTTAAACCCTCCTCTGGAAATAAGCAGACACCAATACAAACACAAACAGCTTCCCGTACGTGTTATATGCCAGAGGTTGTGGAAAATTGAAACGATCAGCTCCAGCTGAAGCCCATGAAAAACATGAACAAGCTCTTTAGTTAATCTGCTTCTTCCAGTCAGCCTCCGTGTGAAAGCCTCCACAGTGGGTTCATTCAACACAGGCTGTGCTGCTCAATAGGCCTCACCTCCAGCCGCACTGATATGGACCTGACATTTACAGAGAGAGAAGAAGAAGTCCTGACCATTGATGCTGCTGCTTTCTCTCTGATAACACACCTCATCTAGGACACACACTCTCTCTTACACTCTCTGATACTGTGAGCAGGATGAAGACGATTAAACATGTTTGACCATCTGAATATTATCATCACAGTTGTCATGGAAACATGCAAATGTTGAGATTTATTTTAATGTCATGCAAAGCAGCAGCTTGTTTTCAGCCCTTGTTTCCTCTGACCCTCAGTAACAAAGTAACTGTGACAAATGGAAGAGCTTTAAATGAGCCCAGCACCATGTTTCATATTCAGCAGAGGCAGTTTGAGATGAAGTGTTAATGAACGTGACAAATGAGTCTCAGTTATTAGAAGAATCCCCTCCTGCAGGTATCACAGTCTCCAGTATGCAGATCCAGTCAGAGGACTGATTGTTGTTGGGTCTTAGTGACTCGTCCCAGTGACTGCAGTCAGTCGTCAATCAGGAACATTTATGTCACTGAAACAGTTGAATCAATTCACCACTGGTCGCCTGGAGCTCCGCTCACAGACGGGTTGGCACAAAACAAAGAGCAGAGATCCAGAGATCCTCCAGTATGGACAGGGTGGAGACACTGGTGGTGCTGGGGAGGAGAAGGGTGGAGCAGAAACACATGGCCGACATTTGGACTGGACAAAGCAGGAGAAGCTCGGGTAGATAAGACAGTGAAGACACAAAGCATGCTGGGAGCTAAAGTGCCCAGACAGAAGGAAGTATTGATGAGACAGCATGAGACGATGATGAGAGTCGGGCGTGCTGACAAACACATGATGGGAGTTTGTTCCTGTTGCTCACACCTCTGTTTCTAAAGGGCCGTCACTGAGCTGTGACTGAAGCAGTGCATGGTGTGTGCACGTATAGAGGGAACTCTGGACTCACACTGACAGAGGAAGATGATGCTGATATTAGTGCCAGTGTTAGAGCTGGAAAAGACCAAGAAACCAGTACAGCAGAAGTCTTCTGGCCTCCAGGATGTTTGAGAGAAACAAGCTGTGTTTTCCCACCTATTTTCATCCACATCTTTCATCTCAAAGTCCCTCCTTGACTCCTTGACTCCTCCGTCCTCTATCCTCGATCACTTGACCCAGAAATCAACTGACACCCGCCATCTTGAAGAACGTCTCAATTCATTTAATGCGGTCGCAGGAGTCGAGGAGAGAGGAGGCTTTCTCTGATACATCACAACATCACTGGAGTTTCATACTGGAGTGAAGACAGATAAGAGATTAAACTTGACTGTACCACTCCCAAGTTTTACATTTCATTTCTTCTCTTATTCGCCATCTCATTAAAAATCTGAACAACAAACGGACTGCAAACATTCTTCATTTATTAGAAAGATTGTTCTCTTCATAATCTGTCATTTTGCTCATCAACTTTTATTATCGACACAATTAATGCAGACAGAGTGCGTCTGTCAGAGAGAAACACTCTGACATCAGTGGTCGTCATTTCCATTCAGTCATACGTGAGGCTGATCATCCCTGAATGTTGGATCCATGAGTTACAGAATTTAAACTTTGTTTTAATAAAGCCTACTGATAGCTGATCAAACTGTAATCAGCTGCCACCGTCATCAGAAATGAACGTCACTTCATGAACAGTAATGCTTCAGAGGAAAAGACGTCTCATTTCTCTAAAGGCATATTTCCTTTTTTCTCCTCCCATCTCTCCCGTGTATCTTACGAGGGCGGAGCTAACACAAGAGGAAGAGGTGTAAGTGAAGGAAACGTGGATGCAAGATCATGTATTGGGATGAACTCTGTCTTCATCAGTCTTGTTAGTCCTTCCCTGTTCTTGAGTGTTCCCCTCTATATTTACCTGTGTGTTTCCTTCTGTTCCTTATCAGTTCGTCTGTGTTCATCCCCTGTTCTTGGTGTTGTTCCTAAGTTTTTAGTTTAGTTTTGGTTCTTCTTTCTTTTGGACTTTCAGTTTCCTTCCTGTTTGGGATGTTTATCAGCTTTATTAAAGCTCACCTCTTCTTTAACCTTCAGCCTACCTGCTGCTCTGCATTTGGGTCCTTCCTGAACTAAAACATGACACATGTTGGGTATGTAATTAGTAACATCAAATATATTCATGGTGTTCTGGTGTGCATCAAAGAAACATCTGTCAGCTCCTCAACACATCTGGAGGCACATCTGGAGGAGAAAACACTTACAAGCAGTGAGGTTAGTTCTGGATCAGAGTCCTGGACATGAACCTGATTCAGACATTTCAGAGCACTTTAGTGTGTCTGAAGGAGATCATACAATATTTCCCTCCAGTGCTACACATGTGTGTGTTTGTGTATCAGCTGAATATAGAAGATACAGTCTGATCTTCTCACTCAGAAGGACTCTGTGCTCTTATACATGCTCTCAGATGGAAGTGAAGTGGAACTACTGAGCTGCTCACATTTAGTTTGTCCCTTTGGGACATGGTGTCTTTATGGCTTTGCCTGTGATTGTCATCAGATGAGAGCTTTGTGTAGTGAAAGGACAAAGTCATCAAGTCTCCACAGTGACTGAGACAACAGCAGGAACAGTTTCCAAAGTGTTTGGACATGCACAGATATGAAACACTGAATATCCTTCATGTGTCCTTGTGGAAAGATTTCACCATGACAGACAGTTGAATGAACACAAGTATTAATCCTGCTGTTTCCTGTGGGGATGTGTCTTTCTTCCTGTTGCTCCTTCCTAAAGTTGCTCCTCCTCCTCACAGCTGCTCCCTCCCTGCTAGATGTTTGCATGAAGCTGAAATGAAAAGGATCAGTGTGAGCTTTAAGTCTCACAGAGACAGAAAGGGACAAATGTTGTCTTCTGTCTTTCCTCTTTCTCAGCTCCAGGCAATGAGCTGCTTATCTGTTGCACTCTGGGAAATTGGTTTCCTCCATCTACAGGTGTTCTGTGTCTGTGAGCAGCAATAGGCTTGTCGCCATCACTTCATTTACTGCCACATTTAATGAGACATTTAGAAACAATCGGTGAGTATGCAGAGGGTATAGGAGAGAAAGAGAGAGACAGATAGTGAAAGAGAGAAAAGAGGAGAGCTGAACTTTTGTCTGCCTGAAGCTAAAACCTTCTCTCTCTGATTCCTGTTTATAAAGTCGTACATTTCTGTAACAAATCCTCACCTCAGAAACACAGAATTTACATTTAAATAGGAACACAGTGCTGTGAAGATAAAGTGTGTGAGCCGGGGATAATGTCTTAGTGTGAGTCTGTCATCATATCTGCCTTCTAATGAACTCATACAGAGAACTTATTAAAGGAACTTTATGGCTTCATGAGACGCTTCATGTCTCCTCAACAAGCAGCAGATATTTGTGATGTTTGGCTCCATCAGTTTACAGTTTATCAGCCTCACAGTCGGCCTGTGTCGTTGTCTCAGTCAGCAGCACAGTGTCACTGCTCTCCTGTCGCATTATTCTGGACGCAGCTGGTCACTTTCCATGTCAGTGTAAAAGCTGGAGGAGTTTTCTGGCTGCAGATGGATGCAAATCCTGTCCCTGCAGCAAATACTGGGGATTACTGCTGCATACTATTATAATACATATCACTGTGTGCTAACTCACTGCCTTCACACGCACACACACATCAAATGTGAACCATACAGACATTTATTTGATGTTTGCTGGACTCGTTCCACAGACTGAAATAGAGACACATCACACTGTAAATCAACAGACACAGACTGAATGCTGAAATGATCTGGTACAGTAGATAAATAGTTGAACAAATATCTTCCAGTCTCCTCCGTACAGCAGCTTTACTCACGCTGCAAACATCAGGCCTTTTTGTTTTCATTGTTCCACCTGTTCAGCTCACTGCACAAACTGTCAGCATGCAGTGAGCAGTGATACATCACTTCTTTATACCAGATGAAATGAAGTCAATTTGCTGCTTTCTGAATCGGCAGCGTCCAGAACAACCGATCCAAGTTGTCTTCTAGATACAAATTAATTCTGTCGGAGAGTTTTAATTTGTCATTTGTTGTTTTCATAATGTGGAACCTTTCTGCTTATTTGGTCTGTTGCTTCCTTTTTCTTCTTCAGGTGTTTATAAGAGACTCTCTCAGTAGCTTTAGGATCAGCTTCATTTATTGTCGTCATACCTGTTGCCATGGCAACCTCACTTACAGCTCAAACAGCTGTCTGACTGAGAGGTGACGAAGGCTGCACAACTTTCAGAGAAACATTATACAACACGTCGTTCAGACCGAGCGATCTGATTGGTCAACAAGACATTTATAATGTGTTCAAATCAGCCTAACAGCACACCTGCCTCATCACTACAGATATCACTCCACCGTCTCCATGGCAACGCTGTAGGCTAACTGCCAGAGCTAAAACCAGGAGGCTACAGAGCTGCTACAAAATGGATGGTGGTGTTGTTCATGTTGATCTGTCCACCTTATTCCTGAGGGCTCTACTGTAGAAATGATGATGGGCCCAACTTCCTGTGAGACAGAGGAAGTAGCAGTGAGCTAGTTAGTCCCATAGACTGTCTGTGGTTAGTCCCAGTGGCTACTCTTGGTGGCTAACCGCCAACGCTGGTTCTTTTCTAAAGTCATTTGGCTTCAGTTTATTTTTGAACAAATATTTAACTCATGTTAACTCAGCATTTTCTAACATGTCTCTGTGGAGCTCTGGTACCTGTTGCACTGTCCGTGTCTGTGACGACTGGAGCCTTTAGTGCCTCAGTGCTGGACAGGCTGTGTCCAGTTTAAGCTCTGTTCACCTTTACTGGGCACGCTGGTGTCAAAGAGTGACGTCTGTCACGACCGCAGACGAGTTCAATAAAGTTTGACTTGATGAGGAAACACAGAGAGAATGAAGGACAGTTTATCTGCTTCACCAGCAGCCCTGGTCTGAGCTGCTGCGATAACTTCTTGACCCCGACAGGACACACACACACACACACACACACACACACACACACACACACACACACACACACACACATTTCTTTAGTTGAAGCAACAGAGATGTTGAACATGAACACAGAGAGCGTCCTCCATCACTGTCATGTTGTTTACAAGAACACACACAGCTGAGTGACAAATGTGACGTTGAGGACAGAGAAGGAGGAAAGAAACACAGAGGAGGAAATGACCAGCTTGTCCAGATTGATTTCCACCTACTGAGATGATCAGTTAGTGTGTTTCTGTCATTCATCCTGGAAATCTGAAGAAAGAATTCAAACTGGAGCCTTTTTAAACAAACGTTAAATTAAATTAATTCAATAAAATAAAATTAATAAAATAAACAAATTAAATTAAAATAAATAAATAAAATAAAATACAACAAATTAAATTACATTAAATTAAAATAAATAAATACGTAAATAAAATGTATTATTAAAATAAAATTAAATTAAAATTAATAACTGTGAGAGCAGGTCTCTTAACTGCAGCTGACACAATGAAAGGTTTTGTTCTAGTATCTGGACAAACAAAGACGATGACGACCTCTGAAGAGAAGGTCAGCTGATTGTTTACAACACTGTGTAAAACACATTTGTGAATATAAAAACCATCTGTGGTTATAAACCTGAGAGCAGAACGATAAATGAACGACACCTGCTAAAAGATCAAACTGAGATTTGAGCTTCACAGTTTTTTATTGAGAAATAATGAGGGATTATTTTCTTTGTGCAGCTGAACAGATTGAATATGGAGGCACGATGAGACATGAAGCTGTTTATGAGAGGGCTTCTGGTGTCAATGTTATGTTGTGATTTTGAAAACATTGATTTAATGAGAATCCTTCTGCAAAGTAAAAACTATTTTGTGGGAACACTGAGTCACAGTGAAGCTTTTAATACTTGACAGCAGTGACGCTGCAGCCTTTCCCAGCCACAGTCTCCCTTTGGATGATTCAACAAGCTGTATATCACAGTGTGATTATGGGATGTGATGCATGATGCAGACTGCAGCTACTACTGTTCCTCTTTCTGTGTCTCAGCTGAAGTCATGCTCTCTTCAGGGAGCATCTTCCTCCAGCTCTGTAATGGTTTCATGACTCTCTCATATTGAAGGGTCACTGCCCTCCAGAGTGACCTTTGACCTCATTATAAACTCCCAGTGGAGTTAAATCACCTTCAACAAACAGCTGAACTTCTCCTGGTGCTCTTCTTTCTCCTCCACAGTCCAGCCTCACTTCATTTCCTGTGAGCTGCTCAGGCTGCTGTGTTGTAGGACTCTTCAGACTCACTGCTACAGACGGCTCTACTGTGGCTCTGATCTGTCTGAGAAATCAAACTGTGCGACAGCTGATTTAAACACCCTGTACAGTTCAGCAGCACTGAGGAGAGGGAGCCAGAGGAGGGAAAGGAAACAGGAGCTTCACCTCTTTGTCTCACAGATGTGGACAGGCTCTGCTGCTGTGATGATGAGGGTCATGCTGGCCGTGTTGTGGCTTTGGCCTCAGTGTCAGGAGAGGCTTCAGGGGTGGATGTGACGCACAGAGAGGTGGAGAGAGACGCAGCAGGCAGGAGGCCAGGAGAGAGAACCACAACATCATCAGCTGCTAACAGAGCACTCACATGCCGCCTGTGTTTGTACTGTGGATCACAGCTTCACATTATTACACACGATGGACGTGGATTTGTAGTTCATGTTTTGAAACCAGCTCAGCTAAAGTAAACTCTCTGGATTGGACCATGGTGGAGTGGAGCAGTGCTGTGTCACCACACACACTTATTGACCTGTGTTGTAATAACACAGTCACATCAAGTGTTGAAGACCGTTCAGTTTCATGGCGTCTCTTTAAGCTTCAGTTGGATCCCCATTTGAAAGTTGAAGAGAATCCCTGAGGACAGCCTGTGCAGTGTCCACTCACCTGTGTCTCACTCTGTTCTCACTCTGCAGTTGCATTTGTCAGCCTCTGGGACGACTGCTGTCGACCCACAGCTGTCTCACAGTGAAGGTGATGACAGGGCTCGGTCCTCTCTGAGCTGCCTGGTGGGGCGAGCGCTGGCCGACGAGCTTTGTGAGCTGAGCAGCAGGATTCATTACACTACTGGTTATATTGCTTTTCTGTTCCAGCCCATAAAACTGGTAACTGCGTATCTCCCCAAAGTTCAGATGTGTGCCTCTGTGTGAGTGTCAGGGTCATCACTGTTCAGTGTAGCTAAGGCTAGTTAGCTTCTTTTCTTTTACCTGGGGGTTTCTGTTTCCTGTGACCGGTCTGAAAGACGTAGAGTCACTCGTGGAGCAACATTTCATCCACCACATATCCATCCACGAGCTTCATCACTTCTTTGTAGCTGCAGCTGTCCACCAGTAAAATCCAGTTCTGGTTGTTTAGCCAGTGTAGACAAAAGGCTGGTATCACAAAACATCCAGATTCTTCAGAATATTTTTAGCTCCCAAACTCAAACTAAACTTTCAGCTGTCGACAGTCACAGGTCACAAAGTTTAGATACTGGATGAACACACGTGCAAACATTTGTGAAGGTGACACAAAGTGTTTCCTCGTCTTCATTCACTGACAGCACTCAGAGACACAAACAGAAACACATGCAGCAGCACTGCTGTATCAAACCTCTGTAGGAACACATGTATCTCTGAATCAGTCCGTCACGCTGCTCGTCTTCATCCATAAGTGTCGCTCTCTGAGTCAGTACAGCCGCTCCCTCTTCAGCCTGTCACACAGTCGCTCTGACCAACAGACTGATTCAGTGGTTTCACTCTGAATCATTTCATGCTGCGTTTCTGTTTGGAAACAAACATCAAGGGAAAAGCCCAGCAGATCCTCTGGTTGTGTTTGAGAGCTAGAAACTGAGCGTAGGAAGGACGTGTGATCCACTCAGATAACAGCCACACAGCCCACTGCACTCATTAACATGGTGACAGCTGTGAAGGGGAATGTGCACGGGGAGATCAATGAGGATTTGATCCAGTTCAACAGTTTCCCTCCTCGTGTGATTATTATCATTATTTCATCAGTTTTGATTCTGTGAAAGAATAATGACATCATCTTTATTAAATATAGTGTCAGAGAATGAAGCAGAATATTTTCCAGAGCTGAGAATATTTCTACATCCTGCAGCAAGACAACAGTTTACCTGTCTCACATCAGGATCTGCTCACTGGACAGTCTTTAAATTCTATTGTTGGTCAAACTTTCCCTCAAATCAGAGGATCTGAGAGGTGTCAGCTTTTACAGTTTGCCACAATAAAACACACTCACGTCCCAAAAGACAAACAGCTTCAGCATTTTTCAGCCCAGAGCCGGATACAACAGCAACATTTCCCTTTTCAGATACTCATCAGGTTCACCACAGTGTTAGTCACAGAAACTCTGTTCTCTCTCCAACCTTCTGAAAGCAGCTGAATCGACCTTCCTTATCGCCTCCAGCAGAAGAGAAAAGAGGTGGGAGGAAGAAAAGAAGTGAATGAACGGAGGAACAGAAACAAAAAGCTGAAAAATTGAAAATTGATTTGAACAGTGTTTGTGTTGAACAAAAGCCTTTAAAGAGAAAATGCTCTATGTGCATAAATATTGTGATGGAAATGTGGTTTGAAGCTAAAACATCAGGAGAAGACAGGATGGACAGAGGGAGACGAACCAAGTGAGATAAGAGTGACAGAGACAGAGAGGGGACACAGAGACAACAGGAATGAAAGAAATAAAGAAAGATGACTCTGAAATGTTGTTTCATGCACGTCATGACAGGGAACAGACATTTTCATTTTCATTCTGTCTCTATTCATCTGTCTCCTCCTGCAGCTAAACCAATTTTTCACTGTGTTCAAAATTCAGGTGCAGTTTGTCTTTTTTATCTCATAGAAATTCAAATAATGTTCACACAGAATATAAGCTGCCACCAGTTTCCCCATCAGGTCATATATACTGGTTACCAGTTAGCCTAGAAATGTGCATTAACAGCTGTGTGAAGAAAAGGCCCTCTGGGTGTTTATAAGATGATCAATAATCAAATGTGTGTGTGTGAGACTTGTACTTGGTTATTGTGTTTTTGTTTTCCAAATATTATATATTTAGTTTTATTTACGTTCAGTGACAGCTTGTTAATGTTGAAGCATTGTAGTAAAATATCCAGTTCTGTCTCCACTGTATCCAGAAGCTGCTCAAGAACAAAACAAGTTCATATCATCAGCAAACAAAACAAAATTAAACAACTTGGACACAGGACAAATATCATTTATGTACAATATAAACAGTTTGGACCCAGCACTGAGCCGTGTGGAGCTCCACATGTAACCCTCAACAAGTCAGACTTATTATTGTTTGTTTGGACATATTGATGTCTGTTTTCGAGACAGTAAACATGGTTCTGTTTAGGCAACAAAAACACGTGGTTAGGTTAAAAAGAACAGGGTTTGGCTTTAGAATCTGACGGGACACAAACACCACTGTCTCGGGAGAAAGTCAGTGTCTTTCGTCCTTGTCCAGCTGCGTTTCCCCCTGACGCCACCAGGCGCTGTTAAACTATAACGGCAACCGTCCACGTATCATGACGACATTAAAGGACGCCTTTTTTCATTAGTTTCTGACGCTGTAAGTCACTGCCCAAACACTGGATTTCAACGACCTCAGAGTGAGACCAGGCTCTAAAGACGTAGCAGATCAGGGACCCCCCCCTCTATGGAGTCTAGACGCTGATGATGATGAGGTGAGATGAAGAGGGAGCTGAGGATCTGGATGTGAAGAGGAGTGGGCTTTTGATGAGCTCGTCCTGGGCTCTGGATAAGGTGACTGGAGGTGAACGGGGTGGAGGAGGTGCTGACAGGAGCAGAGAGGAGAACAGCTTTAAAGTTTGGCAGCAGCAACATGAATGACTGAAGGAGATGGTGGTGAAGTTTGATTGGCTAACCAGGAGAGGGAACAGCCACAGTCAGCTGACTGGTGGAAGTGGTGGGAGTGGGATGGAGAGAGAATTGTGAATGGATATAACATAAAGAAAGTCTTCCTGACTGAACTCACACTGAGCTTCATCTCCTCCAGAGACAACAAGGCCTCTGGACTTCATCACATGTCAAATATTCAGACACACTGACGGGAAAACTCCCAAAATATTCACATAGAAGTAAAGTAGTCGCGGATGTTAATGAGAGTAGTGGAAGACTAAATAATGAATCAAGCTGCAGGTCTGGTAGTAATTAGCTTTGTGATCAGACTGATTTGTAATAAGTTGATTCTCTCCAGCTGTTTGATAGAAGGGGATCAATTCATGACTCGTTCATGTGTTCACTTGTGTGTCACAGCTGACGGCTAAACTTTATCATGAGTTTCATATCTCAGAGCAGCATGTAGAGGGAAAAACCAAGTCACCAAATCCAACATCTCTTCTAGCTCCCTGTCAGAGTGTGTGTGGAGAAGAGAGGCGCTGGGACGTTGGTTTTTAAAGAGGTGGAGAGAAAATCATCCATCCCATAATTGTCTTTCCCAACAGAGAGGAAGCTCTCAGCAGTCTGGACACATAACAGTTGGTCACAATTCTTCTTGTGCTGGTTTAGTTCCAGGTGTTTTATTGTCAGTGTGTGGAGGTTTGGTGGAGGAGAAGAAGCTGTACAAACATCAGTGATGTGACAACTTGTTGGTCTCTCTACAGATCAGTGTTGTCCTGAAGGCAGGAAGGCTCCCTGCTGCCTCTGAGAAACACTGACTTTACAAGATACTAAAGAAGCAGCTGCTCTGACAGTGACTCAACACAAGCAGCTCTGGGAACTGAAGCTACAAACACGTGAAGTCTGGAGCCTCTGGAACAAAGCTGACAAGCTGCCACTCTAAACTGCTTCTGCCACAACATGAACATGTGCTGTAGTGACGTCACTGATAATCACATGTGCTGTGTTCAGTCTGTTTCCATCCTGTAGCTGTGCTTTGACACACTCATCTCAACCTGTGACAGAGTCTCACAGCTTCTATTACTGCAGTGTCTCTTCACAGGAGCTCCCATGTGTTAGTGTGAGGGTGTGTAACAGCAGCTCTCAGATCAGTTTATCTGCTTTGATGAGACGTCAGAATTCACTTCAACAAGTTGCTCCTTGTTTCTAAGCGCTAAATGCTCTGGCTCCACAACACCTCTCAGACCTGCTCAGTGCTGATGAGCCAAACAGGTCTCTCAGGTCGTCTCACACAGGCCGCTTTCAAGGATTCAAGAGAAGTCTGGGGAAGCTTCTTTGACCTTGAATGCTCCACACAGCTTCAGATGACCTCAGATACCCAGTGTGCACCTCATTTAGTAGAAAGATTCAAATGCAGCTTCTCTCCTTTTGACCAGCTTCCTCTGGACTGTTTATGTGTGTGTGTGTGTGTGTGTGTGTGTGTGTGTGTGTGTGTGTGTGTGTGTGTGTGTGTGTGTGTGTGTGTGTGTGTGTGTGTGTGTGTGTGTGTGTGTGTGTGTGTGTGTGTGTGAGTTTTGCTGAATACTTAATGTGGGCTCACTTTAATCTTTATTTGTTGTCTGCTGTTCTCATGTAAACCACACTGAGTTTGTCTGTGTGTGAGATGAGATATGAACTGGAGCAGCTTTGTCCCTGTCCTCCATCATGTGTGTGTGTTGTCGTCCTGACAGCTATGTTGAGCAGCGTGATCATCACAGAGACGACTGCACAGCAGAGAAGCGCAGGCCACCTCTGGACTTGTTCGTGCATCCAGGCATTATTCCCACCTCCCTGCTGTGAGCTCTGCAGCGCTGCTGGACACCTGCTGAGCTTCGCTGAATGCCAGCTCACTCCCTGTTGTGGGATTTGGTGTCCGTCTTGTACACTGTCCAATTAGTGTGTGTCTAATTAATGCTGATCAGGCTGCTCATGTTTTCCATCCAGATTTAATTTGCTTTAAAATATTTATACGTACAGTAAAGGCTGCAGATTTGGTTTAAATTCAGTCTCAGCTCATTTTGTGTACCTGGACAACAGGACTGTGACTTGATCCTTGTCTCATAGTTTGATAGTGTCAAAGCAGGAAAAGCACAGGTGTGACTGCTTTAGTTAACCATGGCTCAGTTCCACTGAGTGTCAGTGAGCTCTGGAGCAGGGCCCAGGACCTGACTCATCGTTAGTGATGTCATTAATTACACCTGTGTGAAAACAAGAGTCTGTTTGATCACTTCAGGTGGACTTGAGAGACGTCACATAGGACATATAGGGACAGCATGGACTGTGTCTCTGGTTCTGATGTTTGATCTGGTGATATGAAGTTATCAGTCTTTATTGGAAACAGTTATGTTCTTCAGTTTTCTCTGTGTGACTGAGAAACAGAGACAAACTAAATAAAAATAAACCTTTTCACAGACCTATAAATAAAGACATGTCATCAGTTTGAGCTCCAGAAACACAGACATGTTGGATATCTTTGTGCTAACAGGAGGACAGAAAATGTCTCTGTGAATCTCAGCTTCATCAGATTTTCTCTCAAAGATTCAGATCGTGTCTTTAAACAAAGAAAGGAGGAAGTTTAAGGAAAACAGAAACATGAAACAGTGTTAAAGAGGCAGCATATGTCAGGTACGTATCAGATGTTTGAGTGTGATGATCAGTTGTTGTTTCTTTGTTGTTCAGATTAGCTTTGTAGCATTCCCAGTTCCCCCTCCAGTAAACACCCAGCAGATACCTGTGTTAGCCTTGTTACCATCACAGTGTCGGCCTTGTGTCGTAGCTGACAGGTGAGGCCTCTCCTCATCGTCACCACTCTCTACTGGATGTCACTTGTTCTATAGAAACCCTCAGGCTGAAACACTTTGGAGACACAAACGTGTGTTTGTTCAGTCCTCTTGAGAGGAGCTGATCTCAGGAACTAAAAGTTCATTTTGCCCAACCTGACAACAATGATGTCATCTGAGTCGTCCTGCTGATGTTTCTATTGGCTGTTGTGACTCTGATGTTTGAGTTTGATGTGATGAATGAATGAAGAGGAGCGTCTGTCTCCACTGAAGATGAGCTGAGTGTTTGATGTGTTGGTGAAGATTCTCAGTCATCCAGGTCATGGTAATCTGAAGTGCTGTATCTTCTCGCTCTGAAGACGAGTGTTTGATGGTCATTGATTCTGCTTTAGAAAGTATCCACCATCAAACACTCAGAGAATAAAGTTTGTTGTCTCATCACGGCTCAAACTAAACACAGAAACTAACTCAGCTTTCACATGTTATTGAGTCATGTGTTGTCTCTGCTGTCTCTCCACCTGTCTGCCCATCAGTAATGTTTCAGTACAGCAGTGCTGCTCGTCTCTAACCAGCGCTCACACTGAGCTGTTGAATATTCCTCACCTGTCGTCCACAGCACTGTGTGACCCAGCATGCAGGAGGACAGAGCTGCAGGGACTGGGCAGAGTGTAGGAGTGCAGAGACAACAGTGGACAGAGGGACACAGAGACAGACAGACAGAATATGAATCACTGAGTGAAAACCCTCATTAATGTTGTGAATTACAACGGGTGTTTTTCCTGCTATGATCCGTCCCATTTTAGAGGTTCGTCCAAACGCAGCTCTCTTTAGCTCAGTTTAAAGGACACAAACAAATCTTCTCCTCAGTGTCCCATCATGCACTGTGGGATGATTCTGCTGAGTCATGCTGGTGCTGATTGTGTCATGTTCATGTCAGAGGGATCTACTGATGGCAGAGATGGGAAAGATTCACATGTTTACAACTTGGGAATATTCACATCATTAAAGAGCTCAAGATGCAGAGTTGGCCCCGAGCTGCAGAACATTTTCCAGACACACACACACACACACACCAGTCCCAGTCCAGTTGTTGTTTTGTTAATATAACATCTGTGACTCTACAAACAACAGCAGCCTTCTACACATTTCAACACTTGATGTTCCACTGAGACACCAGATGGATACAGTTTGATTTGTCACAGTGGTGTTCAGAGGAGGTCATTTCATGGTTTAGATCACTGTGTGTGTGTGTGTGTGTGTGTGTGTGTGTGTGTGTGTGTGTGTGTGTGTGTGTGTCTGTGTGTGTGTGTGTGTGTGTGTGTGTGTGTGTGTGTGTGAGAGAAACATCACTATATATTTGATGAAATATTCATGTCAAAGGATCTGAACGTCTTTTGGGCGGCTGCAGCTCAGACTGTAGAGCAGATCGTCCTCTAATCAGAAGACCGCTGGTTTGATCTCTGACTTTTCCAGTCTGAATGTTGAAGTGTCCTCGGACAAGATCCTGAATCCCAAAGTGCTCCTGGTGGCTGTGCCATCAGTGTGTGAGTGTGTGTGAATGTTGAGCAGGTGGCATCTTCTATATGTGACAGATTAATGTAGATTTATCTGATGAACTCCACCAAATCATTCCCATTTATTTGTTTGTATGAGTTTCATTCTGGCAGGATTTTAACTGGGGAATAATCCTTGTTGTAACTGTCCCCAGTCCACCAGTGAAGTGAAGGAACTCTTTCATGTTCACGCGTTGGTTTCTTTGGTCAAGAATGAACGTTGAAGCTGCGGCTGCTGCACATGTCTGTGTGTGTCTCTGTGAGCGTCCATGACATTAAGACAGCAGGTATCTGTGTGTACTGTTTCCAGTTCAGACACTGTGGTTGGAGCTGAGCTGTTTTTATCCTGTGTGTCTCCACACCTGTCTGATCATGTTAGACTGTAACACGTCTGCTGAGCTGATCAACACTGTAGCCCAGCAGATGGTGAGCTGATGAGCGTTCATCATGGAGACAATGAACATTAAACCTCTGATAATAGAGATGATGAGGAGAACCTGCTGAGTCTGTTGTGTGTGTGCTCACACTGAGCTGTTTGACGTTTACACTGAATTCATTTTAACAGAACAAAATGGTTGTGTGTGTCAGTGTGTCTTATGTAGGCCAGTACCCTGCAGTCCTCCCTTTAAATGAAGGCCACATCCTCACATGACGTGAACTTTGTGACTCTGTGGAGTCAGTGTTTGTTCTCAGAGGGACGATGTGTGTCCCCTCAGTGTCCAGTCCTTGGTCCTGGACAGCTGTCCTCCCTCCCAGCCTGTCTTCTGTCAGAGCCAGAGGGCTGGAGCTGCTCTCTTGTGTCCTGTCAGTGGTTGGACCTCAGCTCTGTCTGTCTCTTCTCCAGCAGACTCCACAGACGGAGCGACCACACACACACACACTCACACACACACACACTGACCTCCATCTGCTGTCCTTTAAAGCAGGACGAAGCTTCACGTCTCCTTCAGTCATGTCATTGTCCCTGTCCTGCTGTCTGCTGTGACTCAATAATAGAGCTTTAAATAGGATCCATCACAGCGGTTTGGTGATGTTTTAGTGAAGACGTTCAGAGCTGTCATTGATTATTACTTTTATATCAAACCTCCAGATGTGGAGATTTTCCTCGTCTTGAATCCAAGTCATTCATCATTTATTTTATTTCTGTGTGCAGATGGGATTTTATGATTAATTAGTTTTAATTGGTGCATTTCTGGAAAACAAGTGATCATTTTGAAGCTTCTACTGACACACATGATTTTCCTCTGTTGACTCTTCTCAGCTCTCACTGAACACTTTGGCTGACGCTCACGATTTTGAATCCCATAATTCATTCAGGAACAAGTTTGTCTTCTTTTATTTTCAGTGTATTTCTGCTGTTTTAAAACAAGACACGCTGACACCAACACAGTCTGGTAATGTGAGGGACACTGTGGCGTTCATGTGCAGTCGTCACCATCACACCTTCACTGGAGCTTTTTTAAATCCTGTGCTATCAAAGGAACACAGCTGAGTTTAGTCTTTAGCTCCACTAGCTTTGCTGCTTTAACAAACACTCAGTGGATATTTTGGATGATGTTTATTTCTCTGTGTGGCTGCAGCTGATTGAGGAAATGATCTCAGTGCTGTTTGACCCAAAGTGTCTGTAATCCTTCTCCTGAAAGTTTCCTCCAGCAGGTCTGAGATCAGTTCATCAGAGCTGAATGGAAACTCATCATTGGTCCGTTGATGGTGTTAACAAGATGGCGTCCTCTCTTTCAACACAACATGAACTTCTAATAACTTTGGCTCCGATAGCAAGCAGCCGATCCACTGAGTGTAGAAGTGAGAGAAGAGAGGAGGACAAAGAGAGGGGAGGAGAGGAGGAGGCGCTCTGTCAGTCAGGGTTTTGTCTTCTATTGACTGGGGTTGAACTGGAGTCAGCTCAGACTGAACTGGTTGTGTCAGAAATCAGTGGAGAGTCAAAGCACAGTGTTTGAAGAAGGATGTGTGGGGAAGTACAGGGCAGAGTTTGAATTGTTGGATGTTTGGTTGATGGTTCGTTTTAGGACAAAAGAGTTCAGAAGAACAGTGAATTAGACTTCATGACATTATAGACATATGAACACACTGCTGGGTTTGTAACAGGATGGAAGACATGCCGAGGCAGAGACGTCACGGACATCACACATCAAATGGACTCATTATATAAAGAAGTATTTTCATTATGGCGTACAAACTTTATGTTTCCTTCAGTGTTTGAAATTTATTCAGACAAATTCTGAAGCTTATATTTTACACAATGTGCTCAGTGTCTGTTTGTTTATATGAGTTATGGGTGAAAGATCATGAAGGAAAAGGATTTTTAAACTGTTGCAAAGAATGTGTGACTAAAATAAATAAATAAATAAATAAAATAAAATTAATAAAAGCAAAATAAAAGAAAAGCGTTTCTTTCTTGTTTTTTTTTGTTTTTTTTTTAATTTAAATTTTATTTTATATTTGATTTAATTCAGTTTAATTTAATTTATGTATTACATTTTATTTAGTTCAATTTTATTTTATTTTATTTAATTTTATTTTTTCTTAGTTGCTTTTTTTCAGATTAATTGAAAGTGAAGAATCTGCTAAACAGACTAACAAATGAATAAATAAACATATAAACAAAACTTTTTCTTGTTTTTTTTTTCTTTCTTTTTTGCTTTTTAAAATTGTATTTTATTTTGTTGTTTTTTATTTTATTTTATTTTATGTCATTTTTTCTTGGTTGTTTTTTTTTTCAGATTAATTTAAAATGAAGAATCGGCTAAACAAACTAACAAATAAATAAATAAATAAACATATAAATGACTACAACTTTTTTCTTGTTTTTTACTTTTTAAATTTTATGTTATTTTATTATTATGGGTTTTTTTTCCAGACAAATTAAAGATGAAGAATCACCTCCTCTTTCACAGATTAAAACCTCCTGTATTTTTAGAAAATCTCCTCCGAGACATTTCTTTCCCTGTCTGAACACTGGAGACAAGTATCAGGGAGTTTGAACTCATCACGCTGAATCACTGTTGGATTTAAAGTTTCTCTTCTGCATCGCTCTCTCTCAGTTCTGACTCGTCGTCCTCACAAGTTTCCAGAGTTTTTCTTTGTCAGCGCTGAGTCACCAGAGAGATCTGTACAGAATATGTTCTTCCTCTCTGTCCTCCCACTTTCTCTCTGTCTCTCTGTCCCTCACAGACACTTTCATTTTCTGTGTGAACTATTTAGCTTCTCTCATCTTTTCCCACCTACACATTTCACTCCTGTTGTTCCTCTTGATGGAGCTGATTGGGAATGTGTTGCTATGGAAACAGCTGTCAGCAGCTGGATGGGCCGGACTGAAGTAAACCCACCACATCTGTCCTTTCATCCATCTTCAGTCTGACTCTGACTTTTAGATGATGTGACCTTCGACCTGTCTGTAATGTAGCGTCACTGTGCTGGTTCTAAGATGACTGAGTTCATACCTGGTGTCTGACGATGTCTTTGTCTCTCTGTGCTGCTGTTTCCTGACTCACTCCATCCTGAACCTGAATCAGGTTAAAAAGCAGCAGCTGCACATCATGTCCAGTCCTCACTGAGGATTATGGTGTCACACAGGCTGTTTTTAGAGTGAGAGCATTGTAAAGGAGGAGGAGGATAATCACTGATGATGGTGGAGTTATTGACAAGCAGAAGGTCTCACAGGATGTGAGTGAGACAGACAGGATGGATCAGGGAAGATGACTCCACAGTACTCTGGTCCTGTGTGTGTGCTGCTCACTGATACTGTGACTCTGTGCTGATGGACTGATTGTTATTGAGAATATTACAGGAAAACTCAGCCAGGTCTCAAGTTAATTATTGTCAGTAAATATTAAGGACAGCTGCTGTGCCAGAGGCAGCGCTTCATTTGAGTTGGAAACACCACAGATTTTCCTGCCAGTTTACACCACATGCTTCAGTTTAGCTCTGCTAACAAAACGATGAAGAACAACAGAGACTGTGACGTCATGTTGATCAGAGCTGGTCAGCAGCCTGTGATGCAGCACACGGGGGATAAACTGTTGTGTTGGTGACTGAGAGTCAGAGACTTTAATGGACAATATGTGAAGTCATTAGTTCAGTTCAGTGTGAGAACAATTAGCCTGTAATTAGCATGGAGCTAATCTGCTCTGCTGCAACTCATTTGTGTTGTTTCAACCTACGCAGTGTCAGCTTTATTGTTCATGTTAATGCCTCAGTGACAGCAGACACAGATTAGAACAAAGACTTCATTTCACATGATAACAAGGTCACTCATCCCCTCATCTGTCTTCCTTTGTTCATGTTTGCAGTGTAGCACAAGGATGCTGCTGCTCCAGATGTTGATGTGGTCACAGCTCTGACACATGTCGCTCACTGAGGACATTAGTGACACATTTCTATGACTGACGTCCTGCAGGATGTTTTCTGTCAGCCTGTAAATGACTTCAGCGTGTAATGACATCATCACTGATGTGTTCTGTCCGTGGTCAGCAGGTGAACATTGACGCTGTACATCAGTGCACCTCAAACACAGTTATCAAAGACAGCATTTCCTGCAGGGTGACGTTGAGACGACGGCCGTGTGTGACTGAATAAAATCAAGTGTAACAGTGACACGTCAGAAACACAGTTAGAAATGGTGGCTGCTGATCTGGAGAGAGGATTTGGTCTGACAGGAGATGTGGAAGTGAACGAGCTAACAAGTCTGCAGAGACTCAACGAGAGAGTCGTCAGGAGAACAGCTGAGCTCTCTGTTTGTCTCTTCATACAGTACATCCACAGGTTTAATCAAGGAGTTCATGCACGCTGTGTGCAAACACACACACACTGAACACACTCTGATATTCACGAGAGAAGCTCAGTGTCACAGATGTGTTGTATCATTGACCTTCAGCTTAGCAAAGGCTTTATTATTTCAAGGAGAGGGAATCAGAACAAATCCACTGTGAAGACATTTATTCTATTGTGTGAATACAAGGCACCTTTTATCTCACATTTAGATTGTCTCAACAATATTTTATTAACTTATTTATTTATGTATTTATTTATTTTATTTTGTGGTATTTTTATTTTATTTATTTATTATTTATTTAGTGTATGTATTTATTTATTTATCTATGTTTTATATATTTTTATTTCTTTAGTATTTTTCTTTCTTTATGTGTTCATTTATTAGCTTTTCTCTTGTTATTAACATTTTATTTTTTATTTTTTATTTATTTAATTTGTTAAGCTAAACAATATTTTATGTATTTATTTATTTATGTGTGTATTTTTATTTATTCATTCATATTTTATTTTTTAATTGTTTTTATTTATTTATTTTGTGTTAAACACTATTTTATTTATTTACTTATTTATGTGTGTATTTCTTTATTTTTTGGCATTTTTATTTATCGTTTCATTTATTTTTTATTATTTTGATTTATTTACATATGCATTTATTTTTTAATTTTTTGTTCAATTTTCTGTCATTTATTTATTAATTTTGTGTTAAACACTATTTTATTTATTTACTAATTTATTTATTTATGTGTGTATTTCTTCATTTTTATTTTTTAGTATTTTTATTTATTCATTCATATTTTATTTTTAATTGTTTTTATTTATTTATTTTTGTGTTAAACACTATTTTATTTATTTACTTATTTATTTATTTATGTGTGTATTTCTTTATTTTTCGGTATTTTTCTTTATTGTTTCATTCATTAGTTTTATTTATTTACTTATGTTTTTATTATTTTGTTCGATTTTCTATAATTTATTGATTTATTTTTGTGTATTTCTTTATTTTTATTTTTGATATTTTTATTTATTGTTTCATTTATTATTTTTATTTATTTACATATATATTCATTTTTATTTTTTTGTTCAATTTTCTATAATTTATTGATTTATTTTTGCAGATGGATGGTTGATAATAGAGATTCATGTGTGAAATGATGATCCACAGACTCAGCAGCGTCGTCTTAATGTGTTGTTGTTGCAGACAGTTGAACACTGACACCAGCAGTCCAAACAAAATCCCATTGTTCTTTTCTAACTGGCTGTCGATCATCTTCTTTCCTCCTCTAACTCATCTATGAAGAGACGCTGCAGCTGGTGTCTCTCTGCTCACAAGAAAGGAACTTCTTTAATGGAGAGGTAGTGAAGTGGAGAGATAGTTGTCTTAATTCCTGCTCTTCTGTTAATTCCTCCTGAATGTTATTTCTTGTAGATACAGTCTCACTTCTCTTCTTCCTGTCTGAGTGTTCAGGACTCCTTCTGTTAGCAGTGAGATCCAGTTCTCTCTGTGGAATAAAGACCAACCCACTGTGAACTGGATGTGAAGCAGGAAGTGATGCTCTGCTCTGCAGACATTTGGCTCTCTGTCAGAGGCAAACTGTTCTCAAACCAAAGTCTTTAGGGAAGCTCTCACACATTTACGTGGCGGCTGAGAGCTGCAGTGTTGCAGCAGAGAGTTCAAGTATAATCAGAGCAAAAGAGTCATAAATCAAGGCTCTCCTCAGAGTCACAGGTAATCAGCTGGGGCTCTGCTGGGATGGAGTCACTAGAAATAGACGGAGGAGCTCTTTATTCAGGACAGAGACCAACAGCAGAGGAAACCAGAGCTCCCACAGTCATTAGCATCAGAGTCCAAGTAGCACAGAGTATCTGCAGCTTGACTGTAAATGATCCACTTGTGGAGGTCACAGCTCAGAGTGGAGAGAGTGCTGTGTGATGTGCTGTCATATTTACAAGTTGGATCCAGACACATCTTTTCTGAGCTGTATCCTGATACTTGATGGATGGAAAGTGAAGACTTCTTCCATCTGACAGTAACTGGTGAGAGTGGGGCCTGCTGTGAAGGAACCAACACTTTGCTCCATGAAAAGTTCTCTGACAACTGGATTTCTGGATGTTTGGAGGATCTTTGGACTCAAAGGATGAATCCTAATGACTCTGGCAGCCTCCTGACCTTTCCTCCAACACATGCACTAACTGACCTTTGTTGACACGTGTGCAGTGTGAATGATGTGTGAGGACATGATGTCCTGAAGCTCCTCTCTGGCAGCTGGAAAGAAGCAGCTGGCACAGAGCATGTGTATGGAAGGAGAAATATCTTTGGACCAACAGTGGAGTTAGCCGTGAGCAGGACTGCAGTGCAGGGGAACTGGATCTTCCTGAACTGGGGGATAATGTGTGTGTGTGTGTGTGTGTGTGTGTGTGTGTGTGTGTTGTCCTGGCTGTGAACATGCATCTTCCTCTGGGACAATAAATCTCAATGAAGTGTGTTGTTGAAGCAAAGCATTAAATCTGCTCAGAATAATTGCTAACACACTGAGTCAGTTTATTTCATATTAAAGACATTAAAGCAACAAAGTCAGAATATTATGGGATGTTATTAATAGTTGCTTGTTGATGAACGCAGTGAGAACAGCAGTGGTCTCTGTAGAGCTCTGTCTCCACAGTGAACCAGGCTCTGTGCTCTGCTGCTGCTCTGTCTCTGTCCATGCTGCTGACTGGGAGGATGGATCCACTCACTGGACTCCAGTTTGTCACTGGTGCTTGAAGAGGAACTGAACACCTCCTCAAAGTCTTGTCTTTGCTGACTCCCAGTGGCCCTGTTCTTTCACTTACCTTAAACTTCACTTCACTTCACTTTAACTTCACTTCACTTTAACTTAACTTCAATTAACTTTAGTAAACTAAACTAAACTTAACTTAACTTAACTTAACTTACCTTAACCTTCACTTCACTTAAATTTCACTTACCTTAACATAAACTTCACTTAACTTCACTTTAACTTAACTTAACTAAAACTTCACTTCACTTAAACTTCACTTCACTTCACTTTAACTTAACTTAACTTAACCTAACTTAACTTTAACTTTAACTTAACTTAACTTAACTTAACTTTAACTTTAACTTTAACTTAACCTAACTAAAACTTCACTTCACTTCACTTCACTTTAACGTAACTTAACTTTAGTAAACTAAACTAAACTTAACTTTACTTCACTTCACTTAAATTTCACTTAACTTGATATAAACTTCACTTCATTTAAACTTTACTTCACTTAAACTAAACTTAACTTAACTTAACTTTAACTTAACTAAAACTTCACTTCACTTAAACTTCACTTCACTTTAACTTAACTTAACTTAACTTTAACTTAACTTAACTTAACTAAAACTTCACTTCACTTTAACGTAACTTAACTTTAGTAAACTAAACTAAACTTAACTTTACTTCACTTCACTTAAATTTCACTTAACTTGATATAAACTTCACTTCACTTAAACTAAACTTAACTTAACTTAACTTTAACTTAACTAAAACTTCACTTCACTTAAACTTAACTTCACTTTAACTTAACTTTACTTCACTTAAACTAAACTTAACTTAACCTTCACTTCACTTAAATTTCACTTCACTTGATATAAACTTCACTTCATTTAAACTTCACTTCACTTAAACTAAACTTTACTTAACTTAAATTTCACTTAACAGAAACTTGACTTAACTTAAACTTGACTTAACTTAAAACTAAAACTAAACTTAATTTAACTTTACTTAAACTAACACTTCACTTCACTCAACTTAACTTATCTAAAGTAAACTTAGCTTAACTTCACGTCACTTGAACTTTACTTAAATCTAAACTTCACTTAATTTCACTTAACTTAAAACTAAAACTAAACTTAATTTAACTTTACTCATACTAACACTTAACTTAGCTTAACTTAACTTAACTAAACTAAACTTAGCTTAACTTATACTAACACTTAACTTGAAACTAAACTTTACTTAATTTCACTTAACATAAACGTCACTTCACTTAAACTTCACTTTGCTTAAATTTCACTTAACATAAACTTCACATCACTTCACGTAAACTTAATTCCACTTTACTTAAAACTTAACTTAATTTAACTTTACTTAAACTAACACTTAACTCATGTAAACTTAGCTTAACCTCTCTTTACTTAAACTTAACTTAAAACAAAACACTGGACTCCAGTTTGTCACTGGTGCTTGAAGAGGAACTGAACACCTCCTCAAAGTCTTGTCTTTGCTGACTCCCAGTGGCCCTGTTCTTTCACTTACCTTAAACTTCACTTCACTTTAACTTCACTTCACTTTAACTTAACTTCAATTAACTTTAGTAAACTAAACTAAACTAAACTTAACTTAACTTACCTTCACCTTCACTTCACTTAAATTTCACTTAACATAAACTTCACTAAAACTTGACTTAATTTGAAACTAAAACTAAACTTAATTTAACTTTACTTAAACTAACACTTCACTCAACTTAACTTAACAAAAGTAAACTTAGCTTAACTTCACTTAAACTTAACTTAAAACTAAACTTTCACTCCACTTCACTTTACGTCACTTAAACGTCACGTCACTTGTCACTTGTCCCCATGAAGTGGTGAAGTCCAGGTGGACTCCAGGACCTGGTGACATCACTGTTGCTGTGGTTACAGGTTGAACAGAGCACACGTCTGAGGCTTGAAAGTTTCAACCAGAGAGGGCGGTGAAACACTGCTGTTCATCCTGCTGTTAAGTTCCTCTTTAAAACAAACAGCTGTGTTAACAAGGAGCAGCATTAAGGACAATTGTCTTTAACTGTCTTTGAGTTCTAGGGTAAAGTTCACTGTAGAGGACACTGAATGTAACTCTGCTCAGGGTTTGTACCACATACATGAACAGGGATGTTGCTCACACACACACACAGAGTCAGTGTGTGTGTGTGAGCAGTTTAGTTTGTGGTGCGTTCATCAAGTCACTCCAGGGAAGAAGAATCAAAGCTGAGAGTCTCTGGTGGGAGACAGAGTGATGCAGAGTCACAGATGTCTCCATGTGAATCAGCACAGATCACTTCAACTTTATTCTCACCTTCTCTGCTTGATTGATCTGCCTGTTGTTTGCTCTCTACCTCCATCATTTCCTGCCTTTCTCTGTTATCTCTGTGTTGTGATGATCTCTGTCTCTGGTGGACGCTTGATCTGCAGAAAGGTAAAGCCTACTTTGAATTCCCAGCATGCCTCTTGATGTGAGAGTGTATCCTGGACAGTGAACACGTTGCCTTGTCTCATGCCACTGCCATATGTTTCCATATTTCCTCCTCATATATTTTCCTGACGGTCGACGCGGCCCCAAATTCAGCAGCTGTGTCTTCAATCTTTCACAGTGACATCCAAAGGTTTGCTGGAGGACAGAAACACTGTGGGCTGGAAATGAATTATGAATCAAGACACTTAGAGGTCAGGAGCTTTGACCTCAGTGTTCAGTATGATGAGACATGAGTGGACTGCACTCTGTTCAATGAAGCAGAGTTTTTCTCTCTAACGAGGGGACGTAACGAGGAGGACGTGTTTTTACCTACAGTGGTGATGTCACTGATCACACACACTTGACTTCTCTGTGAGCAGCAGCAGCCTCACGTCTCCGACTCTGACAGTAAACTCTATTTCTCATCAGGTTGTTTTGATGGATTCAATCTAACCTTTGCTGTGTTTCTCTTGCTGCTGGCATGTTATAATGAAAACAGTATTCTTCTCCTCTGAGCCTCAAATACAAATGAGCAGTGTGACAGAAACAGGTGGGGAGATGTAAATAAACCCTCCAAACACAGTGGGCTGTGTCCTCAGGTCTTGTGGGTGGAAGCTGAACACAGATGGAAACTCAAAGGAAACAAAAGTGAGAAAACAAATGAACAAAATACAAATAGAAGAGAAAATGTGGCTCCAAGCAGCAGTGTTTCTTCTGTGTGAGGGCAAAGATCCAAAAACTAAGTTCAGTTTCTATCCTGTGAAATGACAGAGAGCAGCTGTTGTGTTTTATTATTATTAGTATTAAATGCTGAGTTTGTCTCTGTCAGTGACGACTGTGCAGCCATTTACTGAACACAAGAGTCAAACAATGAAACGTATCATTACTGCTGCTGCTAACTGCTGTTTGCTGAGCAGGGCTGCTGCTGCTGGGATGGAAAGTGAACACACAGCCGTATGTTATATGATTTAACACTGATTCATGAAGCATCAACTTCTTTATCACACAGCAGTGACTCAGTCACAGCATGTTGTGCTGCTCACACAACACTGAACAATAAAACATTAACACTAAATACACTTGACTTCACTTAACTGTCCCTTATTAAATACACTTAACTTAACTTACATTAACTGTCCCTTATTACATACACTTAACTTAACTTACATTAACTGTCCCTTATTAAATACACTTAACTATCCCTTATTAAATACACTCAACTTAACTTGACTTCACTTAACTGTCCCTTATGAAATACACTCAACTTAACTTGACTTCACTTAACTTAACTGTCCCTATGATATACACTTAACTGTACCTTATTAAATACACTCAACTTAACTTACATTAACTGTCCCTTATTACATACACTCAACTTAACTTGACTTCACTTAACTGTCCCTTATGAAATACACTTAACTATCCCTTATTAAATACACTCAACTTAACTTGACTTCACTTAACTGTCCCTTATGAAATACACTTAACTGTCCCTTATTACATACACTTAACTTAACTTACATTAACTGTCCCTTATTAAATACACTTTACTTAACTTACATTAACTGTCCCTTATTACATACACTTAACTTAACTTACATTAACTGTCCCTTATTACATACACTCAACTTAACTTGACTTCACTTAACTGTCCCTTATGAAATACACTTAACTATCCCTTATTAAATACACTCAACTTAACTTGACTTCACTTAATTGTCCCTTATGAAATACACTTAACTATCCCTTATTACATACACTCAACTTAACTTGACTTCACTTAACTGTCCCTTATGAAATACACTTAACTATCCCTTATTAAATACACTCAACTTAACTTGACTTCACTTAACTTAACTGTCCCTATGATATACACTTAACTGTACCTTATTAAATACACTGAACTTAACTTAATTTCCCTTAACTGTCCCTTATTAAATACACTTAACTTAACTTAATTTCCCTTAACTGTCCCTTATTATACTTACTTATCTTAACTAAACTGTCCCTTATTAAATACACTTAACCTAACTTATGTACACTTAAATTAAAAGTAAGACTAAAACTGAACTTACCTGCACTTAATTTAATGGAAACTAGAACTTAAGTTAACTAGGCTTAAATTTCACTTCACTTCATTTGAACTTGACTTGACTTAATGAAAACTAAACCCAAACATAACTTACGTTAAATGAAAACCAAAACTAAACTTAACTTATCTTAACCCAACTTAACGGAAACTAAAACTTAACTTAAATGTCACTTCACTTCATTTAAACTAAACTTAACATAATTTACCTTAAGTTAACTTGACAAAAATTAAAACTTAACTAAACTAAACGAAAACTAAAAGTTAACTTCTGTGAAGTGAAAACTAAAACTAAACTTAAATTAAAACTAAAACTTAACTTCACTTAAAGTTCACTTCACTTCATTTAAACTAAACTTAACATAAGTTACCTTGACTTAACTTAACAAAAACTAAAGCTAAACTCTAAACTAAAACTTTACTTAACCTAAATTAAAACTAAAACTTAACTAAACTTAACAAAACTTATCTTGACTTAACTTAACTGAACTGAAGTGAAGTGAAGTGAAGAGCTGTTGACCCATGTGAGCAGAGCTGGTGTTCTCAGTGAGCTGCTGAGGTTTAGAGATGATGTCATATATATCTACAGTAGATATGTTTCTGCTTTAATATGAACGTGTGAGGATATTTCTGGATGTGGTTCTACTAAAGGTTTAATGTTGAGACGTTTGGAGCATCAGTTCATGTTCTCACTGCAGCTGGAGATCAATCTAGAAGCTAAAGCAGCAGCTTGTGTGACTGTGTGAGAACTAAGTGTAATAAATGTACTGTCAGGATGTCTTTGGGGTAAAACACCACACTTGTATGCACACAGATAACTGGCTTTCTCCACTGAGACCAACTAAACTCTCTTCACTGTGAGCTCTGACAGAGATTAAGCAGCTCCTATAGATACACTCAAAGGACTGTACACTGACAGCACATTTTTTAGCTTTTAATTACATGTCACAAGGAGAACATGAGGACACTGGTGTCATCAAATAGAAAATATAACTTTACTTCATGTACAAATATTCAGTGTGAGCTGTTACCTTTGACCTTTGGTCCTCACTTCATGTTATTAGAATTATAAAGGCAGATACTTGGACTGGTTTGATGGTGCTTCCTGTTTCATCAACTGGTTTCTGTCTGAGGAAAAGTTTACAATAAATCATGTTTTAACGGTGAAGAGAAACACAGGTGTCTACTTCCGGTCCCCTCTCCTTCATGGCTGCCCTGTCCAGCAGTGAACATGCTGAGAGAGAGAGAGAGAGAGAGAGAGAGAGAGAGAGAGAGAGAGAGAGAGGTTCACATGAGCTCAGCTCTCAGTGCTGAACCATCAAACACACACACACACACACACACACACACACACACACAGTCCGTGTAAAGCAGCAGCCGCAGCAGTGACAGAGTCTCCAGCAGCTCTTGTGTTGGGATTTCTTCCTCCGCTCGGCTTCATTCGCAGCGCTTTCTCTTCTGGAAATTAACCGCTGCAGACGGAGCTTCGTCGGGAAGAGCGCGGAGCTTTTGCACCTGCTTGAAGGACACCATGCTTTACTTCTGGATACACACCGTGTGGATCCCCGGCGTCGCTTTCCTCTTTGGATTTCAAGGCAAGGGATGGTTTCATTCTTTTCATTTCATGTCCGGACGTTTTCCACTAGGAAACACCGGAGTTGAGAGGGAAATTACAGCTACCGTGGATGTTGATTGTGCGTCTGTCCGTCTGCTGCTGACTCGAGCTCTGAAGGTATGTGAAGTGACTTCCTTCCTGAAAACACCTGACATGACACACACAGCTCCTCATGGCCGAGCGGAACTCACTGACCAGTGTGTGTGTGTGTGTGTGTGTGTGTGTGTGTGTGTGTGTGTGTGTGTGTGACAGAGTGAGTGTGCTACAGGTGGATGAAGGGAGACGGAAGATGCAGTGTGTGTGTGTTTGGAAACAGAAGTTAAACAGGAGTGTGTGTACGTCGTTTGTGACCCGACAGTGATGCGGTCAGGACCGAGGCGCTCATGTGTGTGTTGTCATCCTAAAGCCTGAACCACTGTCACAGGTCAATATCACACTTTGAGCATTTTCAGCTTTAAAACACATTTAAAACAGTGACGGTGAAAACACGTTCAGGAAAGGGTCAAAGTTCAAGTTTGGTCACCGACTATTTAAAGACGTTGATGAACCGTTACATATGGTCTGAATGTGAACGCTCAATCAACGGCTACAAACAAACGTTGGAAAAAACTGTCACTGTAAAACCATCTCTGAACGTCTTTTCACCGGTGACCATGGTCGGTTATTAACGTCTTTTCACAGGTGACCATGGTCGGTTATTAACGTCTTTTCACCGGTGACCACGGTCGGTTATTAACGTCTTTTCACAGGTGACCACGGTCGGTTATTAACGTCTTTTCACCGGTGACCATGGTCGGTTATTAACGTCTTTTCACCGGTGACCATGGTCGGTTATTAACGTCTTTTCACAGGTGACCATGGTCGGTTATTAACCGTCTTTTCACCGGTGACCACGGTCGGTTATTAACGTCTTTTCACTGGTGACCATGGTCGGTTATTAACGTCTTTTCACAGGTGACCACGGTCGGTTATTAACGTCTTTTCACTGGTGACCATGGTCGGTTATTAACGTCTTTTCACCGGTGACCATGGTCGGTTATTAACGTCTTTTCACAGGTGACCATGGTCGGTTATTAACGTCTTTTCACAGGTGACCATGGTCGGTTATTAACCGTCTTTTCACCGGTGACCATGGTCGGTTATTAACGTCTTTTCACAGGTGACCATGGTCGGTTATTAACCGTCTTTTCACCGGTGACCATGGTCGGTTATTAACGTCTTTTCACAGGTGACCACGGTCGGTTATTAACGTCTTTTCACCGGTGACCATGGTCGGTTATTAACGTCTTTTCACTGGTGACCATGGTCGGTTATTAACGTCTTTTCACCGGTGACCATGGTCGGTTATTAACGTCTTTTCACAGGTGACCATGGTCGGTTATTAACGTCTTTTCACCGGTGACCACGGTCGGTTATTAACGTCTTTTCACCGGTGACCACGGTCGGTTATTAACGTCTTTTCACCGGTGACCATGGTCTGTTATTAACCGTCTTTTCACCGGTGACCATGGTCGGTTATCATCTCTTCAGCAGACTCCTATATGTAATGAAGGCTAGTTTACTACTCCAGCAAGTAGGTCGTAGCAGCTAGTAGTAAACTAGCTTTCATAATGACGTTACTGAGTCTTTTCCAGTTATTAGTCGGACCCAGCAGTCGACTCCAGCAACTAGGCCGGACCATAGTAACGACCCTAACTACGGGCCCTAGTCTAGTCCCTGTTGAGTCCACCAGCCAACATGAGCTGAACACTTTCTAGAGATCATCGGGTTTATTAAACTAAATAAATACCACACCAGGGCCGGTTGTAGGCAGGCATATATGAGGGGGCAGTCAGAAATGTGAAGGGGGCATCATATGTACACATCATGTTCCTGCACTTTTTTCCCTTGTGCTTATAGTAACTGTGTTTTCTTCATTGAATTGGGTTGTTAGCTATGTGTCCAACCCCAACCTAGAGAAGTGGATTGCACTTCGTCAGGCCTCTACCTTCAGACCTGTCCAACTTGGGTGTCCCACCTGAAGACTAAGCTCCTGCTGGTATAGCTCTTAAGGTCACTGAGGCACGCAAACCCCCTGACCACAATAAGGTGGCAATCCCTCAAGGGGGGAAACTGAAAAATAAAAATAAAATATCCTTCATCCAGATTTTATCAACCAACAACATAACATATATCTTAACTGGATGGCCTAATTCTCAAGTAAATTTTAACCTAAAGTAAGACTTCACACACTATAATCAATATTTACTTATTTAAATGAAACAAAGCAGTGCAGAACTACAGCCTGGGGCGGGGCTTTACCATACCTGTCAAGTTTTGGATTTGAAAATAAGGGAAATTTGCCGGTGCTAGCTGCGAGCCATCCCACCACCCCAACCAAGCTCCAGTATCCCTTACATTTTAAGACAGGTGTACAAGATATCTAAAAACAACTTGTCAACTGCTTACTAACTACAGTTAGGTGATCAGAATCTGATAGGCCAACCTTTGTTGACACTGAAATGCTGTGAACATTCCTACGTTATAATGCAGCCTAAATGAAAACACAAAGGGTGTATGAAGCACATTTATTTATGGTTTATTAAACTGGTGCTTCCCATCCTTAAATGTGATTGGCTGAGCCGCGTTCAGAGCCGTTGTAAAATCAGTGTAACCCACTGGTAGACCGCAGCGTCTGTGTTGCTAGGCAACCATTCTGTCCACTCCATCTTGCTTGGTGGAAGAATGAATAGTTCTCAGTTTTATTGTTGCATTATTACCAATAAATTGATGATTCTTTTTTCGTGTGTGTTTATTTTATGGGCTATATGTAGGGTAACCGTTTTATAAAAGCTATAAGCCCCGAGAAGCCGTGAGTTACAGTGATTTTACAACGGCGGAGGGGCCCTGAACGCCCCTCAGCCGTTGTAACATCACTGTAACTCACGGCTTCTCGGGGCTTATTGCTTAAACATATTTTCAGTTCATAATGTGCCCCATCCTGCTCCTCTGTAGGAAAGTAAAGTCGCTGTCCCATTTTTCGAGATATTTACAGGACTTCTTTGTTTTTTTGACAGGAATGCCTTCTCCTTCGTCTCATCCATCCATCTCTCTCTTTTGTTGTTCCGGGTTTGTTCCCGCTGTCGGCACTAACCTTGCGACAACTGCAGCCCAGGCTACTGCAGGTGGCAGCTCTCGCGAGACTAGTGACAGAGTTCAGTTTGGAGAGGCAGAGGAATGTTTGTTTATTATAATACGGGAGGACGGCGGGAAAGAGGGGTGAAATACGGTAGTTTCCCGGCCAAAACGGGAGACTTGACAGCTATGGGCTTTTCGTAGGGGTCTGTCAAACTCCGGTCATTTGTCTTCAGTCTGTCCCACGCAGTGGACGTGGACTCATTTCTGTGCTTGTTGTGACTGAGAGAACGCAGCTGCTTCTTCAAAGTCTTTCCGCTCCGTGACCGCGCTGAAACCTGACACCACACTGTCCGTGTGACGTCTTGGCTCATTTGCATACTAACTGTGATTGGATGTTTACTGAGGGCTGAGGTGTGTGTGTGTGTGTGTGTGTGTGTGTGTGTGTGTGTGTGTGTGTGTGTGTGTGTGTGTGTGTGTGTGTGTGCGTGCTGACCAGCGGAGGGACAGAGAGATGAGAGGAGACACTATATCGTCTCCATGTCCACTTTTCGGAGGATTTTTCCGCTACTGCAGATCATTTTGTCAACTTGTAATGTAACAACTTTGTGAGTATATTAAAAATGAGCTTTCTCTACTTCTAAAATTTTGATTTGAGGGGGCGCTGCATATAAACACTAAACTGCTTTGATAGCTCAGCTAATGTTTGTCCGTTAAAATGACTGTTAATAACAGACCATGGTCACCGGTGAAAAGACGTTAATAACCGACCGTGGTCACCTGTGAAAAGACGTTAATAACCGACCATGGTCACCTGTGAAAAGACGTTAATAACCGACCGTGGTCACCTGTGAAAAGACGTTAATAACCGACCGTGGTCACCTGTGAAAAGACGGTTAATAACCGACTGTGGTCACCTGTGAAAAGACGTTAATAACAGACCGTGGTCACCGGTGAAAAGACGTTAATAACCGACCGTGGTCACCGGTGAAAAGACGTTAATAACAGACCGTGGTCACCGGTGAAAAGACGTTAATAACCGACCGTGGTCACCGGTGAAAAGACGTTAATAACAGACCGTGGTCACCTGTGAAAAGACGGTTAATAACCGACCATGGTCACCGGTGAAAAGACGTTAATAACCGACCATGGTCACCGGTGAAAAGACGTTAATAACCGACCGTGGTCACCGGTGAAAAGACGGTTAATAACCGACCGTGGTCACCGGTGAAAAGACGTTAATAACCGACCATGGTCACCGGTGAAAAGACGTTAATAACCGACCGTGGTCACCGGTGAAAAGACGTTAATAACCGACCATGGTCACCAGTGAAAAGTCGTTCAGAGATGGTTTTACAGTGACAGTTTTTTTCCAAAGTTTGTTTGTAGCCGTTGATTGAACGTTCACATTCAGACCATATGTAACGGTTCATCAACGTCTTTAAATAGTCGGTGACCAAACTTGAACTTTGACCTTTTTATGAACGTCTTTTCACCGTCACCTGTTTTAAATGTGTTTTAAAGCTGAAAATGCTCAAAGTGTGATATTGACCTGTGACAGTGGTTCAGGCTTTAGGATGACAGCTATAGCAACATACAAGTTACACACTTAGTCACATTAACACATTTACAGCTTCACCTTAAAGATAAAGATGTGACACAGGCTACAATACATTTGATTTTATGAAGCAGCAGTTTAAATATAACATGGAAGATGGTCTTTAATACAGTTACAGTGAAATATAAAAACACATAATGGGTGCAGGGTCCCTCTGGTTGGAGGAAGAAGTTTGATGTGCTGGAAACCTGTAAATACAACGAGTATTAAAAAGCAATATATTTTCACTGAGGAAAGGCTGAGTGTCCATCAAGGCTTTGACTGATATCTTTGAACATCACTGTGACGTAGAGGTCTGCGCGGGACTGATTTTCCCTCCCGCTCCCGCACACTCCCGCAAGTTTCTGTCCCGCTCCCGCCCGCAGCCGCAGATATATATAATATTTCGTCCCGCTCCCGCCCGCATATGATATGGTTTGTCCCGCTCCCGCCCCGCTAAATCCCGCATTTTCCCCCATTAAATTCCCTCACAATGGGTCTCATTGTGTAACTTGTGAGCAACGGGAATTTATGTGGATTCCCGCATTTATCAATCTTTAGTAGTGCTGATCTGTGAGTAGCTACTCACAAAATCTACTCCTGGTCCCGAAAATGCATAGTGTAAATGTAGGAATGCATATAAATCCGATAATAATAATAATAATAATAATCTTTATTTACAACATTAATATATCATGCATTAAGAAAATTCAGCACAAAGTGCTTAACATGTTATTATTATTTATTATTATTTGTCACGTTTGTAAGGACAATATGATGATTCCTTTGACGCGCGTAATTTAAGATGATAAATATTAGAGGAGGGACAGGTTTTCGGATCGGACACACACACACACACAGACACACACCTAATAACCTGATGTGATATCAACAGGAAAAACTTTCATTTCGTAAATATGCAGCTGATATGCGATGCAAAGTGTGTGTTGTTGTGTACACACGCTCGGTGGACGCACACTTCATCCTGCTGCGCTATAGCGCATTTGGCACCGGTTTGGATGGAGATGAGAGAGACGCTGAGTCAAAAAATAACCTTTCTGTACATCTTCAGGTGAGCTCAGACCGCCTCCTCCCGTGGCTGCCTTGTTTCATATCAAATTACTTTCATCTTATTTTTTAAGTTCAAGTTTAATTAACAATTCAATATACTTAAAAAAAACTTTCTTCTGGAGTAGAGTTTTAGTAGCGGGAGCGTTTATGTGCAAATCTACACACAGATTTACTCACGTTTCATGAAAGAGACCCAATGCGTGCACTGATTGCACAATATGTTTATAGAAAGTAAAACCAGTAAAATAAACACCAACAACAATTTTTCTAATATGCATTTATTCTCACGCCAAAAACTTGGCCATCAGCCTTCTAACATCTAGGCTACACACTGAAAAGAGTAGCCTAATAAATTAACTTTCTTTAATTAGCACAAATTAAAAAAAAAAAAATACAATATAACAAAAAATGCAGCTGTTGTGCAGGGCTGTTGGCTACTAAACATACCCATGATGAACTGAAAAGAGAATTTCAAAAGGAACTAGGCCTTACAGGTATTTTAACGTCTTGCCTATCATTTTTATAAAACAACGAAAACAATTGCACCTGATATTGCCAAGGGTGTCTTGTGCTGCTACACATGTCCATGAAGGAAAAGAATGTTGTTCAGCGATGTGGGCTTCAGTAGACTGCGTCGCTGCTCCAGAATGCGCCCACAGATGCTGAAAGCACGTTCCGATGGTGCGCTGGATGCTGGAACACAGAGCACATGAAGTGCCAATTTGCTCAGAGTAGGAAATTCGTGGCAATGCTTCTTCCACCAGAGGAGAACATCTTTTGGGCCGTGTGATCCTTCTCCGTCGAGCTTGACTTTTAAATAGTCCTGTATCTCCGTGTCTAGAGGTATCTCCGAGCTGCTCGTAGTGCCTGTATCTTCCCATTCTGCAAATTCCTGAAAAGTCACCTTTTTAGCTGGAGGTGACTCCTCCTCGACATCACGGATATTAAGTCCGAGGTCATCAATCAGCTCCTTCACACCGTCAATCACAGCTTGTTTCTCAGTGTCATTTATCATCTTGAGGTGACGTAGTTTAGGAGTCAGAAATGTTGCCATTTTGTACAACATATTAATCCCATTTAGGACCAGGCTATTTGGCGATAACAGGTCATCCAAGCGCTTTGCGCAGGCAGATGCAATGGGGGTAAGGAGGGGGTCTGCCTTGGCTACTTCACAATGATCTCTCAGCTTGACAGACCACGGCAGAACAAGGGCTGCGCTCAACCCCGCGTTATCTGACTCCAGATCATGAGTAGCATCTCTGAATGGTTTTAAAAATGCTACTACTGAAGCAAGAGTGTTTTTGTTGATGCGCCCTATTTTGTCAAACTGGTTTTTCTCCAGCAGAATGGTTGTAATGGCATCGTACTGGTTCAAAACAGACTCCAGCATATCAACAGTTGAGTTCCACCTGGTCTCCACGGATTGTTTAAGAGATGAACCAAGCAGTGTTTGCAGGCCAGAGTGTTTGAAATAACTGACCAGTTTTTTCACATCGGTCAGGAGCTGCGCAGCCTCGGGCACCTGTTCAATCACAGCAGTGGAGAGGGCGTGTGAAAGCACGGAGTTGAGTATATGGGCACTACAGTTGAGTCTGTTGAAACCACGTAGGGCAGCCACCATGTTCGCTCCTCTGTCAGTAACAAAGACTATTTTCTTCCCCATGAGCGCACAGTCAATTCCAAAGACTCTCAGGTTTTGGAACAATAAAGCTCGAATGTTTTCACCTGTTTTTGAAGTGTCTGCTTCAAACGGAGTAGCAAAGAGCACTCTTGACACCAGCGTGTAGTCGGAGTCGATGTAGTGGATGGTGGCTGATAGGAAAGATGTTTTTCGGTAGTTTTCTGTCCAGATATCTGTGGTCACCGCACATCCATGTTTCTCAATGGTAGCAAGCATGTCGTCCACGAGAGCCCTTCTGACTGTTTGTGCCCTTTCGTCCAGATGTCGGGAAACTGTTGTTGGGTGGGGTAGAATTTCCTTGACATTGAATCGGCCTATTGCAGCTGCTGTGTCCACTAAGTGCTGCGCCATGTTAACGAACCCTTTTCCAGCAATGCTGTCGAATGGCCTAAGGTCAGCAGCAACTAAGTCTATGCATTTATCGATGGTTTTGCTTTTCAGAGCATTCGATATTTTCCCAGTTTCTCTAAAGTCCAGCAAAGTCTGTCCTTTCATGACGGCACATGTATGTCTCTTCATACCAGATGTTCCCGACTTGTGTGCTTCATAAACGAGCACCTTCTTGCATGAATCACAGCGGGCAAACGGTTGTTGATTTCCATCGCCATCTACAACCACTGAAAATGTTTTCCATATGTCCGACTTACCCTTAGAGGGCTTTTTGGTGTGAAAAGTACCCTTTTTCAAAAGAGCACTAACGGCTTCAGCAGTAAGGGCATCTGTTTCCTCCGCCATGCTTTCAGACTGAGTTCAGAGGGCACTTAGTGTCCACGTGAACTATCACCCCGCGCAGCGAAAACACCCGAAGTTTAGCTCGCCTACCATATCTTCCCCAGATAAAAACACATTTGGCCTCATGCACCCTTTTAAAAAAATACATTCCCCCTATTAAAGGACAAAAGCGTCCTCTTCCAAAACACCATAAAAATATTATATGTTATTTTTTCCCATTTTTCATAAATCTTTGAATCAACTTCAGTCCTGATCATAACTACCAAATATTTAATTATTTTCAGAATTTTAATCCTTTAAATGCCAGTGTTTGTGATGGCATCGCAATCTTTTGTTTAAAAAACACACAAAAATTATTTAAATATTCAAATATTGAATATTTTCAATATTTCAAATGCAAAGTGGATTTTTCTTGGGGGGATTATTACAGGCTTGGATATGTCAATGATCAGTAGCAACATTGATTTTGTTGAATTTTTAGTGTAATTTTTAATTTAAAAAAATATAAATAGGAAGAGTTTTAGACAAAGAAAATCTTACAGCCGTGATCCCGTTCCATGCGCACTTTGCAGGTCTGTTTTATTGGGTACTCTCTACCACTCTTTTATTATTATATTAGGTTTTATAATCATGAATAGTTTATTTTTCTTTACTAGTGAGTTTATTGTAAAAGACGTTCGCGCACGGCTGGAAGGTGTTGTGTGCGCCCTCAGCCAAACGCGAGATACGCACGCTTTAAACTTCAGTATTTACACTTTATTGCTGATAGAAAATATGTTCAAATGACACTTTACTAATCCACACTCCCATGTGAGGAAAGGAATGAACAAAAATCAAGGTGTGCGCGTCTGGTGTTTGGCTGATTAACGTTTAACAGCCGTGCGCGCCTGTGGACACACCTTTAAATCCACCGCGCCGTGCGCCCGCGCCCTCCTCCAGTGTAAGATGGGGCCCATAATATTTTTATGGTGTTTTGGAAGAGGACTCTTTTGTCCCTGAATAGGAAGGTTTTTTTGCTGCAGCGTAGAAAAGTGGAAAATATGGTTTCGTCTTTGAAATTCCAAAATAAGTGAAAAAACACATGCCTTTGCCAAATATCATGGCTAATAACATAATCACTGCAAAGATATCAAACAAATAAAATTTGCAAAGGACACTTTTGTCCCTAATAGAGCACAAGGGTTAAAATAAAAAAATAATCATTTTGTGAAATGCATTTAATGCAAATCTATATTTTGCGGGACTCCAGAAAACATGCATTTGTCCCGCTCCCGCGGCGACACCTCTCCATTCCCGCCCACTCCCGCAAGAGACTGTCATATGTTGACCCGCGCCGCATGATTTTGCGCCGCGTCCCGCGGTTCCCGCGGGAGTCCCGTCCCGTTGCAGCCCTCTACTGTGACGTCCATTTTGTAGCAGCTCTGTAGCCTCCTGGTTTTAGCTCTGGCAGTTAGCCTACAGCGTTGCCATGGAGATGGTGGAGTGATATCTGTGGTGATGAGGCAGGTGTGCTGTTAGGCTGATTTGAACACATTATAAATGTCTTGCTGACCAATCAGATCGCTTGGTCTGAACTACTTGTTGTATAATTGGTGGTGAGCTGTGGCTACAGAGCGTTGTTAAGTTCAGTAGTTAAGCTAACGTTACACGCAAATAGCAAATGAGGAAATTCCTTCAGTGTCTGTGTGATTTCACTGCTAACCACTGAGAGTTCGTTACCTTCTGTTGTTTGTTACTAAATATTATGACTAATTCTGGGTGCGCTCCTCTTCCTCTGTCTCTGTTGGTGGTGTTCAGACAAGCTGTGTGTGACTAATGTAGGGCTGCTCCTTGAAGGTCGGAGATTTGATTTCTTCTGGTCAGTGTGTTGTGCTGCAGAGTTAGAGATCTTGACTTTAATGCTACTCTTTGGTTCAGTCAGCTGCAGACAAGATGCAGCAGCACAGAGGGGGAGACGCTGCACTGAGACAACATGATCTCTCTCTCCTGCTTATACGATGTAGTCTCCTCAGTGCAGTTAGCTTGTTTACTATACGACATGAATGCTGCTGTCACACTGAACATTCAGCTGAGCCTGTTCAAACTTTAGGATTTTATATGAGAAATAAAAGTAGACTATCCGTCAAACATACAGCCCTACTAACGATAACTATCACAGAAACAATCCACAGAGCGTCCACACTGATGAACAGTAATGTTCTGTAAACAGTGGCACCAAACGAGCTGCATGCTCCATCTGTGACCTAACACTGTCTGTACATTTGGATGGAGTTTGATTGGCTGTCAGTTTTTCTTTGTTCATCACATCGCTCTGAAAGTGATCTGAACAGTATCGTTCATTTGTTGTAGTCGTGGTGTGTGATGCTGATCGTTCTTACCTCGACCTCCAGACCTCCTAAACTGTGTTTATATAAAGCATCAATGACAAACAAACAGGAAACAGCACAGTGCTGAAAGTGTTAACTTCCTGTAACATTGAGCTTTAAATTACTGGACGTAGAGGTGAGAGTGTGTTATAGGATTACAGGATTAAAGCTCTTTGCTTGGTTTAAGTGTTGGCCCATTAAATACACTCACACATCTGGTTTCTATTAATCCTTGATTCAAACAGGTAATCCTGTTGAAGAAAACACCTCTGATACTGTGTCACGCTGCTGGATTCTCTTTTCATTTGTTTGTCTGATCAGTGGATTCAAATGTTTCCAAAAGAGACCAGAGGACTGAAGGCAGCAGTATATTTCCTGTGTGTTGAGCTCTTATTGAATATGTGGCTCTATAATAACTGGAGGTGATTGAATGATGTCCAGCAGCTGATGAAGGAGCTGTGGAGTCGTGGTGGGAGGAACACATTTAAATGAGTCACATGATGGTGAACAAGGCTGTGTGTGAATGTTCAACAGTCTGCACTCATTCTGGTGATCAAACCATGTTGTGGCAATTCAGCCTTTTTGCCTGCAGACATGTCAGGTTTGATTTAGTTTGGAGTTTACTGCAGCTGTGTGGGTCAGACAGAGATTTTCCCTCAGCTCAGCCTGGATCTCCAGGATCACCGTCAGTCCAGAGTCCAGTGACTTTGTGTTTGTGACGTCAGTCCATCGTCTGAAGGGGAAACCTTCACATTTCTACACAGAACAAGAAACTCTCAACACACTGCTGACGCTGTTTGTTTTTGCTGCAGTCGAACATAAAGAGATCAAACTCCCAGTGAAGATGTAAAATGAGAGCAGAGCTTGAACAGTCTGATGTTTACTCTGAGGCCGTCCATGTGTTTTAAATGATGTCAGTACCTGTAAATGTGAAATGTCCACCTGCCTCTCCTCTGACACACATCAGCAGTGTTTCAGTGACATCATGGGAACATAAATGTGTTGGGACACACATCAGTTTCACATGTCAACAGTGTTTTGAGATGTATCCCCTGTAGTTAGGACACAGTCGTACAGTATGAAGGCAGTAAATAGAGTCTGGGGAGAGGAATGGTTGTGTGTTTACTCATTCAGTGTGTTTACAGTTGGATCTCAATGGGCTCTGACTGAAGGCAGCGGATAAAGAGAGCTTTGTTACAGTCTGTGTGTGGGAGTCAAAGTGTGTTTGATGTTTTACAATCACTTAACACTCTCATTATTAAATTGCACACACAGTTTGAGTTTGTTTACGTGTGTGTGTGTAGGTACTGTGTGTGTGTGTTTCTTCTGGAGCTCCTAATCTTGTGAGACACACTGTGACCTCACTGCTGTCTAGTTAATCTGAAGCAATAGCAACATCCCAAACTCATTTATATTTAATGAAACAGCAGAGTGTTTAATACTGTCACATATTCTCCACAGAGCAGTCGTATTTCAGGCTCTGCAGATTTACAGTTCTGTAACTGAATATCAAGATATTTTAGCTTCATTGATTTTTAAGCTCTGTGCTTCTCCTGTCAGACATGACTGCTCTTATAATATTCAGATTATTAGTCCCATCATATCGTCTCTGTTACATTTATCCACTGCATGCTGTCATCAAACCCAAAAACTAATGACACTCAGTGCTGCTGCAGCCATGTCACCATTTTTATATTTAAATATCTGATGTTTTACTTTAACTGCTTCTTTATTCTAACTCTAAAAACCTCTCCAGAAGAAAAGCTGGTTGAAGATGAAAATAGATGATTCTTTGATCCCTTTTATTTTTGCAGCTCACATCAAACAGGGAGTGTGTTTTTGAAGAGGAGCAAAGTGATGCTCTCTCCCAGTCTCTCTAGAATCACAGCAGAGTTCTGACATAATGACTTTTAATGACTTTAAAACATTAAATCAAGTTAACCCTTGAGTTGTCTTTGTTTTTCAAATATTACCCCAGCTGGTTTGGCTGTTAAAAAGGTTATCACACAAATTTGTGTTTCATCTTTTTAGTCAACTTCAGACCAACTCATTAACACTAATTTTTAAGTGTTACGGCCACATTTACCTCATTTATATGAAATTATACCTAATTTTTGAGTAGAATATTTTCAAATATAGTAAAGATCAGAGGCAGATAACTTGCTGGATTATTACAGGCTGGAATATGTCATCCATCCCATCAGGAAAAAGTGTTGGATACCATTTCAAAATTCTGACTGGCAGTAAATACTAACACTCATCTGACTGCTTGTATAGCATAAATATATATCGTATTACCCAATATCTGTTACACATTTTTAGCCGACTTCAATCCAACTCACTATCACAAATACCACACACTTAATTTATGGTCAACAGACCTCATTTACGTGAAATTAAACCTTGTTTTTGAGTAAAATAAACAGACATTATGAGCATATATCACCATCGCTCTCCCCGCTCCTCAACGTACAGCCTCCTTCGGTTTGTCTTAGTGGTCGATTTCTGACCACAGGACGAAGGCATTGTACGCAGACACATGGATGATATTGAAGAGCAGCACCAGGGGCCAACAGGCTGTCCTCCGGTTGTACACGCTTGTCACCTGCAGCAAAATAAACAAACAATAAATGTTCTTACGAGGAGTTTACAACATAGATCATCCGTGCTCAAACATCAGAGATGTTCTAGAATAAAGGTTGGTCAAAGTGAAGACGTTCTTGAACTGAATGGAGAAAAGTGAAGTAGCCGACCTTGTCAAGGCTGTCGACTCCTCCTTTGCACCTGTTGTAGTCCAGGATGATCTGGGGCTTGCGGTCCTCCCTGGGGCTCACAGCATCATCCCAGTGCTGTGTGCTCATTAGAAGGACGTCCTTCCTTTTCTTTGGACAGTGGGACACGAGAGTGTGCGTGTCAGTGAAGGCAAAGAGGGACGATGATGGATCCCTGCCCTTGTGTCGTCAGCACTGCCAGGAGAAGCTCTGGCTTATTTCTCCTCACCGTTCCCACCATGGTGAGTTTCCTTTGTAGGAGCTCCTGGCCAAGGCCATAGGAGGTGAAGAAGTTGTCACACGTTATTGTGTGTCCACGGAGACCCTCCGTGAGCTCCAGCACAGCCCGTCCTCCCTGATTTTTCTAAGGACGCCCACCTTCTTGTTTTCCGGTGAACACCATCATGTTCCAGGCGTAGCTTGTTTGGGCGTCACAAGCTGCCCAGAGCTTCACGCCATATTTCCCCGGCTTGCTTGGGATGTTCTGCTTGAAGGAGCAGCGTCCTCTAAAGGGGACCAGGCCTTCGTCAGCTGTTACATTATTGCCTGGGTTGTACGTCCTACCCAGGCGTTCGTCCACCCACTTGTCCCAAACACTCCGAATGGCTGCAAGCTTGTCTTTCTGATGGCAGAGCTTGACGTGTGTCTTTGTCATTGAAACGGAGGACTCGTGACACAGTGTGGAAGGCCTGGAGCGTCATCGTGGCACTGAAAACATCTCTCCCTGACTCTGCAGGCCAAAGACTGGATGTTGCCTCCTTGCTGGACCTGTAAACTCCCGCCAGAAGGAGCAGACCCTAGATAACCCTGTAGGTGTATCAGATCCATCTCCGTCCAATTGTCTCCAAAGACACGTCGCCCCTCCTTGTTGGTCACGTCCAGGACAATTTTCAAAATGGGCTCTTGATGCTGTCCACACAGGATGTAGCATATGTTGTTGGACCCCGGGGGCTCCTCTCTCCATCTCTCTCTGCATCCACCATTCTTCATCAGGTCAGCAGGAGGGACGGGCAACCACATCAAACTTCCATCTATCTCTGCAGGTTCCTCTTCCTCAGATGACTCTTCTTCACGTGTGGAACCGTAGTCGGGGTCATCGACCACGTCGTCGTCCTCCTCCTCTAAGACCTCGTCCTGCTCTCTCTCCTCCTCGAGAGGACTCCAAATGGCTTCAAGCTCCTCTTCATCTCGTCTCACTGTGACGTCTTTATGTTCTTCACACACGGCCAACATTAACGTGTATTAATGTGAGTTTGTTCTCTGTATCAAAGCTCTACACTGTCGACTGTCAGCAGTGACACATCCATCTCAGTTTATCTAACGTGTTATGAGAATCATCAGTGTAATATCAGAGCAAAGTCAATGGCGGTCAAAGCAGCTGTTTGCTAACATGATGTATCACTGCTAACTCCAGTGATGTTGTTGTTTCACAGTAATGGATTCACCTGTGTCACATCGTGAACAGAGCGACTTCTCAACATCAGCTGAGTGACGACCGTGATTCTGCTGTTCACTGTGACTGTGGATCATTAGTTGGTACGGTCCGTGGGTCGTGGCACGTTCAAGTGCAGCTCAGTAGATTGATGTAGTGTCTTCTTAAGCCCTATTCGCATGGGATTAGTATTACCTGGGGACGTCTGGTAATTTGTAATAAGTGCGGAGGATGTCTGTGATCTTGATCCCGTGCGAATGCGCCATGTCTGTAATTTGTAAAGTAAAAATTCCACCACCAATTACCTACCATATTTCGCCAAACACAGACGTCCCGTGATAAAACTAGTCCCATGCGAACCTGCATCTCAGTGATATGGGGATATTTGTTTTTTTTTTTTATTGCGCGCCATTTACTTTTTTTTACGCCTTCTTCTTCTTTCCCCGTTGAAACATGGAGGCTGTGGTGGAAATTATGAGTGGCGATTCTGTCTCGTCTCGGTACTCATTATGGAGACCCATAAGAAGAAAACGCAAGCTCAGATCCATCAAGAGAGCGAAATTTCGGAGTGTATTGAGATGGATTACATGCGTAGCAGCATGTGGTAAGGAACATTTTTCTATCTTTCAACAGGCTTAATAAAAACGCCATGATGGCCCGTTATCCCGACAACTGCACACTGTACCGAAGTCACGTTGCTGCTTTGACATTTTATTTACACACACACACACAGACACACACACACACACACACACACACACACACACAGACACACAGACACACACACACACACACACACCAAGGCCTACACTAACGTTACAGTTTTTTTTTCCATCAACGTTTTCATAGGTTAACAAGTTTTGGTTAACAGCTGTCAAAATGAGCCACACAATTTAAATATATTGTACGCTGTTAGCCTTAAGATTTATCACACGCATCATATCATACCTGTCAAGCTGTGGATTAGAAAATAAGGGAAATTTTCCGGCGCTCGCTGCGAGCCGTCCCACCACCCCAACCAAGCTCCAGTATCCCTTACATTTTGAGACAGGTGTACAAGATATCTAAAAACAACTTGTCAACAGTTACTAACTACAGTTAGGTGATCAGAATCTGATAGGCCAACCTTTGTTGACACTGAAATGCTGTGAACATTCCTACGTTATAATGCAGCCTAAATGAAAACACAAAGGGTGTATGAAGCACATTTATTTATTGTTTATAAAACGGGTGCTTCCCATCCTTAAATGTGATTGGCTGAGCCGCGTTCAGGGCCGTTGTAAAATAGACCGCAGCGTCTGTGTTGCTTGGCAACCATTCTGTCCACTCCATCTTGCTTGGTGGAAGAATGAATAGTTCTCAGTTTTATTGTTGCATTATTACCAATAAATTGTTGATTCTTTTTCGTGTGTGTTTATTTTATGGGCTGTATGTAGGGTAACCGTTTTATAAAAGCTATAAGCCCCGAGAAGCTGTGAGTTACAGTGATTTTACAACGGCTGAGGGGCCCTGAACGCCCCTCAGCCGTTGTAACATCACTGTAACTCACGGCTTCTCGGGGCTTATAGCTTAAACATATTTTCAGTTCATAATGTGCCCATCCTGCTCCTCTGTAGGGAAGTAAAGTCGCTGTCCCATTTTATATTTACAGGACTTCTTTGTTTTTTTGGCAGGAATGCCTTCTCCTTCGTCTCATCCATCCATCTCTCTCTTTTGTTGTTCCGGGTTTGTTCCCGCTGTCGGCACTAACCTCGCGACAACTGCCGCCCAGGCTACTGCAGGTGGCAGCTCTCGCGAGGCTAGTGACAGAGTTCAGTTTGGAGAGGCAGAGGAATGTTTTTTATTATAATACGGGAGATTTACGGGAGAATACTAATACGGGAGGACGGCGGGAAAGAGGGGTGAAATACGGTAGTTTCCCGGCCAAAACGGGAGACTTGACAGCTATGCGTCATATCCGGGCAAAAATGTCAGTAAATTCGAGTAAAATACAGACTTGATTTATCCAGGTAATACTAATCCCTGTGCGAATAGGGCTTTAGACAGGTCTTTGTATGAGCTGTCAGTCCACAACCTGACTCTCATCTGTCCGTTTCTGCAGCCTCCATGCTGTCAGTCCTCACACACACACACACACACACACACACACACACACGTTCATTCATGAGGGGATTCAGCTGTCTAACACACAGTCAATGAGTGACAGTTAGGAAACATCCTGTAATCATAATATTAGCAGTCAGTCCACAGCCTGACACTCACCTGTTCACTTCTACACTCTGCAGCCTCTCTCTGCTCTTCATGTTCAAACCTGCAACAAGAAAACCATCACAAACACACACACACACACACACACAGTCCACTGAGCACACACACACACACATTTCCCTTCACACCCTGTCACTTGGGCTTTAGCTGTGGGAATACAGCAGCTTAATTAGCATAATAAATTGATAACACACACTCCTCCAGCCTGTACAGCCTCACAGCTCCAAAGCTCCGACCAACTCTTCATCTTTAATGTGCCCCCAGCTATCAGTATTATTAGCATGGCTGACCACTCTGAGCTCAACATGATTCACCGTGACATTGTTTTCTACCCTGGTGGAGTTGCAGTAGATGGTTAACACACAGTGGGTGGAGGTTCAGCCCAGCTCCTCCACCTCCATAAAGCAAATTAAAGTGTTTCTGAAGCAGAGACCTACGACTGTTGTATTGACCACAGCTGTCTGATACAGTTAAAGTCTTAGTTTCCAACTAATGATATTGACCTGTATTTTATTATTCTCAGTGTGAGCTGCAGGAAGTCAGTGCTGACTATACAGGATGTTGAGTCCATATTTAGAGAGGTTACTGTTAATAATAACTAAGTTGTTGTTCAGGAAAACAAAAGCTTGTGAAGGAAAAACACACTGTACCAGAATCTGTATTTAAAAACACACCAGCTGTGTCAGAGACAATCTGTATCTGAGACCAGAGTAGCCTCCTTTATTTGGCTCCATGGCCTCTAAAACTATTGATTTATTGTCATTTTTATTGCATACAACATTCTCTTGATTAACTGGGTTTCTTAGTTTTGGCTATTGAAAATAATATTAGTTATTTGGAAGGCACAGTTATGTTTTTTTTCCTGTTTGTTATCAGACGACTCAACAAAGAGAAATTCCAGACAAACAAAGGTTAATTCACTGAGAGAGGAGGCTGTAGTTAGTGTGTACGTTTTCTCAGGAAGGTCACTGATCAATATAAGAGCACATCTCAGCTCATATCTGTTTGTTTTCAAGGTCAACATATAGAAATGTGCTCTGTGTGCTTGGTGTATCTTGACGGCTCTGCTTGGATGGCCTTTGTTGACCCTTTGATTGTGTGGAGGAAAGCTGAGAGGACCATCAGATCTCATGTTATTAGTACTTCTCTGTGTCTGTATCCACACTGTACTGGTCTGTACTGGGACTTTAACTGGAAACCTTCTTCAGCTTCTGAGTTGTGGTTAATCTCAGCACTCAGAGCGAGGTCAGTACAGAGTTGAGATTGAGACTGAAATGTAGTTTTGACGTCTATTTAATGTCACCTGAAAGCTGACAGACTGTACAGCAGGTTGACATGTTGTTGGTGTGTAGATGGGGAGGTTTGGGAGCTCAGTAAATGAGTGTGAGTTGTGGTTCAGCTGCACAGTTTCATTGTTCTGTCACATATCACAGGGACTGATGTGCTGAGGACGCTCCCTCACCTTACAGTGTTTTAGTAAATTAAAATAAAAACATGGCTGCACAGAGTGTTTCCTTACAGCAAGACACAGATTTTGGTCAGACAGTATTCTCACTGTAACAAACTGAGAGCAGCTGAGGTGTTGACTTGAGACTGTCTAAAGACAGTCTGGAGTGAGTGATGTGTCTTATGTAACCTGGTTGGTGTGACATTTGTGTCCCGCTCATATCTGAGACCCTCCAAGCAATCAGAGATTAATGAGCACATTAGCTGCATTTATTTTGACAGTAGTCCCAGTAACCCACTCTGACATTTGAGACGTCAGTAAAGCCTGAAGTGCTCTCATTCTTCACACAGGAGGTTCACCCTGTAATAAAGACTGAAGAACAAGGAGGGAATATAATGAAAACATAATAGACCAGGAGGACAGAGAAGGAAGAACAAATGGACGGACAAGGAGCTGCTTTATGTTTGTCTCTGTCCTCTGGTCCTTCACCAGGGTTGTTCACTGGTCAAGGATCAAGGTGAGGCTCCTCCTCCTGTGATCCTTGAGGTTGTACATGCTCAGGGTTTGAGTTATGTTAGAGATCAGAGTGTTTGCAGTCTCAGAGGAAGGATTGCTCTGCTGTGTTTGGGATGATGCGTTCACTGTCACTGTCCCAGCTGCTGAACTCTCTGACTGACTTAAACATCATTTAAAAAGCTGTGAAACTGCAGAAGTAGCTGACTTTTCTTGTCTGTTACAACCAGTGTCTCAAGAAATACACTGAATGCACCTGAGTTACACAGTAGAGTGATTTTAATGGTGTCAATACGACATTTATGTGCCAATAAAAACATCATCACAAGCTGTCTCTGTCAAGGAAGAGCAGATTGATGTCATCACAATACTTCTTGAGAAACAAAGAGAGATTCAGTGTTTTAGTTTTGTAAATGCAGATAATGTGATGTATGAGCATACAGACTTTAAGACTTCACCCTTTAGGAGCTGGGCTCAGTGTGACTTTATTTATTCAGACGTCTCTCTCTTCCTCCCTGCGGTGATGGATAGATGCATCAAGGCTTCATTACTTTCTTCAGTCTTGCTGAAGTTGTGTCTCATTTGTCACATCCATTATGCTGCTGTGCATTCACATCGTCTTTTATAAGTAAACCTTTGTTAAAGGCAAAAGATTAATGAGACTTTGTTTGAGGTTTGAGGGGGAAGAGTAGAAATCAAGACAAACTGTCAGAGTCTAGAAGAGAAGAAAATAAAGAACAATACTGTGATTTTGAGAAGAAGTCGTTCAGAGAGCTTGATCTGACTGATGGTCGTCCACTTTGTGTCACCCAGTAGTTTGCTGCTCGTTGTTGTTGCTAAATGTTGCTCTGTGTGACTCTCAGTATCTGCTGTGTGTTTATTACATGTTCTCTCTGATATTATCGTGACTCTGCACACTTGAAGCTTTAAAGGACACTACGGAGCATTACACTTGTCTGTAAGTGACTCATCACCTGTTAGGAATGAACAGTTCACCTGATAAATACAAAGCAACAGGAAACAATAGAGCCACCATATTTCCTTCTTTGCAGGTTTATGTGAAGAAATAGTGACGTCACTGTGTTGATGACAGACAGAAGCTTCAGTGTGAACACATGAAGACAAGAAAGAAATCTAGAACATGAATCTGTGAAGGAGTCCTGCACAGACGTGTGGGGGTTTATTTTGTGACGGTGTTGTGTTGGTTTAGATTCAGTCAGAGCACCTGAAGTGGATCTCTGAAGACGAGTTACACTGCAGTCGATTATTTTAATCTACAAACAGCACAGTGACGATCAGTGTGAGTGGGCTGCTGAAGATGATCTATGACAGACCCACTGTGATCCCATTAATAAATATAAATAATAATGTACAGACTTTACAGTGTGCGCTCTGTCACTGACTCCCACATGAGGCCTGTGTTGTTGATTGATCACTGAGTATTATAGAGAATCCACAGAGAGGCCGTTCACTGAAACAGCACCACACACACATGAATATTCATGATGACATCACAGACAGCATGAATGATGACGATGGAAACCACAGCTCATATCTGCAGAAATAAAGTGGAGAGGACAGATAATGAATCAAGTGTTGGACCAGCCAGCATTGTTTGAGGTTAATGAACATTTAGCTAGATACTGAAAATAAATAGTGTTTGAATCCTCTCAGTCTTCTGTAAGTTACAGTCGTTCAGCCTCACTGTTCAAATGCAGCAGCAACATCTTTTTCTCGTGACTCCATTTACAGCACCTTAAAGCGATGCAGTGCCATGATTCAAACTGTGGGACTTACAGACTCATCATAGATTACCTTTTATCTCCCCAACTCCTCGACTCGCTCTGAGTGCAGCAAGAACCAGCCTCATTTTCTATAAATCACTGTGGCTGGCTGTGAGAGGAAGATGTGTCAGTGTGTGTGTTCTCTCACATTCATGTAAACACAGATGCACCAGAACAACCGTTAATTAATAAAGTAATAAAATAATGAGTGTCAGGTAACTTGTTGGTCCTCTAGCAGCACATGTGGCCTCCTGTGAGGATCAGTGTCCTGACATTCACTAAGAATGTAAAGTGTTGCCCTGTAATTGAGACCACTGCTGTTTTAATATTGTCCCTGTGAAGCAGCTGTATCTCCAGGTCTGTAGTATCCTAATGAAATATGGATGCATTGCATGCCTCCCTTGTCTTGTGTATCCTCCTGCACGGCCCCACAGCCCCTAAAATACTCCATTATTAATATCAATACTGCAGAATCTCCCACTTGGTGAGATCATGTCTCATCTATATGCCAGGCCTTTCTGCTCTCAGCCATGCGGGACTAAGCTGTTTCTCTCTGCTAAACCTCATTCAACCTCTGACACTTTGCCATTTTCACTGGAGATGAGATCTCCAATAAGACGCCAGCGATTCTACCTGTTATCACCATTTATAGAATATTTCACACTTATCATTTCAACATTTTAAGGCCCATATACCAGCTTTATATAAATATATTCCTACTTGAATTCCAACCCAAAGTAAAGGCTGAACTTGGCTTAATATTAGGGACACTTAATGAAGCTGAGCCATCTTTAATTTTGTCAGTTTCACCTGTGTTTTTCCTGCTAGTCAAAATGTCTGCTGTGACAAAGGTCTGTACAGGTGATGGAGGGATTAAGACGTGATGGACTTCAGTCGTGGTTAACATGTGAGGAACAGTTCTCTGTGTGTGAGTGTTTGTTCTGAGCATCATTATCTGACTGGATTGTGGAGTTTGTGTGTAGGACAGGACATTAGTCATACGTGTCATGAACACACACTGTATGTACTCTATTAAACAGAATGTATTTAGGAAAAAAAAAATGTCCACAGCCAAGGTGAAGACCATGAACAGAACAGATGAGAGAAACATCAAATCCAGTCAGTGGCTGATAACAGCTCTCCTTACATGCCTGTGAGACATTTCTCTGACATTTATGAAGTCTGTTCATGAAGAGACTCTTTTGTTATTTCAGGAAGCACAGTGTCCTCTGAGACCGTCTTCACTCCACAATGAGCAGCAGGTCATGTTGTCAATATCTGAGTAATTCCCTAATGTTTGGTCGACTCCTGAAACACTGCAGAGTTTGTGGTCGAGTGTCTGAACAGTTCTGCATCTTCTGGTCTGAAGAAGAAGAAAAGCTTCAGTCTGGTTGGGGACTGTCGTCTTTTGGGGGACAGAAAGTCTGCTCTGTGTCAATGAAATATGAGACTGATCTCATTTCACCATTGATTTCAGTTGAAGGGTTAAAATGTTGATGTGATAAACCAGTGGCAGTTTGCCTGGCAGCGTGCTCAGGGCCAGAACAACCTGAAATGTATTTTAGATGCATTTCCTGACATGCAGGTCTTCATGACTTTCATGCAGTTACATGTAGTAAAGCTAAATGACCCAGTTCACTGAGTTTGACTGAGAGGAAGAACAATGAGCAGAACAGGGGAAGGAGATGTCCGACTTTATGATCATGTGACCAGATAAAGCAGATTGTGAATACTCTGATTAGAGAGTTTCAAACATGTGCTGAAGAACTTGAAGGACAAATATCCGTCCACAGGCTCAGTCACAACTGTCTCACTGAGGTCAAACAGTGTGTGTGTTCCTGTCAGTGTGAGTGCAGAGCAGCAGAGTGTTGTCATAAATGTGGAGCAGCTTTTTGAACGTCGTCACATTCAGAGCTCTCAGATGAAACATCCAGCTACTTTTTTTAAGTGTTGAAACTTTTGAACTTAAAAAAGCAGCAAATTGAAAACCCAGCTGGCAGCAGTGATCGGTTGCTCACACACACTTCTCAGGCAGCACTAACGCTCTGCATTCAGCTTCAGTGGCTTTCATCAGGATATCATTTACAACCTTGATGGAGGAAGTTTAAGTGCTGGCTTTATTTAATGTGACATGTGAGGCAGACAGATGGACAGTTTGACCTCAGCGCAGCTCAGCTACTGGTTCATATAAAACTGTGACACCCAAACATATGATGATGTCAGAGCTCAGATACTGTGCTGTCTCTGTGTCGCTGCATTCATTCAGCATTCTGCTGATTTCACAGTGGTTTTAAAACAGACTTTAAAATGTCTCATTTAAGTCCTCTGACTACAACAAAGACATTAAACTGTCTGTTTGAGATCTTTCAAAGCTCTGTTGAATAAATAAAGAAGAATAAAGAGGAAAATGAAGACAGGCTGCTTCTGAACAAACACAAGACGCTGACAGAGCAGCTCTTCACTACATTTATTTATT